>JAJEJO010003245.1:219792-244370 GCA_020662805.1 Glaucomys volans
CCTTCCTTCCTTCCTTCCTTCCTTCCTTCCTTCCTTCCTTCCTTCCTGTCTCTCTTCCCTGCATATTAGGAACTAAATCCAAAGTTAGCATGTTTTATTTTTGTTGGTTTGTTTTCTATAATCTTTTAGGATTTGTGAGATATGCAATCTCTAACAACTGCTCAACTTTGCTATTGTGATGTGAAAATTAGCATGTTGAGATTTGGTCAATGGGTTTTAGTTTGCCAGTCCTCGGAAAAGAATACTGAGGTAATTTATTTGAACTGTGGCATTGACCTACTACTCAGAATGTTACAGTAAAAGTTCATCATAACTCTTTAGGCAGATTCAAACATATCTATTAAGTAACATGTGTATTTGTGTTATTTTGAGGTATGATACCAGGAGACTGGACTACTAATGGGTATATACAGGTTCTGGGATTTCCAGGAGTCCATGGATAATTTACATTTGCTTTATTATCTATGGGCTTATGTTTCTTATGAAATCCTCATGAGTTGAGTGTATAAAATGTGACCCTATGTAACCTGGAAAAAAAATGGATTTTTAATTTCATTCCATAGGTTAAAAATATAGGCAAATACCATATAAGTTCACTCAAATTAAGAGTTCCCAGATTTCAAGTTGAAAAGTGATCTTACTAAAGAGAATTTTAGAGAATTTCAAGTGTTTATTTTAGGAGGTTCAGTATGAAACTTTGCTTTGGCTTCCACTGTTGGTATAGTACTCCAAACAAGAGACAGAATATATTTGGTTTTTTGACTATGGGATCATATTAAAATAAGTTCTTCCTACCTTCATGTGGAACTTAACTCTAAAATAGTTTTATTTTTGTAAAATACCATTACATAGTACTTACAATAACGACCAAAGCTGAGAAGCATCTATGTAAGTCCAGAGAACTCCTGATTGTTTGAATTCATGTTTCATCATTACCTACCTTTGTTAACAAGGCATCATTTCGCCATGCTTGTTTTGCTCAGGTTTTGGAAAATGGAGTTATTACCCCTCCCCTCAGACATGACTGTAAGACAAACATAAAGTTTGGAATGAAAAAGATCAAAGAAGAGCATAACAAAAGACATAGATGATGCACACATTACTACATAAACATGAAGTATATATATATATATATTTCATAAAAATATATATAAAAACATGGAATATATGTGTATGTATATATACATATAGAGAGAGAGAGAAAGAGAGAGCAATCGATACCATGTAGTAAGTCACCCCACAAATATTCAACAGACAATTTCCTCTGAATTAAAAAACAAAAAAATATATAAAAGTGTGCCAAGTACTTTAATAGGGAATTCACAAAGAAATACAACTGTATACAGTATGAATAAAAAAGATGGTTAAATGAAGACAAGAGGGATGTATAGAAGGCAAAATATGGCTTAAAGAATTTTAAGATAACAGTAAATGAATGAAAGCATGAACTCTCAATGCCTTCTGAGTTTATGAAAGAGATGGGCCTCATTGCTATTCTCCCAGGTTACTGTCATCTGTTTCCTAGCTTAAAAAGTAGTTTTCAAGTCATAGTTCCTATGTTCAGAGTAGCAGAATCACATACACATTAAATCTCACTTTCTTAAAAAGATTTATTAAAAAATGAATACAAGCTATGTCAAGAAGCAATTTGCAGGCTATACAGAATTATAAAGTGCCTGAGAGATAGCAATCCAGCATTCAACTGGGCTTTTTTTAATGACACTACAGGTGCAACTTTAGCAATCATGAATAAGAAATTATAAGATTCTGCAGAGAAAAGTGTATTCATATTAAGAAAAACTCCACTACCAGATGAAGAATTACTCACCTATGACTCTTTCAGTTTCGCAGTTTATGTTCAATACAGCATTTCAGGAATCTGAGTGGATAAGTAACAAAGCATGTGAAGATAGGTTAACAAATTTATTTCTTCTGAAAAGTTATTCTTCATGAGATTTTGTGCATCACAATCCTGACTATATTTTTTAAAATTACCTCTTATCATTTATGAAGAGGAAATGGAGATTCTTTCACTTTGCATATTATTGTTTGCAAAATGTCAAGATACACCTCACTTTTGACCTATCAGACTCACTGAGAAGAAGGGAATGATGGAATGGTGCTGGGCTTCAAGAATGAAGATTATACCCAATCTCTGCATTATGTCCTCCTTTCTAATTTCATTTAGTATAACTTGAATGCATCAATATCATGTTAAGTGAAGCAAGCCTCACAAGAAGCTTTTTTTGCAATGTTAGCAGTGAACTTTGGTTCCTTTCTCACAATATTTTGGAAAAGTATCAATGTTCCTTAAATCATTGAATTCTGAAAAATTGGTTGTCATAAACTGTTAGGGAAGTATGTGAACATACCTGTCCATCAAATCTATATATCCATTTAAATTTTGGGATACTAATTATTTTACAATTTAATTCTCTCCTAAAGCTTCTTAATCTAATAAAGGAAGATAATGGTACCTCCTTACCAAGATGATATAAGAATATGGTCAAGGATGTATTAGGATATGAATAAATGAAAGAACTGCTGAGGTAGTAATGCAATAAAGTTGCTTTGGGGAGTAGAGATTTAGTATGGAATATATATATTCTAGAAAACATGAGTGAGGCTTTACATAATAGAGAAAGTAAAAAACAGTACAGAGGGAAATAAACAGCTAGAAGGGGACCTGGATAATTGATTGTGGAGGAAAAGAGGGGTATAAGCCATAATTCTAGATAATTAATGTATAGTATAATTGTGAGGTGTTTCATAGTCATGCTAAGAATTTAAAAATTGTAGTTTCCATGGAAAGCCACAGAATATTTTCAATAAGCTGAATGATCTAATTAGACACAGTTACTTGACCTTCACAGAAACATAGTAGTTTAAGCACTACAGTGGTTGAAATAAGTCACTTGGTTGTGATGAAGTAAAACAAATTATACCATACATGCAAAATCAAACCAAAGGAGTTGGGGATTTAGTTCAGTGGCACAGTGCTTGCCTAGATGTGCAAGGCCCTGAGTTTGGCTTTTGGCCCTGAAAAAAAAAAAAAACTATCCAAAAAATCAATTCCAATGGATTGTAGATCCAAACATAAAGAGTGAATAAAGACTTTAGAATAAATATAGAACATCTCTATGATGTCAAAATAGACAAATATTTCCTAAAGGGACATCAAAAAGCACTAATGATAATTGAAAAATTAAGAAATTTTGAAAAACCAGGTTATTAAAATTAAGAATACTTCCTTATCGAAAGATAATATCAACAGTAACAAGACAAGCCACAGAGAAATAAATCTCCTATTTATGTCTGTGAAAGAACAAATATCCAGAAAATATCAAGAACTACACAAATCAATAAAATATAAACAACTAAATACAAAGTAAAAACAAGCATATCCATGACTTAGACATACTCAGATATACATAATAAAATGTGTACATATATTCACCAAAGGACATGTCCAAGAATCTTTAAATACACAACTGGTAAAACCTCCAAATTGGATCTAGCCCAATGTCCATCAAAATGGATAAATTTTCATATCTGCGTACAGTAGAATCCTACACAGCAATGAATATAATAGTTTCATCTACAATATGGATAAATTTCACACACACAGCATGGAATGTGAGAAGTCTGCACATAGAGAACAATCTACTTAATCCCATTTCCATAAGGAGCAAACACAGGGGAAAATAGCATATGTTGTTAGAAGTCAGCATAGGATGGTTACCCTGGACCGTGTGGGTATAATGATAAAAGTAGGAATGGGGATGCTTCTGATAGTCTGTCTCAGGATCCTGTGCCAGTTACGTTTTAGGTCCACTTTGAAAGTCATAAAGTTGCATTTATCATTTGTGCACTTGTATATATGTATGTGTGAGTAAAAATTATTAAAACTACAAAAAAATGTCAGAGGGATTTCCACTTCCAGCATCATGGCTAACTAAATGTTCTAAAGAGTCCTTCAGTGAAAGAGCCTGGATAGGTCTTAATAACCACTTTTAAATCCACAGCTGAGTTCACGAGAAAGAACAGGAAATTTCAAATGGGACAGCTACAAACAAGGAGGCTGAAGACTGAGGTATATGACAACTTCTCAATTGAACTTTGATGACATGCTATTGAGGGCACAGATTTCATAGAAATCCAGAATTTGGGGATTAAATCTCTACCCTTTGCTACCAGTGTATATAGCATGCATAAATGCCTCTCTCTTCTTGCAAGCTCCCTCTCTTTCTCAGTAGGGTAGTAAAGTATTTAAAACTGAACTAGCAAAATACAAATAATTCTCTGTAAGAAAGAAATGTGTCAACTTCAATTGACTATTTTCCTCACTCAAATTTTCCTGAAATACAGATAGTTCCCAACTTGATGATTTCATTTAGATTTTTCAAATTTATGGGGTGGAAAAGCAAGAGATACTCAGTAGAAACCTCCTTCGAATTTCAATCTTTTCTCAGGCTAACCATATGGCATATCATAGTCTTGAGATTGCATCAGCAGCAGCAGCAAGGATCAGCCAAGGGATCCTGAGGATAAGCCACCTTACACTCTATAGTGTACTATGCTGCCAGTGGTTTTAGATGCAAGTATTCAATAAATTTTATGAGATAGTCAAACCTTTATTATAAAGTAGGCTTTGCATTAGTTATCTTGCCCAACCTACTTAGGTGCTCTGAGCACATTTAAGTTAGCTTAGGCTAAGTTAGGATATTTAATAGGGCAGTTGTATTTAATGCAGTTTCAACTTAACCATATTTTCAATTTATAATGGGTTTATCAAGACATGATCCTTTCATAAGTGAAGGAGCATCTATTTATAAATAATTCCCTTGATCTTCTCATTTTCTAACAGAAAATAGGCTTGTCCTTAGCAATTCTGTGATTTACATTCAATCTCCCACAAACACTTTTTTTTCTCAAACCCTAGATAAAGTACCAGGAGATCTTCTGTCTAATGTACACTTCACATAAATCTCATTCTGAAAGAAAATAATATGAAATTTAGGGGTGGAGGAAAGAAGCACCAGGCACTTGGTCCAACATTTCCACTGATTCTGTAATAACCTCATGGAAGTTACCTGACCTATTTGGGCTAGAAACTTCATGGTCAAATTCAACAAGTAAACACTGATTTTTCTAAGCTCTATGTTGTAGGAACAAAAGGTTTGAGCTTTGCAGCCTGGCAAACAAAAAATTCACCTCTTCTTTGGAGCAGATATGTGAATTGATATAAGTGTAACTCCATGGATTAGTTGCATTGCATCACTGTGACCAAAATACTGATCAAGCACAACTTAGAGGAAGAAAATTTTACCTTGGCTCATGGTTCCAGAAGTTTTAGTTTGTGGCCCACCAGCTCCATGGCAGAAATATCATGACGGAAGGGTATGAAAGGGGAAAAGTTGCTCAACTTATGGCATCCAGGTAGGAGAGAGAGATGGGGGGCGGTATGAAGGGAGGAAGGGACTGGGAGCAAGATAAACACTTTTAGGGTACACCTCCAGTGACCTTTCCTCCAACTAGGTCTTACCTCCTACAATTTCGTCCAACTCTTCAAAGTCCATTCAGTCATGATGGATTAATCCATTAATGTGGCCAGAACCTTTGTGATCCAATCATTCCCCAAAAGACCCACCTCTGAACACATGAAGTTTTAGAAGACATTCCAGATCCAAACTATAATATAACACTCTGAAACCCTAGCAGTACTTCAAGAATTGAAGCAGATCTGTGTGCCCTGAGATAGAAAGTTCTTCAAAGTAGACTGTTAAGTAATAAAGAGCACAACAGTATGCAGGGCATTTTACATATACAAGAGACATTATGAGGAAAAAATACATCATTGATAGATTTACAAGTCCACCTAAATCAAGATTCCTACACAGATTAAAATGAGGCAGTAGTATGTTTTTGCACATTGAATAATTAACATGTAGCCATGTACTTTTCACAAATTTTAGTTAAAACCTTTTCAAAAAGCTACAATTAAATAAAATTCAGTTCTTGTTTCAGTGGTGAAGAGTCTCTAAAGCTACTGATGTTTTATTGGGGGGGGGGGGACCCAGAGAATGAAAGTAATTGAAATTAGCGAATCAGCTGACAATATAATAATATTTTTTTAAAATTCAAATAAATTTTATAGTGAGTCCTATTTATTCAGAGTCAGATGGAGATCAGGTATGCAATCAAGCTCACTCAGGAAGACCTTAGGTTTACATGGAAAAGGTAAAGGATGTAGTCCTATCCCTCTGGGAGAAAAGAGCTGAGTCAGGACTGGTGATAGGTGGGATAGAAATAGATTAGGATCAGCAATATTGCCAGAACACCTTCCTGAGAGTATAGCAGCAGCCAAGCAAGCATCCTGTGTAGGAGGACACAGAGCTGCTGAAAGGGATTGTACATTTCCAATATAGACTTTCAGATTACAATGGTGAAAGAGAAGTGATGGTGAGTAACTTAATACAAGGGCTTTAGTCTCATTGTCAAGTTCAACTTAGGATATAAAAATTCCTTAGGTGTGAGTTTTTCTGTCCACTGAAGTGCTAGTCAGTGGACCCCATTTTTGGAAGCCCAGGATTCAGCAAAAAGAGCAGACAATTGTTCCCACTATGAGATTGAATCAAATAACCACCCTGTCCCAGAGCATATAACTATAAAATGAGTCTTATTTCTCAGAAGTGTCTCTGTTGCCAACTGCTCACAAATTCTAAGTTGGCTTATTGGAGGGCTCCTATGTCAGTGCTATCACTTCTGGGTTTGGGTCCTTCAGAAAACTAGCCATTTTAGCTCATTTTGAAGAATGAGAGTATGGCAGCAGCCAAGTAAGCATCCATAGTCTTTTTTTTCTCAGGTTTATTAGACCTGTCGTATCCATCAGAGTTCTTGAAGTCCTATGATTTTTTTCTTTATTTCATCCATAGTTGTTGTAGAAGAATACAAAGAATATTTTCATGATGTTGAAATCAGGAAGGTCTTCTAAACCTGTCAGTAAACTAAATAATCTCAAACATATGAAATATGGCAAGTACAAATGCTAATATTTCCATCCACAACTAAATCCAAAATGTTCTGAGAAGACCAAAAAAAAATCGATCTTTAATCTCAGGAAAAATAAATATTTTCATAAATGGCAGAAGCCCTTATAATAAGGATAGGCTTGAGAGATACCTCAGTAAATTAGACTAAGAATATGATTGAGAATCTGAGAAACAGTGCCGTAAGAATATGAACAGATTCTCTAATAACTTAATTTGAATTTACATTAGGATAGTGTACTATTTTAATTATGCAAACATGAAAAATTTAGATGTGTAGATTGTTAAACACAACTTGTTAACACTTCCATTCAAAATTAAAATGTAAAACCTTTTTATCAGAATTAAGCCTTTAGTATCCCCCCACATAGAAAATAGTAAACAGGTAGATCGGTCTCAGATTTGCATGAAGAGGTGACATATTTACTGAAACCTGAGGGAGTAGAATGAACCAAGCAAAGACCACAGTCCCTGGGTGGCACAGACTGCTGGTGTTCCTGAAGAGCCCTATTCCTCCCTGTTTTGCAGCCTCCTTTGCATTTGGCTTGGTGTCATGTAACTGAATTCTACCCAATGGCATGTGTGCAGGAATAATATATGATACTTTTAAGTTAACCTTAAAATACCTCTTTGGTCATCCAATTTCTTCTACAATGGCTGTGAAGACCACATGTGGAAGGCATCGTGAGATGTAAGGGATGTGGTTTCCTGCATTAGGGGACAGCCCCCTACCCTGAACTATACTGATTGTTCTTTGATCAAGAATAAAACTTAATTCTGTATAGTCATTGAGATTTCATGGGATTACTGAAATATTACAGGATAACCTAGAAGAGTGCTTCTAAAATCTTGGTGGGCATAAAAACATTCTGGAGATCCATAGGTTTCCAGATGACCTCTTCAGAGATGATTTTGATTAAGTTAGACAGTGAGAAAAGTGAGGTTCCTTATTTCCAAAATAAGATTAAAAAAATACCAGTTATTATTTATATGACTGGTCCACATACCATGCTGGAAACCTGTAATTTCTAATTCACCCATCCCTTATACTAAGAGGTCTCCACTACAAATTAAGTGGATTCTGAAAAATCCAAAGAGCCAAATGTTCACTATCAGGTGAAAATGGCACAATGTGAATGGACATTTTTTTAAGAGAGATTACTATGTATGAACAGCTTTATTCTGGTCAACAAATTAAGGCTGAAAAATAAGAAGTCAGAATGTCAGTATCTTTGGTGTTGTTAAAGATATCATGTAGAAGCAGTGGTGTATCCAGTGACAATGTTCCCAGGGTGCAAGAATCAGGTGGACTTTACCACTGAAGGTGGAGGAAGTGTGACTGAGGACTCATTTCCAAAATAGACTCATATATCCCAATCACACTAAATAGTGGAAGCAGCATGGGGGAATGCTCATGAGTGGAGCAAGACAACATGCCTTTAAGTTAAAACTTCTCTGCTGGTTATCTTAGTGATCTAGAATAACATATGTTTACTCTTTGCCCCATTTCCTCATCTATAGCACTGTTTGCCAGGTGGGAATTATATATATATATATGTATATATATATATATATATACATATATATATATATAAACTCAGGAGTCCAACAGGGAACTAAATAATAATTTTTTAAAGAAATGATATATACATATATATATATATACACACAAATACACATTATATATATATATATATATATATACACACACACATGATAGATAGATAGATAGATAGATAGATAGATGATAGATAGATACAGAAACTCTCCAAAACAGGTAAAAAAATATGTCCTATGAGCCAAATCGGGACCACCACCTAGTTTTGTAAATAAGGTTTTATTGGAACAAAACTATGCCCATTCATCTATAGACTATGACTGCAGAAGTGAAATCTAAAATATTTATCTGGCTCTTAACAGAAAAAACTGCTGAGCATTGCTAAAAGGGATCATGAAAGAAACAATCAACATGATGAACACTTTACAGTGTGCATGCCATTAATATGGTAAAAGGTATACGTATATGCAAATGTGTAAATATCTCTTAATAAATTCAGAAGTAAAAAAGAAAAACTAGAGGTGTGTGCTGTTCTCTGTCTCCCTTTTGGTATCTTTCAATTATTGTGTCATGGACCATGAATTATGCATATATATTTACATATATGTTTATGTAAGTAGCATTATGCAAGTGTAACATTAATGTTCAATGAAACAAGACACATACAGAACTAGCATAGCTGGATTGTGCTTTTAAAAGCCATTTGATTAAAGTTCAATTCATCAACACTCTGGCTACATTATGTGTGCAACTGATCTAAATGATCATTCTTATTGGTTATCCTTACATCAGGAAAATTCAGATTTAAATTCTATCTTTCACAGAGCTAATTAATTGTATCTCACTATACCTCATTTTAAAACCACTAAAGGTATTTCCTATGTCATCTACTCGTGGATATTACTGGAATATAAAATATGGAACATTGCATTACAAATGTGCTGTATTATTCCCATTATTGCTGTTATAACAAAACACCCTACCCGAGGTAAGTTATAAGTAATGAAATAAATTGCTTACACTTCTTGGGAAGTCTAAGATCAAGGCAGTAGAGACTTAGCGTGTGGCGATGGTTTCTCTCTGCTTCTAGAATGGCATCCTGCTGCTGCATGGAACAGGTAGAAAGGCAAAAAGTGACAAATGCTGTGTCCTCACTTTGCAAGAGAGATGGAAGGACCAAGTAGCCTCTCTTAGAAGAGCATCAATCACATTGTTGAGTGCAGAGCTCTCAGGTCTAATCACCTCCCGAAGGGTCCACCTCCAATAACATCACCTTGGGATTCAATATAAGAATTTTGTAGGGACATATTCATTCCAACCACAGCAGCCACTTTCTAGAATCTCCAAAGTACATCCAGATGCTGTCCATAAAACATCTTGCCTTTAGTTCTCTTCTGCCTAACTCCTGAGATAAAAGTTCTGATAAGGCTGCACCAACCAAACTTGGCTGATCTGAGTCAGCCTGTTTATCAGGAAGGTTAGACTGGCTACAGTGTACTGCAAACAATCCCTGAATTAATAATGTAAATGATAATGTATGTATATGTCTTGCTCATATTGCATGCCCAACTCAAGTCAGGACCCTATTCCTGCAGCCACTCTCAAGTCAGGACACTATTCCTGCAGCCACTCAAAGACCCAGGATACAAAGGTTCCACTATATTGTGGTCTAACTATCTGGAATATGTGACCTCTGTTGCTGTGTCAGATGAAGAGTGAGCTGGAGTATTAGACACTGACTTTTAAGTGCTTGATTACAAAGTGACACTTCAGCCTACAATATGGCAACCAGAATTAGTCACGAGCCCCGTTTGATATTATGATCCAGGAAATAAAGACCATAAAAATTTAATTTCTAATAATCCCTTGGTGCTGCTCCCCAAAGACTAATCATACTTTGTTAAAAAGCACCATGTTTTATTTCCATTCATAGTTTTCACTGTTGAGACAGTGTCAGGTCAGAACGTTATTTTTATTGTACAACTCTAAGGACTACATAAATTTGTCCAACAAGGGAAAAATTTAACTTGACTTCATAGTCTGGATTAATATCCAGAGCACTGTTTCTCAATTCCAGTTGAATAGTGGAATTCTTTAAGGAATTTTAAAAACAACTTTGAGCTACCCCTAAAGGTTCTAATTCCATTGAATTGGGTCAAAGCAGTTCAATATCGCTTGTGATAGCTTTCTTAGCAGGTTGGAGCTGATGTTTTAAAATAAAAGTATTAACTGCTTTCTATAATTGTTCAGATCTTCTTAACCATGAAAACCACCACCCTAACTCCTAAATACTCAATGCTAATAATTTTATAGACTCAATGTCATAAAGCACTTATGCTCCTCTTTCCTCAGCTTAGGCTAGAATAGAGGTAGCAGCAGTGTGGAAAAGATGTACCCAGGAGAGAGGAGAGTCTGGTTGTACTTCCACCTTTCCATTTTCCCTTTCCTTTCCACACATTAGCCCTGAAAATGTTGACACCATTCCCACTCCTGGTAATGTGTCAGTTCCCTATTTCTGTTGGTTATAATTTCTTGCCTAACACTTCTGTAGCTGGGATTTCCCTCTGTGTGGCATCGTTTGAATGTGTCTCTCATCAGCTCATCCAGAAGCCTTATGAGGATGAGAAGTTGTTTAAGGAGCAATAGCAATTGGTCTTGGGACACCGCAAGGGAAGAATGTATCTTTAATTTCTCGTATTTTTTGGAAGCATTAGTATAACAAGTCTTTAGTAAGACCCATAATTCATGCTGAGTCTGAATTGATAGTCCTTCCCTTTGTATTATCTTCCTATTTAAAAGGTTTGAATCTATTTTCTAGCACTTATATAGCTTTGTGTATTAAATATGATAACATATACAAAGTGCTTAAAGAAAAGTTTGGGAAATAGGAAGTATTTTGTTAGTAAAAGATATCTGTGGCCACACAGTTCATTTGGCAGGTACAAAATGGTAAACATTTTAAAAACGACCCCTACCTCTCTTTTCTACAAATGGCCCCAGGTAACATGATATTTGGTTCTTCCTATCTTGTTTCTTTCCGTAAAATAGGAACATGACCAAAATTTTGAAAATAAAGAAGTATCAGTAGAAGAGCTGATACTCTGAAAGAATAACCTAGAACTTAAAAGTTTACATGTAGCTTATAATTTCAGGTTTTCATGAAATTTCATGGTGACGTAAACATCAATTTACTCAAATAGAATTTATGGTTTACTTATAAAATTAAGAAACTACACAGTGCTATCCTGTGTTCTCAATGAATAAATAAAGTGACAATAAATTCAAAACTCCAGAACTCTGCCTCCTATCATCAGTGATTTAGAAAAATATAATCACTTATTCCCTGAGGAAAAGTAACCCATAAATAGAGCAGGTATGATACACATATCTCACAAAAGACTTGCATTCAGAAATTATAGGTACCTCCTACAAATATTTTCGAAAAATAAAATCCAGTAAAAATGAAAGGCAAATGACTTGAATAGACACATAATAATGTGATGAATGATGAATGCTGTGACCATAAAGAAGTACAGTCTATCTGGAAAACTGTTGGCATTGCTTGCTAAAACTGAGCATACAGGCATCCTATGAGGTAGTGATTACATTCCTAGGTGACAATCCAACATGCATAAGTGGGTATGATCTACCAAAATTCATGCAAAAAGCAAAAATGTTTTATAGCCACTTTATTTATAAAATAACTCAAATTTTCCAAACTAGAACTGAAATTTTATCAATAGTAGAGGAGATATGTTGTTTATTCGTTAAATTATATACTACAGAGCAGTGAAAAATAATGTGGCATTTCTACTTTCAGTAATATGTATGAAATCCCCCACAAATTACAATGTTGAATAGGTGTGTACAGCATGAATTTATTAATACAGATATTTAAACAAGCAAAGCAAATCTATGACTGACTACAGCTAAAAAACAGGAAATTTTAGGAGTTTATTGTCTAGAAGAGGAAAAAAGTAAGCTCTTTGTGGGACTAAACAATATTCTAATATCTTGATCTTTATGATAGTTACATGAGTGTATACAAAAATTCTTCCAACTGTACACTTTTGATATATGTACTTTATGATATATTTCTGTCAACTTATGTGGGAAAAATCTTTACGTATAGTGATTAATTCAGAGAAGTAGGAGGAGGTGAAGGATAAAGAGATGAAGAAGGAGAAGGAGAAGGAAAATCTAAAGGAAATTATTAATCTATTGATAAATTTTCATTCAAAAGTGTCAATCTTGTTAATTATAAAAGTATGAAGTAGATATTTTTAAAATTTAAGACTGTCAAGTTTTAAAATAATAGTAATAAAGTCCACATTAGAGAGATAATAACTAAATTTTTTGAGAAAATTTAGAAACAACTATCAGAAACTTTCCTTGTCTTTTGTTTACCAATTTCTGTTCTAGAAATTATTTTAAAAATAGGCTTGAGTTTACAGATAAGTGATGAAGTCTATCAAGTGCAGAATTTCTATAGGTCCATTCTTGGGAAAAATTCATAATTCAAAATTATTTTCTAACTGTGGAAAGGTCCTATCCAGTGCATGTATGTATGTATATGCACTTCTACATTATGAACTACCATTGGAGGCATTCAAGGAAGCATTTCATGACCAAACAAGAGTAATATTTCTACAGCAAAACCTCTGACTATTCATACAGAGTAGAAAAATATAGACAATGAATAGTTTCAAGTCATGTTTGGACATGAAATAAAGTCAGCAAGATTAGGTTTGGCCTCTCAATCATCAGGAAAATTCTTTAAATCTTAAGTGTTTTGGGGTTCAGAAGTTCAAATGAATGACCACAGACCTATATTAGCAAATAAAAAAAATCTACAAATTAAACCAGTAATCATGAAATAGTCATCTTCAATTATAATTCTGTTTAGCAATTGTTTTTAATAATGAAAACCTCAAAATTTAAAAGTATAAGACATGATAACATGATTAAAATAAGTTTCAAAACAGCAATATTATCAATTTCTTCAAAGCAGTAAGATTTCCGTGACTTTTTTTGTTTTTTATCTGTGTGTTTATTTTGAGGTAGAAATAATTGGGATGCAATACTTGAAGGCTGCAAGCATGCATATTTTAGAAGTGGTACAGGCTCCTATTCTGACCCTCAACTTCTTCTAATAAATTTCATCTATTCTGCCCATAGATAATAAAGCTTACTAGATACATCAGGATGCCCCTGAATGGCAAAAACTAGGTAAGCGTTGTGGACGAGGATGTTATTTTCACCAAGGTAGAAGACTGCAGATCACAGAAGCAATTTTATAAAGTCAGGTGTCAAAGATAAAAGCAAACCCTGGAAACCCCTGCCTATTCACAGAGCGAGGGTTTAATGTAATCTAAAGAAGTGTGATTTGAAAAGCTCAGGGCATAGAAATTCAAATTAATAACAAAGGTTCAAAGTACATAATGAAGAAAACTACAAATTAAGAAGAAAAACACTGAAAACATTTTAGAAACCAGTAAGAAAACCATGAAAATCCAGGCTTATGTAAGAATATGTAAATAATTCCTAAACATTTTTAATTGTCTTTTTCCCAGTATTTCATTTCCAACAGTTCCTGTGCCTATGTCTTTAAGTTCACTAAGATGTCCAACCTCGTTATGCTAAGGTACTTGCATGTTAAAGCTACAGTGAGGACTTTAACTTCCCACCAGAACAGAGTTCCTAGGAGCAGATTTATCCTCCCATCTGAAACGACTAAAAATGGACAGTCTGTGAAACACTTTTGAAGACACTGCACATCACACAACATAGGACAGTGATATGGGATTAATTGAAAAATAGCAGGGTGATACCTTTGGTAGCCTCAGCCTTCCACTTTTGGAGAACCTCCAAGTTGCAGGGCTAGGAGAAGGGGACAAGGTAAACCCTGACTGAGTGGAGGGATGGAGCTGAAAAAATAAAAGAGAAAGATGGCTGGAATTCCCACAAGAGAACCAGAGAAGAGAGGTGCACAATCACAGAGATCCACCAAGCCATAGGCTCCCTCTGTTTCCTCAGAAGTAATTTAAAATATCTTCATTCCTCTGCAAATAACATGCCTTCCCCACCCCACAACCCCGTGGCTATTTCTGAGAAATTTTTCTCCACCTCACTGTTTTGAACCTTTTACTTTTGACTTGACCTGTAGTTTCTTTGTGTTTCTTTTGTTTGAGTGACATCAATTTCAGTTTTGCAAACTTGTGGTTCTCATCAAAGGTGAAACCTTCCTCGTTCCCTAGGATCCTACTACTTATGTTTTAGGATACTGGAAGTTGTCTATCTTACAGACCACTGAAGCTGTTTATTTATTTATTTGTTTGGATTTTCTTCCTCACCTCCACCGAGTTTTATTTTAGATTGTTTCCCCTACTACATCTGTTGAGTTCACTGTTTTTTTGTTTAATTCTTATCTGTCATTAATCCTATCATGTCAGATTTTCCTCTCACACATTGTATTTTTCACCTCTAGAAGTTCAATTTGAATCTTTTGAGTGTGTTTCATGATTTCTCTCAATTTCCTAACTCGTAGAATTATATTATTTTAACAGTTTTAATGTTCATGTCTGTTAATACTAACATTTGTGTTGGTTCTGAGTCATTTTAAATTGATTAATTTTTATTATTCTATGGGTTGCATTTTCCTGTTCCTTTTTAGGTTGTGATAATTTTTGATTAAATACCTGACATCATCAGTTTTACCCTGATATTCAGAATGGTTTAGGAGTGGAGTAAACCTACCAACATAACATATTAAAAATTTGGAAGATGCTGATAAGCATATATAGGGGGAAACTTACTGCATTATCTCTCTTTAATTAGGAAAGAAGAAAGTTCTCAAATTAAGGGTCCCAACCTCCAGCTTAAGAAACTTAAGGAAACACGAGGAAATTAAACCCAATGAAAGAAGAAAAAATAAATAGTAAGAATCAAGACAGAATGAATGAAATAAAAAATACAACATATCAATAAAACAAAACAGTAATGTAGTAGTAACTAATGTAAGAACATGAATCAATCTGAAAATAATTATGTAAACAAAAGAAACTGGGCTGAAAAAGAGTACAGACTATATTCTAGAAAATGACAAGTGAAAAACAATCTGCAGTGACTGGAATCTCATCAGTGGATGCCTGAGGTGGAGAAGTCGCAGAGTTAAGGAGGGGATAGTATAAAAGACTAAAAGCGAACATGAGAACCCTTCTGTGGTTGATGAATATGTTCATTATTTTCATCGTGATTATGGTTTCATGGTCATATACATATGTCACAACCATCAAATTATACATTTAAATATGTGCAGCTTGCTGTGTATAAGTTGTTTCTCAATAAAGCTGTTATTTTAAAAAAATGCACTGAAGAACCAAATGACAAATGACATGTATACAAGGTTATTCCACAAAAGGTATAAAAGCCATAAATTCAATGCAACCTGAACGTCTAGGAACAGAGAACTTGTTAAATTATGATCACCCAGTTCTGAAGGAAAAAAAAAAACACAATTTCTTTATGGATGGTTATGAAATGATCTCCATGATATACTGCTAAGACACCCATCACCACCACACAGGCCAGGAGAAAAAGAAAAATACAGAACTTTGTGTATCATGAGTTTCCTTTTTTTTTTAAAAAAAAAAAAAAAGGAAAAAAATTAACATTTGCTCTATCTGGAAAGTATACACAAGAAGGAAAAACATTTTTTTAGGATTAGCAATGTGACATGAGTGGCTAGAAGACAAGTGAGTCAGAGTAATGAACCTTATTGCATTGTCTCACATGTGAGCTTTTGGGAGACACTTCACATCCAAACAATAACAGGTCATGAGAGTCTTAACCTAATCAGTGCATTAATATACTGATAAGGATTAACTGGGTGGTAACTGAAGGCAGATAGGGTATGGCTGGAAGAGGTGGGTCATTGGAGGATATGTACATTGAGGATATGTATTTTGTCCCTGGAGAATGGATCTCTCCTTCTCTGCTTCCCAGAGCCATGTTCTCAGCTGCTTTCCTCCACTACACACTTCCACCCTGATGTTCTACCTCACTTCAGGTCCCCGGGATTGGAACTGGCCATCTATGGACTGAGATCTCCAAAACTGTGAGCCACCAAATAAACTTGTTGGGTCTTTTGGTCACAGCAGTGAAAAAGCTGATTAACACAGACTCTTAACTTTGCATGGGTTTTTAAAACAAAGACTTTTAGGTCACTTTATATCTTCTTTAATAAAATAATGAAAGTAGCTAATTTTACATCAAATCATTTATTTCTCAGATACTGTGCTAGGTTCTTAGTATGCATTATTTAACTTAATCCTCAGAACAACCCTCTGAGGCAGATACTATTTTCATCCCTATTTAATGGATGAAGCTATTAGGTACTAAGTGTAAATTAAATTTTCCAAGGTAAGATGGTTACAATATGGGCAAAACTATGATCTGAACCAAAGTACTCTAATTTTCCAGAACTATGCTCTTTCTCCTTACCTAAGAGTCAGAAATCACAGTGATTCTCCTAAACAACTATTTGATTCTGATGGACATTAATAACTGAGATATACCAGGAGACCCTGGATGTGACATGGGTGGATATGACAAAGCTTTCTAACCCTACAGTCTTAATTGTAGACCTTTGTGATTTTATTTATCTGCCATAATTCATTGATTTATCTTGATATTTTCCTTTTCTTATCCACTCATCTGTATTCTTTTATTATATTTTATCCATTCACTGCTAACTGTCTTGCATCCTTCTATAATACATAAATACACATAAAAATGCACACCACAGCAGTCTTCTCAGAAAGAAGAGGGTGGGAGATGACATATAAGTGATAAAATTGCAATTAGCAAGTAATTACTTCATTACATCTCCATCACTCTCTTTAATTAAAAATTCATTGTCTATAGTTAGAGATGTCTACGAAATTATCACCAATTTATCATACATTAAGGATTTTTAAATCCCTGAATTTTGAACAAAAGGTTTATATCAATATAAATAGATGAGTCTGCTGCTTAGCGAAGCCAATGAGGCAGGCAGAATCAACCCTGAAAAAGCCAATGATTCTAGAAAAATCCTTGACAATTAATCAGTGCACTGCATCATCAGAGGAATGACTCACAAAGATCACAGTACTACAGTGAGGAGTTTAGGATTGTAACCTGGTCCTCTAGTGGCATATCCAAATGTCCTTCCACACTGCATGGAGGATCTCCATTGCACATACTGAGTACAATGTCATTTCCTCTCCCTCCTCTTTCATCAAATGAGTGAAGCATGGATCTGGAATCTAGGTTTTAAAATAACCTCATAGACAATGTAGGGTAGCTCCTCTGCTTTACTAAAGAAGGGACAAGTCCCTGGGGAGAGTTAACAATTGCTGAGATAACACTTTTAGTTAGTCTTAGTACTGGAGCTAGACTCCAGTCTCAACATTAATTCTTTGATATTTCTTACACAACCACATGACATATTTCCCAGGAAAAGGTTTTAATGCTTATGGTTATTGTGGTATTTTACTAAATATAAATCAATTCTATAGAGTATAGCAAATTCTTAAAAGTAATGAATAATTCTGTAATTTCAAAACTGTATTTTCCTTGGGGAAAAAAAGAACCAGATTTTTTTAGAAAATTCCCCCTACACGTTTGAAATTTCATCTCACATAAGGGTTAAGAATCAGAATGCACTGCTGAAACTCACTAAAGTTCCCAGCCACTCAGGCTTGAATGGCCAGCAGCATGTGTCCACCGTTTCTCTCTTTTCAGGTTTCTTTGTCTGACTCACCAAATACAAATTCACTGTGACAAGAAGCAGGAAGTGTGGGTGATTTTCACCTTAGCAAAACAATTGTTTTTTTTTTATATAATTCATTTATTAAATTTAAGACAGAGAAGGGGGTTATTCAGAAAGGATTTATTTGGTTGACATATCAAACTAATATACTGTCAATCTGAAAACTTCAGAACAAAATTTCATTAAGAAAGATTTGCTTCTTGTGAATGAAAAGGACTGGAAAATTAAGGTGAGGGCTAAAGATAGAAAGAGAGAGGTATTTAGGTTGTCGAAAGTTTGGTATTTTTGTTTGATGTTAGAGAACACTAAACACCTTTTTAATCAATAGAAAAGATATTAAATTTAGGCTTCACAAGGACTACTTACTGAAGACCAAGTGAATATTTTTTTTAAATTTATAACTTAATGGGGCAAAAATATCAAGTTACAAGAAGGATTTGCTGCCAAAGTAACTGCATGGTCTATGCTGCTAAACAAAACAAAACAAAACAAAAACAAAAACAAGCAAGCACTCAGTGTGACGTGAAACTTTTGCCTTCATCTGATTCTCGGTATATTCAGGTGATTAAAAAAAAATACTGTACAATTCCTTTGTAATCAAACTGTACTGATTTTCTGGTCTGGAGAAACCAGATGCTCTTATTATTCATAATGTAAAGCCTTTGAATCTCAGCAAAGAGTAAGCAGGCAATGAAGATTTATGAATAGAAGGTCAGCTCGATGCAGGGTTTAATGAGAGAAAGCACAGTGAGGGAAGTGCAGCTGCTGCTGTGGTTTCAGCGCACCCTGCTTGGCCCTGTTTTAAACAAGTAAACAGACCTCCCTAAGGCAAGGAGAGGGGCTGAGTGGATGGGGAGAAAATGAAGCTGTCAGAGTTAACCATGATTGTGTCGCTCAAATCTATGTATAAAGGATCTTCTTAGTCCTCTGGTACTTAGGTGTGAAAGTCAGACCTTTGATTTGATTCCCTGACCCACCCACACCTCTCTTTCGGACATCATTTGGCATTCTAGTTATGAATAATCTTATTTTATAAGATGCATTTCCCTAACAAATTATCACTTCCACATAGAAAATAATTTGAATATATCCTATGGTTCACTCACCATCTCATTTTAACCCTATAACACTAAAATACTGAAGTTACACTTTCATTTATGACCAATTGATTGGAGGGATCCTTTCACAGGAAAACACAAAATAAAGTAGACAAAAGACTTGAAATAATTGTTATAGATGTTGGACATCAGCAGAGAATGGACACATCCCAGAAAGGCAAAACAAATAAAATAAGCCTCCATGGGTTTCATAGTGTATTGAATGGAGAGTTTCCAGACCATAGTGTAAGAAGAGCCTAGCAGATGCTCTGAATGAGGGAGGTGAAGTTGGAAGTTCAAGGACACCAAGATTGCTAGAGTTTACAATTAAAGATAACTACAGAAGAGAATGTTGTTCTCAAAGTGGACACTGGAGGTATATGGATGTACATCATTGAGCCTTTAGTTACAGACTGTTACTCGGTTTCTGTGACCCAATACCTGAGATAACCGACTTAGAAAGAGGAAGCATTTATTCCAGCTCATGGTCTTGGGAGGTTCTGTTGCTTTTGGGCCTGTGGCAAGGCAGCACATTATTGCAGAGCAGTTGCTGGAGTCAGTGGCTTACCTCATGGAAGCCAGGAAGTGAAAAGGGAAAGAGGAAGGAACTGGGGTCTACATGGCCCCTTCAAGATCTCATACCCAGGGACCTAACCTTTTCCTACTAAACTCCAGCTCTTAAAGTTTCCACCACTTTCTAGTATCACCACGGTCTGGGGACCAAGCCTTAAGCACATGGGCCCATGAGGGAGATTTAAGATCTGAGTTACAGTACATACTGATCGGCATATACGTATAAAACAACAACCCAGGGAAAGAAATGCTAAGAAAGATTACAAGCTCTCACTGGCTTGTAACTGTTTGTAGTCTAGCATGGTTTAGAGGTGGCTTGAGTATGTCCCTTAAAAGGTGATGACCAGGATGCTTGGTCCTCAGTGTAGAAATATTGAGAGGAAGTGGAAGCTGTAATTCATGGTAATTAGGTCACTGGGGGTATCAACCTTGGAAGAGCTTAATGATGGTGTTGTGGAGTGAGTTTTTGTAAGAGTCATTAATATAAAGTGAGGCAACACCAGTCTCTTGGTCCCTCTGCATGTGGTCTTTTCTCTTCTTGCTTTTCCATGTTGCAACCCACACCAGGGGAACTTGACAGATGTTGAACAAATGGGAGGGCTCAATCTTGGATTTTCACCCTCCAAAACTGTGAGCAAAATAAACCTCTTTTCTTTATAAAGCATCTAGACTTGAGTATTTTGTTATAACAACAAAACAAATACACAATCCTTACCAGTAAGCAGACAGGACAGAAAGGTTAAAGGTAAATGCCTCAATAGAAACCTATTGCTTTATTTGTGTGATGAAAGATTGCTCAGATTCTGTTTAACACAGCCTAAAAGCACACTTCTAAGATTACAGTATTTTAAAGTGAGGTAGTTAAATTGGATGACAAAACTCAGGAACATGTGTGTCTATGTGTGTGTGTGTGTGTGTGTGTGTATTACAATAAAAGTTAAAATAGCAAATTCTATACTACAATAAAAATTAGGTATGAAACAAAGCAGTATAATACAACTAAATAGAAAATAATGATACAAAAAGTTACAAAAATATCACAAATGAGAGGATTAATAGAGAAGGATATTTAAACATTATTGTATTGTTACATATATTAAAAATGTAGAAGAAATGTTGAGAACGCTAAATTGATATATGGAAGATAAAAAAAGATACAAATGAAAATTTAAGAGATGAAAAATACATCTGAAATAAAAATATACACTGGATGGATTTAATAGCAGATTAGATATTAACAAAGGAAGGATTAATGAAATTAATGTGGGACAATTTATGAAACGATTGATTAAAATCGAATGCTATGAAAAATCTTCAAGTGGCCTAACATACAGTCCCTAGGGCAAGAAGAAAGGTGGAATTAAAAAACATTAAAGAAATAATGGTCAAAAAACTATAAATTTCCAAATTTGATGAAAAGCATAAACCTACAGTTGAAAGGAGCTCAACAAACACCAAGCAAAAGAAAGACACAAAAACAACAACATCAAGGCACATTATAAAGAGAAAAGTCTTAAAAGTAGTCAGAGGGTAAAACCACAATATGTATAAAGTGACCAAGAATGGGAATACATTTTTCTCAGAAATTTTGCAAGTTATAAAACAACAAAGTGACATTTTTAAAATATTGAAGAATTGTCCAGCTACAATTATTTACCCTACAAAAATATTTTTCACTAATGAAGATGAAATAAAGACCTTCTTAAACATGAGAACTGAAAGAATTCAGACCAAAAAAAGTGTGCTAAAAGGTAGCAGCAGAAAAAAATGAAAATAGAAAAAACAATTTAAATAAACAAACTACTGATATTTTGAGGATATCAACAAAAATGATAAAAACATTGATCAGAAATAAAAAGTGACATACAGATTATCAATATTGAGTGTAAGAGAGTGATATTACTATAATATTTTGAGATATGCTAGAAGCATTTAGTGATTTGAGTATAACAAAACAGGGTAATACATCATAACCAAGTGATATTTGTCTATGGAATGAAAGGCTAGTTTTTTTGTATATGTTCATCTCAATAGAGGAGGAAAAAGCAGAGAAATATCCAACATTCAATCCCCAAAAAACTCTCAGCAAATCTGGAAAAGAAATAAATTTCAAAAGATGATTATCAAAAGCCACAATTAATATAATTAGTAGTGAAAATCAGAAGATCGGAAGATTTGTCCTAAGATCAAAAGATAAACTCTTTAATGGGGACAAGTTTAGGTAGTTTGAAACACTCTAGTGTGACCTCTGCTGGACTGCAGGTCAGGTATCCTCATGACATGCATGTCGCTGACATCTAGAAGGCTCTGTTTAGGGCGTTTAGTTATAAGAGACTTTGACTTCAGTCATGCTTTCCTCAGGTTTGAAACTGGTGTATTATTTATACATAACAGTGTATCTGCACATGGACTTAATGATTTGATTAATCTCATTCCCCAGTACCTTTTCTTTCCCTGACCTTCTCCCTTACACTGATTCACTTGCTCTACTCTATAAATCTTTTATTATGACTATTAATATTATTATCAACATCATTATTATTTTGTTACTATATCATATATAATTAATATATATTGCAATTAGTGCAATATGTATGTATGCAGGATTCAGGATTCACTGTGACATATTCATACATGGATACAGCATAAATTGATAGATTCATTCTTTAATACTTTTTTATTCCCTCCCCTACTCCTTCCCTCCAAAGTTCCATCCTCTACTCTACTGGTATTTTTTCTATTTTCGTAAGATTTCCTCCCTTTTTAAATTCCTTTCCCACTCTCTCCAGAATCTTCACTTAAGAGACAACATCCAACCATTTGACTATCTGAGTCTGGATTACTTCACTTACCACAATGTTTTCTAGTTCAAGCCATTTGCCAGAACATGACAATTTCATGCTTTTTTTTATGACTGAGTAAAACTCTATTGTGTATATATAACAGATTTTCTTAATCCATTCTTCTGTCGATGGGCACCTGGGTTGGTTCCATAACTTAGTTATTGTGAATTGTGTTGCTATAAAGATTGATATGCCTGTATAGTTCACCAATTTTAGAGCTTTTAGGTAAATATGTATTCTATTCCATTAACCTTCATATCTTTTTTTATAACAATGCCATATAGTGGGTCCATTTATAGTCTTTTAAGGCACCTCCATAATGTTTTCCAAAGTGGTTGTACTAATTTTCAGCCCCACCAGCAATGTATAGCTTTTTCTCCACATCCTCACCAGCAATTATTTGTATTTTTGATGATTGCCATTCTAACTGGGATGAGATGAAATCTCAGTATAATTTTAATTTGCTTTTCTCTGATTTCTAAGGATGCTAAACATTTTTTTTCAAGTATTTGTTGGCCATTTGTATTTCTTCTTTTGAAAAATGTCTAAATCACTTTTCCATTTATTTGTTGAGGATTTTTTGTATGTTGTTTTCAATTTCTTCATATACTCTAAACATTAATCTCTCATCAGAAGAATATCTGGCAAAGATTTTCTCCCATTTTCTAAGCTCCTACTTTCATGTTTTTAATTTTTTATTCAACTGTGAAGGTTTTTAATTTGATGTCCCATTTATTGATTCTTGGTATTGTTTCTTGAGCTTTAGGTGTCTTATTAAAGAAGTTGGTGCCTGTGCCAGGCTGCTGGAATATTGATCCTGTTTTCTTTTAGGAGTGTCAGAGTGTCTGGCTTAATTCCTAGGTCTTTGATCCATTTTAAATTGGTTTTTATACATGGTAAAATAGGGATGTAGCTTCATTCTTCTATATAAGGATACCCAGTTTTCCCAGCACCATTAGTTAAAAAGACTCTCTCTTCTTTAATGTATGCTTTTGCCCCTATGTCAAGGATCAGACAACTGTATCTATGTGGAATTGTCTTTGTGTCTCCAACTCTATTCCACTGTTCTTCATATCTGTTTTCATACAAATACCATATACTTTTTATTACTATAGCTCTGTAGCATAATTTGAGGTCACTTATTGTGAGGTGTCCAGCATCACTCTTCTTCGTTAGTATAGCTTTGTATAATCTTGTCACATGTGCAGAGTGGTCGAGGAAAAGGGTTTCTGTCAGAGGGATGGGTTGGCTATAAATTAATTGCTAAGAAACTTATTTAACAGAAAAACCATAGAAGACAATCATCTTTTGAATCAGGGCACATGATGGACTGAGCCTTGCTAAGGATCTGGCTATAGCAAAAGATGGAAGAGCCCACCTTTTCTTTATTCATAGCCATACAGATGAAAGGGGGACCAGTAGGAGCTTCTTCGTGAGAAACCGGATGGGGTGGAGAGTTAAGAAAGCCATTGCTCTATCAGGTGATGTGGCACATCTAGGACATACAAATTCCGGTGGTGAGCTGCTCTGCATGGAAACCACATACTTCAGGCCATCTGAAATAATCTCTAATGCCAGTTCTTTCTTTCTTTCTTTCTTTCTTTCTTTCTTTCTTTCTTTCTTTCTTTCTTTCTTTCTTTCTTT
>JAJEJO010003245.1:244380-305574 GCA_020662805.1 Glaucomys volans
TTTCTTTCTTTCTTTCTTTCTTTCTTTCTTTCTTTCTTTCTTTCTTTTTTACAGACTTCATTTTGATTCCTTGTACACATATGGGGTACAAATTTTCATTTCTATGGTTGTGCATGATGTACATTCGTATCATTCTCATTAATCACATATGTACATAGGGTAATGATGTCTGTCTCATTCCAACATTTTTCATACACCCTCTCCCCTCTCATTTCCCTCTACTTATTCTAAAGATCATCCATTCCTTTCTCATCCCCCAACTCCCCAACCAGATTCTATTCATCATCCGCTTATTAGGGAAAACATTCAGCCTTTGTTCGTTTGGGATTGGCTTATTTCACTTAGCATGATAATCTCCAATTCCATCCATTTATGTGCAAATGCCATAATATTATTATTCTTTATGGCTGAGTAATATTTCATAGTGTGGCTATATACCACAGCTTCTTTATCCATTCATCTGTTGAAGGGCATCTAGGTTGGTTCCACAGTCTAGCTATTGTGAATTGAGCTACTATAAACATTGATGTGGCTGTGTTACTGTAGTATACTAATTTTAAGTCCTTTAGGTATAAACCAAGGAGTGGGATAACTGGGTCAAAAGGTGTCCATTCCAAGTTTTCTAAGGAATCTCCACACAGCTTTCCAGAGTGGTTGTTCCAATTTGCAACACCACCAGTTCTTGAGAGCTAGATTTCTGTATCTAGTGGTTCGACCAAGTCTGATTTTACTTGGAGTCATGGATTATTTCCCGTAGTATATTCAGGGTCATATATTCTTCCTATGAAATTTAGGACATTTTTTCTAGTTCTGTGAAAAATGTTGGTAATTTGATGAGGAATGCATTGAATCTGTAGATCACATTAAGTAATACAATCATTTTGACTATATTAATTTTGCCCATCCATGAACATGATAGGTTTTTCCATCTTCAAAGATCTTCAATTTTTTTCTTCAGTGTTCTACAAGTTTTATTGTAGACATTCTTAACCTCCTTATTTAGATTTAGTCCCAATACTGTTTTGTTTTCTTTGTTTTGTTTTGAGGCTATTGCAAATGTAATTGTTTTCTTTCTTTATTTATCAAGAGACTCATTGTTGGAGTGTAGGGGAGCTATTGATTTTTGTGTGTTGATCCTGTACCCTGCTACTTTGCTGAATTTATCAGCTCTAGAAGTCTTCTGGTGGATTTTTTCATTGTGTGTCGGGGAAGGTCTTTTAATTATAGGATTGTTTTATCAGAAAACAGAGATCATTTGATTTTTTTTCCTACTTGCATTCCTTTAATTTCCTTCTCTTGTCAGATTGCTCTGGCTTGAGTTTCAAGAATTATATTGAATAAGAGTGATGAGAGTGGACATCCTTATCTTGTTTCTGATTTTAGAGGAAAAGCTTTCAGTCCTTCTTTCAGTACAATGTTCACTCTGTGTTTGTCATATGTGACCTTTATGATGTTGAGGTAAGTGCTTTTCAATCCTAGTTTCTCCAGTATATTTAATATGAATGGGTACCTGATTTTATCATCTCCCTTTTTTGCATCTATTGAGATGATCATGTGATTTTTGTCATTAATTCTATTTGTGGTGACTTACATTTGTTGATTTGCATCCTTGAGATGGATCCAATTTTTATTAAAGATTCTTGCATCTGTGTTCATCAGGGATATTGGTCTGTCATTTTCTTTACTTACTGTGTCTTTATTTAGTTTTGATATCATAGTGATGCTGGATTTATAGAATGAATTTGGAAGAGTTCTCTCCCTTTCTATTTAATGGAATACTTTGGGAAGGATTGGCTTAAGTTCTTTTTTAAAGGTCTGGTAGAACGCAGCTGAGAATCCATCTGGTTCTGGGTTTTTGTTTGTTTGAGGGTTTTTTATAGCTGCCACAATCTCTGTTTGGTTTTGGTCTGCTTACATTTTCTATTTCATCTTGCTTCACTTTGGGTAGGTCATAAGTACTGAGAAATTTGTTGCCATCTTCTATATTTTTCAATTTATTGGAACACAAGTTCCCTAATGATTAAAAAAATAGTCCCTAATTACCCACTGTATTTCAGAAATGCCTGTGGTTATATCACATTTTTCATTTCTAACTCTGTTGATTTGTGTCTTCTCTTTATTTTGCTTAATGTGCCCAAGGGTTTATCAATCTTGTTTATCTTTTCAAAGAACCAAACTTCATTTCATTGAGCCTTTGTAATTTTAATATTCCATTAATTGATTTCAGCTCTGGTCTGTTTCCTGTCTTCAACTAGTGTTGGGAATTAGTTTGTTATTGT
Source organism: Glaucomys volans (assembly GCA_020662805.1). Lineage (NCBI taxonomy): Eukaryota > Metazoa > Chordata > Mammalia > Rodentia > Sciuridae > Glaucomys > Glaucomys volans. Next base: position 246,660 of record JAJEJO010003245.1, read on the forward strand.
TTTTCTAGGGCCATGAGATGTAGCATTCACTTACTTGGGCCTGTCCTTTTAATGTAGGCTCTTAATGCTTTCTCTTAAAACTACATACATGGCGTGAAAGTGATTTTGATATGTTGCATCACTATTCTTGACTCTATGAAATTTTTATTCCTACTCTCATTTCTACTATGATTAATTACTCACTCAAGAGTATTTATCGATCTCCATGTGTTTAAGTAGTTTCTATAATTTTTCTTACTGTTGATTTTTAATTTCATTCTATTATGATCTGATTAGATGTGAGGGGTTATATCAAACTTCATATTTGCCAAGATAGTCTTTATGATCTAAAATATGGTCTTTTTGGAAAAGGTTCTGTGAGCTTTGGAGAAAAAAATGAATTAAACTGTTGTTGAATGAAATGTTCTATAGATGTATGTTAGGTCCATTTGATTTATAATTTAGGTCCATTTGGTTTATGGTATTATTTAGATCAGAAGAGTCTTTATTGATTTTATGACTGACTGGCCTGCATATTTTTGAGAGATATGTTTAAAATTGCCCAGTATTATTGTATTGAAATCTAATGTAAAGATTGAAAATTAATCTTTACATTAGATTTCAATAATGTAATGTATTGAAAATTAGTGTAAAGAAGTTTGCTTATTTTATGCAATCATATGCACCAATATTTGGGGACAAATACATACTGTCCCTCTATCTTCTTGTTGGATGGTCCACTTTACCAGTATATAATGACCTTTCTTATCTCTTCTAATTAATTTTTGCTTGAAATCTGCTTTGTTGGATATGAGAATTGCTATTCTTGCTTGCTTTTTGACTCCAGTTGCATCAAATATCTTTTCCCATTCTTTTAAATTCAGTTTGCATATGTCTGCTGTAAGATGCATCTCATGCAAATAGCATATTGTTGGGGCTTGTTTTTTAATTCAGTCTTCCAGTTTGCTTTTTCACTAAAGAGTTGGCAATTTATATTGAGAGCTATTCTGGAGACATGTTTATTATTTTCTGTCATTTACATTTGTCATATTAGTTTAATCTTAGTCACTAGAAAGGCAATTAAGTAAATGAAAACTGTTATCTACACAGAAGCTCTGGGGATTGTTTTCTTAGGTCTTCTGTGTGTATTTTCTTCAAGCATTTTCTGTGGTACTGGTTTAGTGGTCAGGAATTCATTTTATTATTTCTTCCTTGAGTTTGAATCATAGCTTTGCTGGATATACCAATATTGGTTGGCAGTTGTTTGCTTTCAACCAGATTATCTCATCCCAAAATTTTCTGGAATTCAGAGACTGAGATGAGAAATCAGAAATTATTGCTTTATCTTTCAATGTAACCTGATGTTTTTCTCTTGTAACTTTTAATATTTTATTCTTATTCTCTGTTAGGCATTTTGATTTTGATATGTCCTGGAGAGGTTCTTTTTCTGATCTTGTGTCTTTGGGATTCTATATGAATCTTGTATGTAGATATCCACGTAATTTCTAATATCTGGAAAATTTGTTGCTATTATTTCACTGAAAGCTTCTTAATGCTTTTAGTCTGTAACTCCATGCTCTCTTCAATCCCAGTGACTCTTAAATTTTCTCTACTAATGCCCCCAGTACTTGGATATTCTGATCATGGCCATTTTTTCCTTGATTGATTAATGACTAAGCAATAAAGAGTTCATATACACTGTCTCCAAGGCCTGGTGTTCTGTTTTCTACATAATCTAATCTGTTAGTGAAAATTAAACTGAACTTTTATTTTATTTATTTTGTCTTTCATTTCCAGCAGTTATGATTGGTTTATTTTCAGAATCTCCATCTCTATTACAATGCTCTTTTTTTTAAATTTATTTATTTCGATTCATTGTATGCAAATGGGGTACAAGTGTTGTTTCTCTGGTGGTACACAAAGTAGAGTCATACCATCCGTGTAATCATACATGTACATGGGGTAATGATGTTTGTTTTATTCTGTTATTATTCTTACCCCCCAACCCAATCTCACCCCTCTTTTTCCCCTATGCAATCCATCCTTCCTCCATTCTAGCCTCCCTCCCACCATGCATTATGTATCATCATCCACTTATCAGAGAGATCATTTGGCCTTTGGATTTTGGGGATTGGCTAAACTCACTTAGCATGACATTTTCCAATTTCATCCATTTACCTGCAGATGCCATGATTTTATTATTCTTTATGGCTGAGTAATATTCCATTGTGTATATATACCACTGTTTCTTTATCCATTCATCTATTGAAGGGCATCTAGCATGGTTCCACAATCTAGCTATTGTGAATTGAGCATCTTTGAACATCCATGATCATCTTTGGATATGGCTGCATCACTGTAGTAATCTGATTTTAAGTACTTTGGGTATAGGCCAAGGAATAGGATAGCTGGATCAAATGGTGGATCCATTCCAAGATTTCTAAGGAATCTCCACACTGCTTTCCAGAGTGGCTGCACCAACTTGCACTCCCACCAGCAATGTATGAGTGTACCTTTTACCCCACATCCTCAACAACACCTGTTGTTGCTTGTATTCTTGACAATAGACATTCTAATTGGGGTGAGATGAAATCTTAAGGTGGTTTTGATTTGCATTTCTCTTATTACTGGGGATGTGGAACATTTTTCATATATCTGTTGATTGCTTGTAGATCTTCTTCTGTAAATTGTCTGCCCATTTCCTTAACACATTTATTTGTTGGGTTATTTGTACTCTTGGGGTAAAGTTTTTTGAGTTCTTTATAGATCCTAGAAATGAGTGCTCAAACTGAAGTGTGTGTGTCAAAGATTTTCTCCCACTCTGTAGGCTCTCTCATCACATTGATGATTATTTCCTTTGCTGAGAAAAAGCTTTTAATTTGAATCTATCCCAATTATAGATTCCTGTTTTTATTTCTGTGTTTTGGGAGTCAGGTTAAGGAAATCTGGTCCTAAGCCAACATGATGAAGATTTGGACTCAGTTTTCTTCTATTAGGTGCAGGGTCTCTGGTCTAATTCCTAGGTCCTTGATCCGTTTTGAGCAAGGTGAGAGATAGGGGTTTATTTTCATTTTACTGCATATGGATTTCCAGTTTTCCCAGCACCATTTGTTGAAGAGGCTATCTTTTCTCCATTGTATGTTTTTGGCACCTTTGTCCAATATGAGAAAACTGTATTTATGTGGTTCTGTCTCTGTGTCCTCTATTCTGTACCATTGATCTACCTGTCTATTTTGGTGCCAATACCATGCCGTTTTTGCTACTATTGCTCTGTAGTATAGTTGAAAATCTGGTATTGTGATACCCCCTGCTTCACTCTTCTTGCTAAGTATTGCTTTAGCTATTCTGGGTCTCTTATTCCTCCAAATGAATTTCATGATTGCTTGCTCTATTTCTATGAGGTCCATCATTGGGATTTTAATTGGAATTGCATTGAATTTGTATAGCGCTTTTGGAAGTATGGCCATTTTGACAATATTGATTCTGCCTATCCAAGAACATGGGAGATCTTTCCACCTTCTAAGATTTTCTTTAATTTCTTTCTTTAGTGTTTTGTAGTTCTTGTTGTAAAGGTGTTTCACCTCTTTCATTAGATTGATTCCCAAGTATTTTTTTTTCAGGCTATTGTGAATAGGGTAGTTTTCCTAATGTCTCTTTGAGTGGATTCATCACTTATGAATCAAAATGCATTAGATTTATGAGCATTAATTTTATATCCTGCTACTTTACTGAATTCATTTATGAGTTCCAGAAGTTTTCTGGTGGAATTTTTTGACTCCTCTAAGTATAGAATCATGTCATCAGCAAATAAGGATAGGATGAGGTCTTCTTTTCCAATTTGTATCCTGTTAGTTTCTTTAGTCTGTCTAATCGCTCTGACTAGAATTTCAAGGACAATGTTGAACAGAAGCTGTGAAAGAGGGCATCCCTGTCTTGTTCCAGTTTTCAGGGGGAACACTTTCAATTTTTCTCCATTTAGAATGCTGTTGTCTGTAGGCTTAGCATATATAGCCTTTACAATGTTTAGGAACGTTTCTACTATCCCTATTTTTTCTAGTGTTTTGAGCATGAAGTGGTGCTGTATTTTATCAAATGCTTTTCCTGCATTTATTGAAATAATCATGTGGTTCTTAACATTAAATGCGTTGATGTGATGAATTACATTTATTGATTTCTGGGTGTTAAACCAACTTTGCATCCCTGGGATGAAACCCACGTGATCATGGTGCACTATCTTTTTAATATGCTATTGTATGTGATTCATTCAAATTTTGTCAAGAACTTTCGCATCTATGTTCATTAAAGATGTTGGTCTGAAATTTTCTTTCCTTAATGTGTCTTTGTCTGGTTTTGGTATCAGGGTGATATTAGGTTCATAGAATGAGTTTGGAAAGGTTCCCTCCTCCTCTCTTCCATGGAATACTTTGAGGAGTATTGGAATGAGTTCTTCTTTGAAGGTCTTGTAGAACTCGGCTGTGAATCCATCTGGTCCTGGACTTTTCTTTGTTGGTAGGCTTTTGATGTCTTCGTCTATTTCATTGCTTGAAACTGATCTTTTTAAATTGTGTATGTCCTCCAGATTCAGTTTGGGTGACTCATATGCCTCTAGGAACCTGTTGATATCTTTGAGATTTTCTATTTTGTCGGAGTATAAATTTTCAAAATAGCTTCCAATTATGTTTTTTATTTCAATACTGTCTGCTGTGAAATTTCCTTTCTCATCATGAATTGTAGTCATTTGAGTTTTCTCTCTCTTTCTCTTTGTTAGTGTGGCTAAGGATTTATCAATGTTGTTTATTTTTTCAAAGAACCAACTTTTTGTCTTCTCAATTTTTTTAATTGTTTCTTTTGTTTCAATTTCATTGATTTCTGCTCTGATTTTAATTATTTCCTGTCTTCTACTACTTTTGGTGATGATCTGTTCCTCCTTTTCTAGGGTTTGAACTGTAATGTGAGGTCATTTATTTGTTCACTTTTCATTATTTTATTGAATGCACTATATGCAATGAATTTTTCTCTTAGCACTGCTTTCATAGCATCCCAGAGATTTTGATATGTCATATCTTTGTTCTCATTGACCTCTCAGATTTTTTTATTTCCCCCCTAATGTCTTCTGTTATCCATGCATATTCAATAGCATATTATTTAATCTCCAGGTCTTGGAGTAGTTTCTGGTTTTTATTTTATCATTGATTTCTAATTTCATTCCACTATGATCTGATAGAGTACAAGGTAGTATCTCTATCTTTTTGTATTTGCTAAGAGTTGCTTTTGGCATAACATATGGTCTATTTTAGAGAAGGATCCATGAGGTGCTGAGAAGAAAGTGTATTCACTTATTGATGGATGGAATTTTCTATATATGTCTGTTAGTCCAAATTATTGATATGTTATTGAGTTCCATGGTGTCTTTGTTCAGTTTTTGTTTGGATGTTCTGTCTACTGGTGAGAGAAGTGTATTAAAGTCACCTAGTATTATTGTGTTTTGCTCGATTTGGTTCCTGGAATTGAGAAGGATTTGTTTGATGTACATGGATGCACCATTGTTTGGAGCATAAGTATTTATGATCAGTATGTCTTGCTGATTTATGCTTCCCTTCAGCAGTATGAAAAGTCCTTCTTTATCCTGTCTGACTAACTTTGGCTTGAAGTCTGCTTTATCTGAAATGAGGATTGAAACCCCTGCTTTTTTACTCAGTCCGTGTGCATGGTATGCTTTTTCCCAACCTTTCACCTTTAGTCTGTGGGCATGTTTTTCTATGAGACAAGGCTCTTGAAGGCAGCATATTGTTGGGTCTTTCTTTCTAATTCAATCTGCCAGTCTATGTCTTTTGATTGATGAGTTTAGGCCATTGACATTAAGGGTTATTATTGAGATATGACTTGTATTCCTGGTCATTTTGAGTTATTTTTGGCTTTTAACCTGACTTGGTTTCTCCCTTAATTGGCTGTTCATTTAGGGTAATTCCTCCCTTTGCTGACTTACATTGTTGTTTTTCATTTCTTCCTCTTGAAATATTTTGCTGAGAATTTTCTGCAGGGCAGGCTTTCTATTTGTGAATTCTTTTAGCTTGTGGTCATCATGGAAGGATTTTATTTCATCTTCAAATCTGAAGGTAAGTTTTGCTGGGTATAAGATTCTTGGTTGGCATCCATTTTCTCTCAGAGCTTGAAATATGTTGTTCCAGGCCCTTCTTGCTTTTAGGGTCTGATGTGAGAAATCTGCTGATATCCATATTGGTTTCTCCCTAAATGTAATCTGATTTTTTTCTCTCGCAGCCTTTAAAATTCTATCTTCCTTTTGTATGTTAGGTATTTTCACTATAATGTGACTTGGTGTGGATCTGTTTTGATTTTAGGCATTTGGTGTCCCATAAGCCTCTTGAATTTGATTTTCCATTTCATTCATCAGATTTGAGAAATTTTCTGATATCATTTCATTGAACAGATTATTCATTCCTTTGGTTTGTATCTCTGTGCCCTCCTCAATCCAAATAATTCTTAATTTCAGTCTTTTCAAGATGTCCCATAATTCTTGGAGGTTCTGTTCATGATTCCTTATCATCTTCTCTGTTTGGTTGAGTTTGTTTAAAAGATTAAATACTTTGTCTTCATTGTCTGAGGTACTGCCTTCCAAGTAATCTAGCCTGTTGGTTAAGTTTTCTACTGAGTTTTTAATTTGGTTTATTCTTTCCTTCATTTCAAGGATTTATTTTTGTTGTTTTTTTTTTTCAGAATCTCTCTTTATTGAAATGATCTTTTTCTTCTTGCAATTGCTCTTTTTGCTGTTGATTAGTAGAATCATTCATTGCCTGCATTTGCTCTCTTGTCTCATTATTTGCTTCTCAGACCATTTTAATTATGTACATTATGATCTCCCCTTCTCACATTGCTTCTGCCATGTTGTCATTGGGTTCTTTTGATATAGTATCTAGGTTTGTTTGGGACACTTTCTTCCCTTGTTTTCTCATGTTTCTAGTGTATCTTCCCCTCTAGTAGTGCAAATCCTAGGTATTGCAGTTTCCTCTTAAAGACTTATAGTGTACCTGCCAATTTCCAATACCTCCCCTTGAAATGAGACATCAATACTAGCAGCACACCATCAATATGCATCCTTAATCTAAATAGTCCCTATTAAGATATTAACAGTGTTGTCTTAATAAACAGAGATGAGTTCAAATTATTGTCTACAACATAACCAATAAGTTTGCAATAAGGACTGCAATTTCTATTGGTGGAAAAGAGGATGAGGAGGGGTATAGGACATAACAGTAATGAGACAAGAAGTGAGTCTATAGATATACTATGTCATAGGAATAGTGGAAGAGGAGTTAAAAGTAATAGGTTAGTAGCACGAGAAAAAGGAGATTATCCAAGGAAATGGATATATGAGGAAGATAGAGTGATAAGAGTATTAATAAAAGAAAAAAAGTAGTGGGTATAATAGGAATAACCATAATAATAAAACTAATTTAAAAAACATTCTGCAATAAAATTATACTTGATTCTATTCCAATCATTGATTCCTACTTTTATTTCTTGAACTTTAGGAGTCATGTTAAGGAAATCTGGTCCTAGGCCAACATGATGGAGATTTGGACCTATTTCCTCTTCTATTAGGTGCAGGGTCTCTAGTCTAATTCCTAGTCCTTGATCCATTTTGAGTTGAGTTTTGTACAGGGTGAGAGATATGGGTTTAGTTTCATGTTGCTGCATATGGATTTCCAGTTTTCCCAGCACCATTTGTTGAAGAGGCTGTCTTTTCTCCATTGTATGTTTTTGGCTCCTTTGTCAAGTATGAGATACCTGTACTTATGTGGGTTTTTCTCTGTGTCCTCTATTCTGTACCATTGATCTACCTGTCTATTTTGATGCCAATACCATGCTGTTTTTGTTACTATTGCTCTGTAATATAGTTGAAGTTCCAGTATTGTGATACCCCCTGCTTTGCTCTTCTTGCTAAGAATTGCTTTAACTATTCTGGGTCTCTTATTCTTCTCAATGAATTTCTTGATTGCTTGCTCTATTTCTACAAGGTCCATCATTGGGATTTTAACTGAATTGCATTGAATTTGTATAGCACTTTTGGTAGTATGGCCATTTTGACAATATTAATTCTGCCTATCCAAGAACACAGGAGATCTTTCCGTCTTCTCAGACTTTCTTTAATTTCTTTCTTTAGTGTTCTATAGTTCTCATTGTAGAGGTCTTTCACCTCTTTTGTTAGATTGATTCTCAAGTATTTTATTTTTTGAGGCTATTGTGAATGGGGTAGTTTTGCTAATTTCTCTCTCAGAGGATTCATCACTTATGAATAAAAATGCATTAGATTTATGAGTGTTGATTTTATATCCTGCTACTTTACTGAATTCATTTATGCGTTCCAGAAGTTTTCTGGTGGAATTTTTAGGCTCTTCTAAGTAGAGAATCATGGCATCAGAAAATAGGGATAGTTTGAGTTCTTCTTTTCCTATTCATATCCCTCTAATTTCTTGGGTCTGTCTAATCACTCTGGCTAGAATTTCAAGCTTTTTCTCAGCGAAGGAAACAATCAGCAATGTGAAGAGAGAGCCTATAGAGTGGGAGAAAATCTTTGCCACACACACTTCAGATAGAGCAATAATCTCCAGAATCTACAAAGTACTCAAAAATCTTTACACCAAGAACACTAATAACCCAGTCAATAAATGGGCCAAGGAAATGAACAGACACTTTACAGAGGAAGATCTACAAGCAATCAACAGATTTATGAAAAAAGTTCAACATCCCTAGTTATAAGAGAAATGCAAATCAAAATCACCTTAAGATTTCATCTTACCTCAATTAGAATGTCTTTTATTAAGAATACAGGCAACAGCAGGAGTTGGCAAGGATGTGGGGAAAAGGGTATATTCATACATTACTGGTGGGATTGCAAGTTGGTGCAGCCGCTCTAGAAAGCAGTGTAGAGATTCCTTAGAAAACTTGGAATGGATCCCCCATTTGACCCAGCTATCCCACAGCTTGGCCTGTACCCAAAGGACTTAAAATCAGCATACTACAGTGATGAAGCCACATCCATGTTCATAGCTGCTCAATTCACAAGTTAGATTGTGGAACCAACCTAGATGCTCTTCAATAGATGAATGGATAAAGAAACTGTGGTATATATACACAATGGAATATTACTCAGCCATAAATAAGAATAATATTATGGCATTTTCAGGTAAATAGATGATGTTGGAGACTATCATGCTAAGTAAGATTAGCCAGTCCCCAAAATCCAAAGGCAGAATGATCTCTCTGAAAAGTGAATGATGATGCATAATGCAGGGTGGAAGGGAGGCAAGAATGGAGGATGGATAGATTGCATAGAGGGAAGGGAGGGGTGGGGTCAGGGTTGGGAGGTAAGAATAATAACAGAATGAGATAGACATCATTACCCTGTGTACATGTATGAATGTACAGATGGTGTGACTCTACTTTGTGTACAACCAGAGAAACAATAGCTGTACTCCATTTGTGTATGATGAATCAAAATAAATAAATTTTAAAAATAAATGAATAAAATAAAAAAATAAAATGATACTGTAATGTTCAAACCTCCTTTTTTTCAATGGCCTGATGCCTGAGAGGTGCTTGATCAAGTAGTGACCCAAGAAGGATGCTGTCCCACTACCTCCAGGTTGGGAATAATCAATGCTTGTGGACAAAGGTAACCCGGTGTTGATAGATGGTCCCTTGCAGCAAAGGCTCTAGACCCCCGGCCTGAGTGTGGGCCTGGGCACTAGACCAAGGTCGGGGGGCTGCAGACCTGTGCGCAGTGCTGGAGCCACTGGGCTTGATGGCCCAGGCAGGCCTGAGCTCCGCGATGGGGTCTCGAGTGGCAGCAAGCCTGTGCTCCTCCTCTGGGGATTCCCTCCATGGGCCTGATGGCATGGCAGGCCGGTGGTCTCTGCTGGGGACACTGTACCTGATGGTGTGGGAAGACCTGAGTTCCTTGCTGGGTCTCAAGCGGCGGTCCTGTGACTGCAGCTGGAGCTCTGAGGGGGCAGGCCTGTGCTCTGCGCTGGGGACTCAAGGAGTGGCAGGCCTGTGCTCCTTCTCTGGGGATTCTCGCCACGGGCCTGATGGCAGGGCAGACCGGTGCTCTTTGCTGGAGACCCTGCCTTTCCTTCTTTTAATTATCTCATGTATTTTGTCCCAGTGGCAGAAATCTGACTATTTCAGGGAGATAGTGATTACTTCTGAGCAATGATTAAACCCGCTTTGAAGGGCAGAGGCGAGGCACACAGAAGGTATCTCTCCATCCTCTCTACAGAGAGAAGGCAAGTCAAAGCAAGTCCTGTGGAGGTGGAGGGGAAATACTTGCAATGTTTTTTTCACCTTCTGTATTTGCTCACCTAATTTGTATCTCAGGTCCTCTTTTAGCTCATTAATCATTTATTATTGTTTTAGTCTGCTTTCTCACTGCTGTAACCAAAAACCTGAGAAGAACAATGTTACAGGAAAAGTTTATTTGGCACTTACATGGATTCAGAGGTCTCAACTCAGAGACAGCCATCTCCATTTTTCTGGGCCCCAGGTGAGTCAGAACATCAAGGCAGAAGAATGTAGAAAACAGAAGCACTCCATTCACCATGGACAAAATACAAACCCAAAGGCACACCACTATCAACTTACCTCCTCTAGCCATTCCCTCTCTACCTATAATTAACACCCAGTTAATGACTCTTATTGGATTAATCCACTGATTAGGTTAAGTCAACCATAGCCATATCCTTTCATCTCTGAAAATTCTTGCATTGTCTAACACATGAGCTTTCAGGAGACACCTCACATATAAACTATAACAATAATCAACTTTTATGGTCTTTCTCTAGGATTTCATTCCTTCAATGTCTGTGTGTTCCTTTATTTGGGGATTATAAGTTTTGGTGGAAGACTTGTCTGCCTTTTTCTTCATGTTTTCAGAGGTCTTACACTTGAGCATCTGTTGAAATGGATTTGTCGTTCTCTTATGAAGAGCTCTTTTGGTGAGTAGTTATCTGTTTTGTAATAAGCCTTATTTTTTAGTGCATTATAATGATACATAATAGTGAGAATCATTATGGTATCCTTGTACATGCATATAATATAATTGGTACAATCTCCTTCTCTAGTGTTTTCCCTTTCCCTCTCTTTCTCCCTCACCCTGACCCACTTACTCTACTGATCTTCCATTACTATTATTGTCATTATTTATTTCAATTAGTATTTATTCAACTAATATAAACAGGATTTGTTATGGTATATCTGGGAAGAAAATCTGCCAAATTATGCTATGTCCATGCATAAATAAGTTCTGCATTGTTGGTTTATCTTAGCTTTAACACATAGATTCAATGCAATCCAAGTGTTAATTCCAAACTTCTATGACTCTAGATTGCTATTAGAACTGCTGATTTAATTTACTCTTGGAGCACAATGCAACACGATGGTTCCTCTGATCCATGGTCTTGGACCCTCTCTCATTTTGCATTTCCCATTTCTAGGGTGTCCTAGTGTTCTCCATAGGGCTCCTGAGGTCAGTGAAGATCACTATGACAGGTTGATCTACCTGGACTATCTCTCAGCAGCTGAGATGGACCCTGACTGTGGCAGCCCCAGCAAGTTTTAAGTCTTTTTATAATAAAAATTCAATTCAGTAAATCTAATCTTTCACAGGGAAGAAAACAGCAAAAAAGCTTTGGATGGATAATAAGGGGCAAAAATATCTTCCAACATTCTTGAACACAGAACACTTACATAAGAAACCCTCTGTTTTAAAATTTGGCTCAATTTTATAACATCCCACTGCAGCTAGAGATATCTCTTGAATCTTTCTGAAAATCTATCTTCATACTCAGGCAACCTTGATGGGGTAAAAGACAGTGTGGTTACCAGGATCCATAGAGAGAGCTGCATGAAGAAGTTTTCTTGATGAGAAGTCTATTATTCCACCAAGTTACCATGCCCGCTATTGGTACCTGGTGAGGAGGAATCAGCAATAAATTTCACAGTTCTGCTCTTATTTCTCTTCTGCTAATCTCCAGTTAGTGACTCTCATTGACTAAAACTAATGAAGAAGACAAAAGGCAAGATAGAGTTCATAAAAATCAACCTTTTCACAGTACAGGAAATGGTAGAGAGGGATAGAAAATGGATCTTGTAGAACTGACAGCGTAATTTACTCCTTTATGCCTATCTGTGTTCTTTTTGCTCTTCTGATTCATTAAAATATGTGACTCCAGAGAGTACCAAGAGCTATAGCATCAATACGACCATATACCTACCTAAAATCTCATATATTAACCACCACTAGTTCTCTTCACACAAAACAGAGGTAGAGAAATACTGAAAAAGGAACAAAATGAAACATAACTGCTTCTGCCCTTCTTCTACACTTGCCACAATGACCAAATAGAAAACTATAACTACCTTCCCACCACTTATTCCAAGTTCTCCTCAGTTCAGTGGTCTCCTATACTTTGCAATATGTTCCAAATTTTCATCCTTTTAGTATCTGAGTATATCAACCATGATACCTGTACAAGAAAAGGATTAAGAGAGAATAATCTCTCCTTGCCCCCAAATTAAACAGCAACCTCCCACTGATCAGTTTCCATAATTCTAGCCAATAGAGTGAGTCCCTATTTGTTTTTTGTTCAGGAAGAGACTAAAATGTCTAAGAGAAAGTATTATGAATGAAGGAAAGCCTAAATAAATCTAATAGCTTCAATTGCTTTTAATTGAGTTGAAAAATCAGTAATCTTGTAAATTACACAAATAGCTTTGCTGTAGATGACACCTCCAACTGAAAACACCTAACAGGTTTAAACTGTTCTACTATAAAAGTTGCCTTTTGCTATTTCCCTGTTTTCCAAAGATGCATTTCATGTCTTAATGATTAACTGTAAGATTAGCTATTTGGGGAGAAAAGAAACTAAAAAGACATGAATCATAACTTTCTAATTCATTACTTTTCTCTAGATTCACAGAACACAGGATATCTGGTGACCCCTAGATTGCAAGAGCCTGCACTCAGAAAAACAGACCACCACAACATTTGTTAGTGCTCTGATACCCACTTATCTGATATGTCTCCCCTCAAATCCTTGTATAAACTCTGAACCTGCAAACTATAAGCTAGATGGGGATTTTTTTGTTTTTGTTTTTGTTTTTAGGGTAAAAGTCCCCATCTTCCAACTTGCAAACTTGTTGCCAATAAAGCTTTCTTCTCCAACACTCTGTCTCTTGAATTATTGGATTCACTGGGTGACAGAGATCCCATGGTTACAATATTAGCTTCCAGTTCAGTAGAACCATGACTGTATTCCCCACTTTCCTAGGTGGAAGCATTCTACCATATGCACCAAGACCTCTGAACAAGCCAAGATCCAGAGAAGGAAAAGCACTGGTATACTAAAATTTGGGGACACTCTCATATAAACTTTTTGGTTCCAGATTACCTGTACTCTAGCTATCTGAATATGTACTATAAACCCATTCTTTTAAAGCACATAATGTCCATAGGATGGCATACAAAACTTAGTCTTAACCCAGTTGTTTTAAGTGTATCAAGCCATCAGCTTTTGAGTTGGTTTATCTGTAATTCCATATGCCATAGTTCCCTTTGCCATAAGATATGACCCCTAGTCAGAAGCAGTCTTGTGCAGGATAGTTAACAACAAATAAGTTATTTCATTCATGAGAAAATGCCCATGAAGTTAAAGTTTGACACTAAAGCTATATGAACAGTTGCCATGGGAATCTGAACAACTTGTTCCATGATTTGCTTCTGCTTTGTGGACCTGCTGGTACCCATTCTCATATACACCATTTTCATTTTAAAGTAAAATGCTGCTTGCTGTGCATGTCCAATTTTGTGGTTCATTTGATCAAATAATACCAGTTCTTCATGGGCATTTTGGGTCACAAAGTCAAAGATTCAGTCCCTGCCAAGGCAACAATTCAGTGGGCACTTTGCAAACAGAAGACAGTCACTACAAAATAAACCATATCCTTATTGTAAAACCCTAGGGAGTTCTGAGGTTTGCCTATACAACTCGACACAGTGTATTTTTCTAAGTCAGATACTTTCAATAATATTGCATCTACTGAGTCATAAAAATCAAATAGTAGAGCAGGTTTTATCCAACATGGACTTGTAGAAAAACTCCTTTCTTGGTCCAGGCTCCACTCAAACCTGTAATGACTGAAGAAGCACACCCCAAAACTGTGTATATTACCTCAGAAACACAAAGAAGCTCACCAAGGCTTATTGCTTTGTTTGTTCTGTGCAGTACCAGGTGGAAAATATGTTCTTTCCTTTACTGAGAAAAACCTGACACAGCACTGAACCTTAGAAAATTCAATATTTCAAGGACTTCAATCTTTTATGTCTGTTTATCTCCCATCCTCTGTCAAGCACATGTCTTAATAGGAAATCTAAGATGCTTGCTTCACCAGGTCCATTTACTACAATGTCTCTAACCTAATAGATGAACTTGATGTCCTGTAGGATATCAAGATGATTAAGAATCCTCTTTAATGCATTTTAACTGAAAGTAGGAAAGGTCACCTATCCTCAAGGCAAGACAGGACACTTTTGTCCATGAAGAATATTTCTTTACTGATAGAATTGAACAATAGAAATTTATTCTACTTTAAAATTAGAGCGGTATCAACATTACCCAGTGAAAATGTCACATCTGTAATGGTCTGGTTATACCTGTTAGAATATAACTTTCCAACTCAACTGGTTCTTGCTCTGGCAGACTTAGCAGAGTGAAATGGGCATGCAGAGGTTATCACCAACCTCACATACTTCACATCTAGAATGATGGAGCTAACTGCTGCTATTTTTCCAGGGTCAAATGATGTTCATGATGAGTTCATGATGTTAAAGAAAGTTCTGGATGTGGGTGGTTTCAGAAGCCTCGTCTTGATCCCTTCTACCATCTCTGTCACCTTACTGGTCAGGAAAACATATGAGCAGAGAACTGCCTATAGCTATACTTTCCACTGTGCATCATGGGGCTAAGATGATTGAAGGATATTTCAGTAGTATCACCAACCATTTTCTTTCAACACCCAGAGTTGTTTCCACAAATGGTTGCAGGGGTATCTCTGGAAGGCTTTAGGAACATTTCATAGAACATAGCTGTGTTCGTGTTTTAGCATTATGCTTCAAAGAACCCAGGTTGACAGAGTCTGAATCTGTTAGCCAAATTAAGTCTGGGACCGAGGCTAGCCAGATTTCAGCTCCCTTGCTCTAAAACTTTTCCTCTCATATGTAACACACATAATACTGAAAGCAGCCCTTTTCCCCTCAGGAACCATGATTAACTATACCTGAGCACCACTTCCTGAGGCTCAAACTCCTCTGCCTTTGTGATGGACTGAACACATCTTAGCACTGGCGGTTAAGTGATTCCACCGATCTCTGTTACTCTGAGATCCACTTGCTATTCATATAGATTAAAACAACCTGAGTCTAAAGAGTAAAGACCATCATATGGATTTTTAAGGACACTGATATACTCTCACCAACATTTATCTCTATGCCTTGGTGAAGGGAATTTCCTTTGGGCCTTTCCAGAGTAAAATAGGATCAGGGAATGTCCCACCAAATCGATAGCAGATTAAATATTTTCATTTCCTAGAACTTTCAGATTCTGTCCTCTCTGACCTACCAGGGAATTTCCAGCATTTCAACCACATTGCCTAACAATCCACAATGTATGTTCAGGTTTAAAATTGTTCAGACTAGCAGATTTTATCACCACTTCCGAGTCCTTTAACCAACACATAAGATACAATCATGTAAAACAGGAATGAATAATGGGGTGAAATTATCAGTATAATATGGATTGCCTGGGACTAGGTAGCACCCAATGACACAAGATACCATCTTTAATTGTGTTTTTGAGTGTTGCATTGCTGTTCTTCGGTCATGTTTATATGCTTCAACATAATTTTACCTGTATAAGATAAAATATTTTTGGTAGTAAACATATGGCTTCTCCTTGTTTTTCAAAATTTGTTGTGTGAAACTATCCATTCTTTAATACATTTCTGGTCTTTTCCCTAAGTCTAAATTCCCTAACGAATTCCACGCTTTTTTGCTTCATGACAGTTTTGGTGGAATTGCCTGCATGGCTCTACTATTATCTTTTATGCATTCACTTCACTCAGTGCATTTATTCTTGTTTTTCTCATTCATTTTTCTTCTAATACATAAGTTTGGGGAGGTTTTTAAAGTCTCTTATTATCTCTGCAGTTGACTTTCTTAGGAAAACTTTTCGCTTAATAATTCAGGGAAGAGGAAAGCAAGGATGCAAACACAAGTAAGCCCCATCTGCACAAAATGTGATTCTACTGGAAGAATAGCTAAGATAGACTGCAGGCACTCTATGATCCCTTACCAGGATTGAAAGACAAGAGCTTTTATTAGCTTGCCTTGTGGATTTGTTACAGTAGGTTTTTTATGGAAATAATCAAACAATTTTACAGGTTCTTATATTAAAGTTTAAGAGACTGAGGGATACTTGTACTCAGCAAGATCTGGAACACAAACAGCCAAACTCTATCCTTGAAATTATCACATAATTATTTATCAGTCTCTTTGGTACATAGCCTGTTTAAGGGAACACCTCATCTCTGATGACTTCCCCACCTTAAAGCTGATAGAAATTGTCCTAAACATGTCACGACCTGTCAAGTTATACTCATGCATCCCTAACATGGGGTCCATTCTGACAAGTACATCATTACTCAGTTCTTTGCTTGTGCACACATCACAGAGAGTACCTACACAGGAAAGCATGGCTATAATGCTGGTAGACAATGTAATCATGTGGGACCACTATCATATAACACCATCACGTTATCAGGCAGCACAAGAGTATAATTAAATCATATCTAATGTTTGAAAATAAGTTTACTTTCAAAGAAAGAACACAAAGAATTTTTTAAATAATAGATTTTTCTCAATATATGCACTTAGCTCATTGATTGTTTGTAAGTACAAAGCTGATAAAATTTGGTAACTGTCACATTCAATCAGTCACCAAAGTTTCTGAGCAGAAGCAAGACTTAAATATGATTGTAGCCAAAAATATTCAAATTTATTACATAAAAACTGTATTGACTGCTAATAAGGGGAGATAGAAAGCATGAAGCTTAGAACTAAGGGAAGAGGCTCAAAGGAAGATGGCACCATGTGATTTCCACACTATAAAAAAAATCAATGGAACGAAAAACACGTGCCCTGGTGCTTAAATACCCAACACCTGCGGCAAGACAGAAATAGTCCTTCATGTTTCCAGGGAGGGGGGTGTCATTTATTTGTTTGTTTATTTTATGAGCCATGGAAAGAGCCCCATTGAGATCTCATCTGTCTTTCTACTCACTTAGCAATATTTTGATCATTGGACTTTCATCTAGAAATGACCTGAAAATCTCCTAGAGAGTTGAGCCTCATTGGTTTCTTGAAGAAGAGACCAGTTCTTCCATGAAGAAGATGGTGCAGAGAATATTTTTTGCACAATGCCTAAAACTCACTGCTATAACCAGGGATACCTTAATCCAGAGTTTTCTAGCTAATCTGGTAGCAAGAAAATTAATTACATGCTGAATAAAGTAAAGAGAAGGCAGAATTGGGATCTAATGTGCATTTTCAATTTCTGGAAATTGGAAAAGAAAAAAAATTTTGAAAATCCTTTTTCTTTTCACCTAAAATATGGCCTGCTCATCGCTGCAGAATGAGCTGAAACATACAGGCAACCCCTGTGTTTAATTCTTAGCACCAAGCTAGCAATGCCACTTTGCCAACCAAGATTAGGTGAACAACTAAGACCCCCATTGTTCAGCGCGTATGCAAAAGCCATCATCAGCCACACCTTCTTCTGTTCATGGGATTCTGATTCACTCACATAAACAATGTAAACAGGCATATATCACTCAACTCAGGGAAAATATTTCCCTCTGTTGGTTCCAGTATATTTCAGTTAACTTTTTAATCACTATTTCCAAAATACCCAACAAGAAAAACTTAGAGGAGGCAAAGTTTATTTGGGGCTCAGTGTTTCAGAGGTCTCACTCCATGGATGGCTGACTCCACTGCTCTGGGTCCAATGTGAGGCAGCATATCATGAGGAGAGAGCTCAAAGGAAGAAAGCCACTCAGCTCATGGTGGGGTCAGGAAGCAGAGAGAGAGAGAAAGGTGGAAGGAGCCATGGGAAAGATGGATCCTTCCATAGTATGCCATCAGTGACCCTCCTCCTCCAGTCACACCCCACCTACCTACAGTACCACCCAGTCGGTCCATTCAAAATAGGATGGACTAATGAGGTTATAGCTCTCCAATCATTTTACCTCTGAATATTTATGCATTAAAAAGCGCTTTCAGGAACACCTCATATCCAAACCATAACACAGTAGAAGAATCAAGATTAGTCTAAACCAACCATCACATAATACAATCCCTTTTTCCATGTATTTCCCCAGTCTCTCTTGATAATATGGATCATGGAACAAAGTTTCCAGGTAAGATGACAGAAGAATAAGTTATTCTAAAAATATTTTGGAAAAGATTATTTCCCCAGATAAATATCCACATTTAGAAAGGAAAAGTCTTTCCCATAGTCCTTTCTTTTTAGCTAAAGATATTGGGACAATGAAGTGATTCTTGGAGCTGCAGTGGCTGTTTTGCAACAAAGTTGCAATAAATAACAAGATTGAAAAGCCAGCATTTGGAGGATTATGGAGCAGACTGGCAGAAACTATATACTTGATATCCATGAAACTCTAAAGGAAATCTGGTCATATCCACCTGTACATGGATTGTTAATACATTAAATACCCTATGACTAAAGGCAGTTAGTGGGTTTTTAGTCATTTGTAGCCAAAAAAATCCCAACATCCTCACCTTCAAGCAGAAAGCTAGAAGCAATGTGGATAATAGGTGAATGTTATTTTGACACTGCATTTGATAAGCTATGTGCAATCATTCAACTATTCTTTTGTTCTCTATTTAAATTTATTTCATCTAAAATATAATGAATTATGTTCTTAGCCAAAATAAGCATCCAAAAGACTGGCCACTGCTAAGATAAATGAAAAAGCTTTACTTTTAAACTAGGGAATTATTGCAAATAATCTCTCTACAGACATAGTTACATTAACACAAAAAACTGACTCTGGTTTCCATAAATGAGAATTTTAATCTTAGCTTTCTGAATCTAAGTCCCTATTTATCTATATCATATCCATGAAGAAGAGTATAATAATTTCACCTAGCTATCTTAGAAATCCATGGGGTTAAGTTTTTGAATCTTCATTTTGTGTCTTTCAAAGTGAACTTTGGTTCTACTTTTCAAACATTCCTTTCCCATTCTAGAAAGTAATCCATTAGCATAATGGTATTCAGTTGAAATGTAGATTAGATTTTTTCTTAATTACTTCTTTTTAGTTACCCAGGTAATGCATTAGTACTTTCCTATAAATCAAAAGCCAATATTACAAATAACTAAAGTGCCCACTGATGCTTTACCAGTGGTAACCCCTATTGTAAGTTCGTGATTCTTCCAAATGTATCCTATTTGATTGCAAATAGTTTTACCCATAGAAAAATGTATGTGCATGTATTTATGTATGTATATATCTTATATGCATAGGTATTTGAATATGTGTATTTTGCTTTCTTTTTAAATAAAGTATTTATACTATACACTTCATTTTTTCATTCAATGCTGCGCCCTCTTCAATTCCCCTCAGTGCTTGACAAGGATTCCACTGAGTTACAAAGATGTTTGCAAGGTCTCATCTTCCTGGGAATTGGGGCCGCTGTTGCCTGTTGTCTTGTTTAATTTGCCTATGCTTGGGAATAATATTATATTGGATTTGGGGGGGAATTTTAGGGTCTTAGGGGATTTAGAACACAAGAATCAAACAGCTAATCATACTGGATATAACCAAAAAAGGCCCTTGTTCTGGGGTGATAAAAGTATAACTTGGAAAGAAAGCTATGCTCATTTCCAGCAACTTATGCTAAATGGCACTGCGGATGGTGACTACTCCCAGATGACCTAGGGCAGAAAAACACGTTGTTCCCACCTTAACTCCAGACAAACCAGTCACAAACAAAGTTGTTAAGGCTAGAAAAACAGTCCCAACAATTCAGACATCATTTGGTAATGCTTACTTGGTTAATGGAGAACTATGGTATCCTCCTAGGAAACCAGCTTCTGGTGCCTTAGATTTAGACCTCCTTTATCTCCCACTGGCAGTATAGACCTTGATTGGCATCAAGTATATTATAATGAAAAATGTACATGGAAGGCTCATCTCCCCTTTTTAGAATATTTAAAATATGTAAAACCCTGGTGTTTGCTTAGTTGCTCTGAACAGCTTTCTTGGGCAGGACAGGCTAATGCTTACTGGGCAAAAGCAGGAGGTGTAACCTAGCAAGAGCTATTGTTCCTATTAAACTAATTATTAACCACATAGTGTAAGCTTATATGTTGTTCATAGAAATTACTTCAGTGCACGATGTTACCAGTAATATAGAAAGTAGAACTAGTTAAAGATTATATAGAAGAATACTTAAAAATATTATGAAGAGTTGATAATATTTAATCTGCTAACATGTTTTGCCTGTTGTCTTGTAATTTGCGTCAGTTTCCTTTTGTGTGACCTCAAGATATTGTACTCAAGCTAGAAGCTAACATATAAAAATGGTGTGTGGAAAAAATAAAGCTAGAACACAACTTAGCCTCAGATAACTGAGTCTGTGTTGCCTTGTTCTCCAACTCGCCGACGCCATCCCAATCACCAGAGAGCACCACGACCCTTGTGCTAGGGCTGGACCCCGGCAATTCAATATGTCTCTTTTTTAAGTATTACAATAGTGTATGTGACCTATAGTTTAACTGCATAAACTTATTGTAAAATATATGTAGTTTCTGATACTTTACATTATAATCAGTACTGCAAATGAACATCCTTGTACAGACATCAACTATAAGCAAATGTCAGGATACATGAATAAGGGGAATATTAGAGTACATTTTAAATTTTAATAGAGTTTATCTGATGAAATTACCAGTCCAAATTGAATTCCCATAAGAAAAACTTAAGAGGAACCTCCTGTTGAATCACATGAGATCATTGTATTTTTCCTTTTCTGATACTCTTATGTATGAAAGTAAGCATCTCAGGGTTAATTCACAATTTTCAGAATGCAAGTGAGGTCCAACATCTCTTTATGTGATTATTGGTCAGTTATATCTTAACAAATATGTTCCAGATCTAACTTTATTTGAAACTATTGCTTAAATTTTCATCCTATCCATGCTTTCTGACCCTTCCTCATGAGAAATCATTAACTGAGGCCAAGACTACATTCTTGTTTAAGCTTTGCTATTGCTTTGCCTTCATCCAGTAAGTTTGCCCTCTCTCTCCCACCTTCCTGGAATGATTATGGTACCTTAATTCCAAGAATCATTTTTTTTCTTTTTTGGAGATGAATGAATTGTAACAATTTTATGAGCAGTTATTATTTCTACTCACTTAGTTCAGAATAAATTACGTATTTTTATGGTGAAGCAGAAGATGGTCAAATTAAACCAATGAGTCTTTTTAATTTGAATATGCATTTATGTTTGTCATATGAATTGGGGGAAGAAAATAATTTTCTCTGCTGGAGCATAAGACAAATTAGACATAATGGTACATAAAGGGCAAACCATAATTACCCTCTTGAAAACTGCCTTTTATCAGATATGAAGGCATTAAAAAAAAAACTGTCACAACATTTTTAACCTAGTCTGGTTTCCATGCTCCAGCAGCATATCCACTCTCTGGAGATCACATTCTGGGAAGTTGGTGCCAATAATTAAATAAATTGCATTGTAGAAAACTTAGTTTATTTAATGTGGCAAAAAGCCAACTCTTTTCTTCCTCTTAAAAATTCTGTTATTATTCTATTTCCTGACTTCAGAAATTTTTTTTAACAAAATGGCTTTACTACAAAATTCATTTTCCTCAGTGGTACATGTGAAAGATAACTTATGTTTTCAGAAAGAGGGGCAACAAAGCACTGTGCTCGTCGTCATTTTTCCCGAGCAAGGGCATAATACATTAGGTTTAAGGTATCCATATAATGTGATTATTAGATTGACAAGTAAACAGATTCTCATGTAATTTGTGAGGGAGACTAATGTAGATTGTTTTTTAGAATTTCAAGTGAGGTACTTCTCTAAACTTCAGCCAGGTCAACATGGTGTAGGCTGTATGTGATTGAGGCCCAATTGTGCACAACTCCAAGCCTTCTTTTAAAATCATGGACATTACCTTCAAGTTTTAAATCTAGCTGAAAACATTTTTATGTGTGGTAGCAGGTATAAATCTAATAGCATTTATCTCCAATGCTGTTGCGATTGTTCCAGAAACACCATTGTGTATTCATTAACCACACACACACACACACACACACACACACATACACACACTTTGGAAAATGTGCATAAATAAAACCAAAATGAGGCAATAAAGGAAAGACATTGATAAATTTACTATTTCAAACTGTATTTCTAATGAGAGATTCTGTAAAAATTTTAAAAATAAAGTGGATGAAAATAATTGTTTATTAAAGACATAGAGTTAATATTTGGGGTTCATAGAGAGCTCCTAGAAACAAGGGAAAAATCTTAATAGAATATAGACATGAAGAGGAGATATAACTGACCAATAATCACATAAAGAGATGTTGGACTTCACTTGCATTCTGAAAATTGTGAATTAACTCTGAGATGCTTACTTTCATACATCAGAGTATCAGAAATGGAAGGGGTCAGGCAGTGATGGGTAAAGACTTCTATATGTAGGGAAGGTCTACACAGGAAAGAGCCAGGTGAGTTCCAGCTGCTGAACTTTCTGTGATGAGAGCACAGTATGAAGGAAAAGAAGAGCATAAGGATGAAGGAGAGTGGAAAAAGACACACACAGGAGAGTGAAACAGCCTGATTCCTAATTTATAAAGATCAATCTACCTTCTATTTGAAGAAGGAAGAAATGGAAGAAAAACAAGAATCAGTGAAGCCTAAGAATTATCTGAGGTTGCTGAGGTTATGGGAATGTTGAGTATGAGAAAAGAGTTACGGACTGTGCGTCAGTATTTCTTTATTAAATGCAGTCTATGACGTCAGCCTGGAGGGGAACCCTGGGAATGTGCATATGTGAAAACACAAAGTTGTTTTCCAAAATTCTAAAGGTTAAGTACCATCTGTTCTATATTTATAATAGGACTGCACACTAAGCACACACCCAAATTCCCAGCAGCTTGGGAAACTGAGGAAGGAAGATTGTGAGTTCAAAGTCAGTTGCAGAAACTTAGTGAGGCCCTAAGCAACTTAGTGAGACGCCATCTCAAAATAAGAATAAAATGGGCCAGGGACGCAACCCAGTGGGTAAGCACCCCTGGGTTCAATCCCCAGTACCAATAAATAAATAAATAGACCTCCAAGTGCACTTTACCTGAGTTTTGATCCTGATCCATCATCTAATGATTAGAAAAACTAAGGCAAGAGATAAAAATTTTATCATTGTCAAATTTTTCATCTTATAGAAGACAAAATGCCTATACTATTGTGGACATTGCTCAGATTGTGCATGTAAAATCTCAACAGTGTCACGGTGTCCTAAAGTTAGTTGCCTTCTCTTTTCTGGTTATTACTAGAAGTATGACCCCTAAGGAATATATTAAGACCCAGTGTTTACCAGGACCCAGTGTTTACCTATCAGAGTTCTGTATTCTACCAGTCAGATTTTATGTTGGCAAGATTTTTAGTTCAATAACCTCTTACCTATAACATCAGAATCAATACTCTAATGTATCTTCTGTCCCTTAACAGGGAAAATATCAGATATTTCTCAACATAATTGAACCATCATTTGGGATTTTACTTTTAGGAGAATTTAGAACTCAGTCTCCAATCATTCCTTAACACTCATGATAACAGGGAACCAACTGTCTTGGCTTTGTGTAGCTCTAGGGCTTCGCAAAAGATTTTTCTGAGTAACAGAATTTGGCTATGAAAAATATCAGAATGCCTTTCTAAATTTACCTTAGCAGAGAAAAGACACTCTTGAATGAAGTTTTGAGGAATTTCATAGAAATTTGTCTCAAGCACTAGTTGTATAATTGCCCAGGCTAAGCTAATAACTTCCCATAGAAGAAATATTGACTCCAATTTCTCCTTGCTCAAGTATCACCAGAGTGTTTAAGCTGCAAATGCCTATGGAGAGTTTTTTTTGCAGTTAATACTGATAACATTTGACAACACAATTTATTCAGTCATTTAGAATAGTCTCAAAATAGAATATGGAAGATTTTACTTTATGTATTTAAAATGGAGTAATATAAGTAGTATGGTAGGATTTCAACATACCCACCCTTATATCTCGAATCTTAAAGTCATAATATTTATAACCATCCTGCTGCAACGCCCCTGTGTAAGAGAAGATTCTATCTGCATGGTATTGGGCTCCTTCTTACTTTTTAGCCTCTGTGTTCCCCAGAAAACCACATTTAACCCCATTGCAGCTCTCAGGCTGATTGAAGTTCAAACAGGAAATCAAATCATACAATTTTCGTCTGGCAAAGGTCAAATGAGCAGCAAAGCTAACGGGCCCTCCTTGAGCAGCCATTGCATAGATAATGCATGTTCATTATGGCTTTGCACCCTAGTTTCAGTGACCAAAAGTGCTCTTTCAGGGCAACTGAATTTCCTGTACATTTCTTCTTTAGCCCAACTTTCTAGCACAGCATCCTAACTCATCTTTGTCGGGGGCTTTACCAGATCATAGCATAATCATTCTACCCCTGTTCTAGAGAACAAAGCTCTTTTTCAGCTAACCTAGTGCTTCCATGGAAAATGCTGCTTGTTAGCCATGATAATGATTTCTGGATTTCCAGTCTTTATATAAACCTTTTAACTCCTTGACGAATCTTGATCTTTATCCCAGTTCTTCCTCCCTATTCATTACTTGCCTAGATTGTGGTCATCATTCTAAATGTAGGCTTGGTCTTCACTATGTTTCAGATGTTGTGCTGGAGAAGTAGATGTAGGAAAATTTTTTTAAAAAATTATGTGGTTACTAGCTTTTAAAAGTTCCAAAGGACTTTAATCTTTGTGTGCCCTGCTTTGTCCCTGAAGTTTTTTAATCTGTTGTCCACCAAAAAGCCTTCATCAGATTCCTCAGCACGTGTCCTGCCCAAGAAAGCAAAGAGGGACAAGATGATTCTGTCTCTAGGTACAGACTTACCAGGAGTTGCCACCTCCCAACTCTCTGCGCAAATGAAGTACAGATCTGTTTTCTTAGAGATGGCTCTTAACCATAATGTCCTGCCACAATGGAATGAATGATGCCGATATTTCATACTAATAGAGTTCCCATAGGAACTGAAGAGTGTGAGTTTCTTTACTTGTATTAAATATATAAGTATGTGTTTTTAAAACAAAGCTGTAGTCACTCGCAAAACCCTTTTGGTTTTATCCTAAATGAGAAAAAGAATGCAGAGCAAGAGTTCTTACACTTCTGCAGTTTCTGTCACAGCCCATAAACTTTGATACTCCCACAGGAGAGTGTTGAACATGAATATTGTATATTATTCCCTGTATAGGAGTCAGAACAAATGTTGGCAACTGTTGTTGTAAAAAACATTACGGGTTATAAACAGTTGGAGAAAAAAACTTCTGCCCAAGTTTATGTTTAATCCAAAGGAAGAACCAATCATACCATTTTGCTAATCATTGAATTGCCCAGTAGTGTAAAGCAAGCACACCATAGAAAATATGTAGTCACGCGAAATTTCATAGACAAAGGGATTCCATAGAGAATAGGAAGGAGGGACTCAGAAAACACAGATAAATTAGATCCATGAATACTAAGAAAAATAATTTTTTCTATGTAAATTTTGATTTTTATAAAAAGCAAGAAACATCTTTTTAAAAAGCAATGGAAATATGGTGTCATGATAAACTTGCAATTTTATGTAGTCAACTTTACAGCAAATGAGTTTTTGTTGCCTCAGTGATGACTGAATAGTAAAACTCAACATAATGGTTCTGTAGCATTTCTACAAAAATTTGTAAGGAAATGTCTTCATTAACTGAAACTGAGTGCAGACTTTAGCTCATAAATGTGAATTCTAATTTCCCAGTAGTGCTCTAACATGACACTCCACAGGGGTCGAGGCAGGTCAGGTTCCTCCCAGCTCCCACCACTCCTGGTCTCTCCCTTACACACCTGAATGTTCTGACACCATGAGCACCGGCGACACTGACCTCTGCCCTTCTTTATTGCCGTCATCTACTGACTTTCCACTTTCTCTTGTTTAGCCCCTGAAAACTCTGGACCAAAATTCACTCTATCTCTCCTGTACCAGCCCTCTCATTATTTTCAGCAAATTCAACATCTTCATAGGTCATCCTGGGTTTGCATTTCCTTCACTTCCTCACTCTAATAACTATTTACTTCCTTTCAGCTAACTTATTCCTAATGGGTTCCAAACAACTTACTGCACCAGAGCAATGTATTCTGACTCCACCTGGGTCTCCTATCCACAGTAACTTGCACCACACCTTCACTTTCCTTCCTCAGCACGGTGTCCATGATCCAGCACAATCATTGTTTTAATGACAGTCATTCACCTTGCCCCTCCCTCCCACTGACATACTCTCCTATAAATCTGCTAATCTAGCATTTTATAAGATTTAAAGGTTATCTGATGGTGGGCCATAACACATAGACACTGATATATATCTGATATATATATATATATATATATAAAATATGTATAGAGATATATAGATATAGATATATATTTTGTTTGTTTGTTTGTTTTGTTTTGTTTTGTTTTTGGTACTGGGGATTGAACCCAGGGGCACTCCACCACTGAGTCACATCCCCAGCCCTATTTTGTATTTTATTTAGAGACAGGGTCTCACTGAGTTGCTTAGGGCCTCACTAAGTTGCTGAGGCTGGCTTTGAACTCTCCATCCTCAAGCCTCAGCCTCCCAGGTGCTGGGATTATAGGCGTGCGCCACCGCACCAGGGGACCTTGATATATTTGAAAGGCAGAACTTCTTGTTACTTAGAGCTCTAAGCCAGAAAGGCTGTCAGAGTCACACAAGCGTCGCATGTGGATACAGAGTAAGAGCAAGCTGGAACTACAGGGGTTAGTTTATGTATGGCAAGTGGGGTGCAATTAGCTATATTTTGTAGACTTCCTATAGATTAACTAATTTGAATAATTTCAGGGGGCTCCTGGGCATAAGAACTGTTCCTAGTTGTCTGGTACATGCCTCTGGGGTGATTAGGGCCAGCGTTTAGTGGCCCAGAGTGTGATAGACAAAGAAAGTGTATGGGGATGTGGACTTAGCAGCTCACAAATGGAGTTGATTGTCCTCTAACCAGGACCTCAAAATCTCAACAGTAGGTCAACACACACACACACACACACACACTACATTACACTTAGGTAAGTATGACTTTCTGTTAACTTTATGCTTTTCTCCAAGCAAATTAATATATCTGGAGATAAGTCTGTAACTCTAACTTCTTCCTCTTCTACATCATCAATACAAGCAGCATCCTACTTAAACCTACATCCCTCACCAGTTACTACCCCAGTTCTCTACCTTTTTTTTTTTTTTTTTTTTGGTAGTACCAGGGATTGAGGCCAGGTACACTTAACCAATGAGTCACATCTGCAGCCTGTTTTATTTTTATTTTTTTAAATTTTGAGACAGGGTCTCACTTAGTTGCTTAACACCACACTAAATTGCTGAGGCTAGCTTTGAACTTTCAATCCTCCTGCCTCAGCCTCCTGAAATGCTGAGATTAAAGTCATGTACCACCATACCCAGCTCTATCCTTTTCCTTTATTGAAACATAATATTTTCACATCTTTAAGAGGTACATTATAGTTGTTCAATAAATGTAGATAATATGTAATAATCAAATCACGGTAATAAACATTTCTCTTCAAGTATCAATTTTTATGTGCTAGGAATTCATACTCTTCTAATCATTTTGAGTTATATCATGGATGGTTTTAACCTATAGTTACCTTACTATGCTAAAAAAAAACAAACAAACAAAAAAAAACAAAACAAAAGCAGAAGTAATTCTTCCACTCTGAATTTTGGTACCTTTTATTGAAATTCTTTTCACCTCCACTTACCCCTGTGTTTATCAGTCTCCAGTGAGCACTATTCCATTCTGTTTTTCTACAGATGTAGTATGTATAAACAATGGAATACTATTCAGCCATAAAAGAGAAGAAAATCCTGTTGTTTTCATCAACGTAGATAAAACTGAGGTATTTATGTTAAGTGAAATAAGTCAGAAAAATAACCACTACATGCTCTCACTCATCTGTGGACACTAACTGATATCCTTTATGGAAAACCTCACATGAGATTTTTTTCACTGTTTTCAATTTGTTTCTTTCCTTCCTTTCTTTGACATAGTCCCATGATCACTTAATGACCATTATTCCCCTGAAGCTGTTTTTGCCTAGGTCACTAATAAATCCCACCCAGCTCATTCTATAGTGATTTCTCACCTTACTCTTAGTGCTGCATTCAGAATCACTTCCCTCTTCAAAGACTTTCCTCACTGGGCTTCTAGAACACCCCACTCTTACTTTGCTTCTACTTCACTGCTGCTATTCAGTTTCCTCTTCTCCTTACTCTAAATATGGTGGTGCTATTGGGTTGTCTTTGGAATCTTTTCTTCCTTCTCTTTATTCACCTTTTAGGTGATCTTTGCTTTAAGTGACATCTATGTGTTCTTGGTTAAAATTCTAAATTTTCTTCTGATACTACTTTGATTGCCAAACTCATAAATCCAACTCCTTAATTTTCATCTCCCCTCTTGTTGGGTCAGAAATAGCTCCCTACTCCAGGACACTCTCTCTTTCACCTTGTAAAACAATTTTGTTGTAGCATCAGTTAGATACCTACTTGTTTCAGGAAAATTAAGCCAAGTATCTTGTGGGGATCTGTGTGTATGTGAGTGTGGTGTGTGTGTGTGTGTGTGTGTATGGACATTTTTTAATACATCTTGTGTTGATGCATGGAGACTAGTTCTGCTATTGAGAAGTAAAAGGGAAAATGCCTGAATAATCTCTAGGAAACACTTTTCCCATCTAATTCAAGAAAGACAAGGGAAAAGAAGACATCTACTCTTTGTCTATCTTTCCCCCTCAATTTCGCTTTCTGAACAGGGTAGACACCTGACAATTATCAGACGATGATTGTGCTGCAGCAGCCCACCTGGACAGGGAGAAGACCAACAGCACCATGCAGTGTGTTTTCCCAGAGCCCTGACAATGTGGGGCCACCTCACACCCACAGCTTTATCTTCTTCAAAAAGTGACTGTCCTAAAATCTACTACTCAGAATTTTCTATGTGTATGAAAGAGGAAAAAACAACAACAACAACAACAACAACAACTCCTCCTTGGATTAAACCTCACTCAGATGTCCCATTGTCTACGGCCAAGGTGTGAACCAAATAACACAAATCTACACAGCTGTATACTGAACTTAACACATACATAGTGGGAATCTCCCTCCTAATTCCTCCCATCCACTGGTTTGGGTTCTCCTAGAAGATCCTAAGTAAGAATTTGAATGCAAGTAGTTTATTTAGAAGATGGTCCAGGAACAATTGATCAGGTAGTAGGAAGTTAAACAGGCAAAGGAAGGCAACAAATAAAGAGTGTGTGATCAAACTGATTACCACGTGGGAGACTGGAGCAGTCACATAGGGAAACCCTAGTAAATGGTGTTGAATGCATGCCTAGCAATTATTCCACCCATGGGATGAAGCTGGTATTTGTACACTAGCTTCTGTAGGACATTGCTTGAGTATTGCTGTTCAGAGTGTTAATTCCCTGGCATCTGTAGCCTGCTGGGTGTGCAAAGCAGAGCACCATTCTTTGGCTTCAAAGAAAACCCTCAGGCAAAATAAATGCAAATCCTTATGCAGCTGGAATTTGGCATCTGAAGTCCAAGGGATACAGGTAAAGAAACAGCAGTGTTTGTTTTGCTATACCCCTGGTCCTGCTCGTTTCTAACACTCTGCATTAGATTCACCCTGGGTTATTATTGCCTCTTCCAAGAATTAGCTACTCAAATTTTCTTCTAAAAGCAGAGTAAAGAGAGTTAGCAGGACAAACTCCATTTCTTGCTGTGTCAGTTAATCCCAAAGCTACAATTTATATTCATCATCTGAATCCTGGATTTCATGTGCCTATTAGGATATGTATAATACCTTTTTCATTTATTCTTATATTGAACTTGAAAGCATCAAGTTGTGTCCAGTGCATTGTATAAGAACCATATATTGTCCTTTCTGACTCCTTAAAGAAAAATAGCCTTATATTTTCTTGATAGAGTTAATTATCCTTGGCAGTGTAGCAACTTCTTTCTTTGACTGTTGGTCCCCTGGCAAAAGGAGCCCAAACTAAATAGATAATATTATGATATGGGAGCACAAATTTCCCCAAAATGGAAACTAGAAATTATGGTGAAAGAAACAATTCTCATTAGGTTCCTGGACTTACATAATTTACCCATTGGAAATACAGCACACTATAATTGCCATTGCAATAAAGTATACCCAACACTTTTAAAGGTAGTGATCCAAACTCTCAGGGTATCATCCTCAAACTAGCATCTTTATTGTGTCTTGTGTCTTTATAAAGTCATTCGGCATTCTACTAGATGGGCAGCTTCTTGTTGATATGATCTGTGATTTGTGTCTGTGCAGTGACTCCATATTTACATATTCACTGTCACACATCTTTATTATAAAGTGGGTCCCCAAGTCCGATATAATATCTACAGCATCCCATGCCAATAATTCATATATCCTAATGCCTCCAAAATGTTTGCCGAAATGCTGTCATCAAGTAAAGCAAATTCACAAAAAAAGAATGTGTACAAATGCCCAGTAAGGATGAATCACTTTCTGCTCCAGAGTAGGCAATGTCTGAACTCCTCAACTTGCCTGTGTCTGACTCAGTAATCTCCTCAGTTGATGAGACCAAAATAAGGACTCAGAATCTCTCCTTGCTATTGATAGCCCATGCAAAGGGACTGATGCATGCCTTTCCTGAAGCATAATCCCCATCCCAGACACCAGGGTCAATTTGTTTAGGTGTTCACTGTGCAAGCATTGAAGCTACCAAAGACGAAGACTGGTTTGTCTTCTCTATAATGGATGTCTTCTACTGTTTCCTAAACCCTAGATTTTATGTAAGATACAAGATGATCAGAAGTAATGTCTCTATTAGACTTTGCCCTTAAATGTTTTACATATTTGTAAATAAATTCACAAGTTCCTCTACTAGAATACAGTGTATTAAGACTCAACAACTGTATATTCCATACTAGTTTCTATTTCAGCATTTTCTGTAGGCATGATTTAGAGAATTTTTAATAGAAACACGGGTTGAATACATAATATTCCATTATAATAATTAACTGTTAATTTTTTTTCTTTTGTTTCTATGAGCATAGATAATCCACTAGAGGAAGTACTGAGTTGGTTGCTAACACAGGTCAACTTATGTTTTTCTTTACCTTAGCCTAATTCCAGTCCTATGACAGATGTTCACCAATGAGGAAACTGAATAACAGAAATGGTAAAATAGTTGGCACTGAGCCTTCAACTAGCATGTGAGAAAGGTGGTGTTTGAACTCAGGATTAAATTACTTTCCTTTTTACTTTTAATTACAGCTTTATAGTTATACATAGTGATTGGGTGCATCCCAACAAACTCATACATGATTGGAATTCAATTTCAGTTCAAGAGAATTCAATTTCAGTTCAAGATCCCCCCATGCCTCCCTTCCTCTCTCCTGCTTCTTCCTCCAGTCTGCTATACTTCCTTTCACTCATCTATTTATTTACATTTGAATGGTTCTTTTTTACTTACACATATGGGTAAAATTCCTTGCACAATATTTATATGTGCATGTAACATTTATTTTTGTACCAGGAATTGAACCCAGGAGCTCTTATCCACTGAGCCACATACCAAGCACTTTTTTATTTTTCATTTTGAGACAGGTTCTCATTAAATTGCTTAGGCCTTATTAAATGCTGAGGTTGACTGGGAGCTTGTGATTCTTCTGCATCAGCCTTCTGAGCCACTGGAATTACAGGCCAGCACCACCACACGTGACATAACGTGATTTTTAAGAAAGCATTCCACTTTGCCTCCCCTTTCCCATCCCTCTATCACTTTGCCTGTTGATCTCCTTCTTCTACACTATCAGTCTTCCCTATGTCTTTATGATATCCTACCCTTCTCTCTACCCCACCACATTCCTTTATTTTACATTGAAAACATTTGATTTTTAAGTTTCTGAATTTAATTTATTTCACTTAGCAGGATATTTCTCCATACTGGCAAATCCCATAATTTCATCCTTCTTTATGACTAAAACTCCATTTAAATACATATATATATATACATATAATATATATATACACACACATATATAATGTATACAAATATATATATCACACATATATACACATATACATATATCACATTTTCTTAATCCATGCCTCTTTTGATGGTCACCTGGGTTGATTCCATAATCTAGCTATTGTGAATTGTGTTGCTATAAACACTGAAGTGGCTGTATGGCTACAATATACTGATTTTAGTTCTTTTGGGAAAATACCAAGGAATAGGACAGCTGAGTCATATGGTGGTACCATCCCTACTTTTTGGAGGAATCTCCATACTGCTTTCCAGAGTGGTTGTACTAGTCTGTAGACCCATCAACTATGAGATAGGTGTATTTATGTGAGTTTGTTTCCTGTTTTCTGTTCAATCCATCTTCATGTCAATTTTGGTGCCAGTACCATGCTGTTTTTGTTACTACAGCTCTGTAGTGTAATTTCAGATGAGTTATTATGATGCTTCATGCTTTACTTTTCTTGCTCACTATTGCCTTGGCTATTCTAGGTCTCTTATTCTTCCAAATGAATTTAAGAATTTTCTAATTTTATGAAGAATGTCATTGTTATTTTGATGGAGATTGCCTTGAATTTGTATATTTCTTTTGGTAGTACAAACATTTTGACAATATTAATTTTTCCTCCCCAAGAACATGGGGTGTACTATAATTTTCTTGTGGAGATATTTTACCTCCTTGGTTAGACTTATATCCAAGTATTTTATTTATTTAATTTTTTAAGTTGTTGTAAATGGGATGATTTCCTGATTTCTTCCTGAGCTGAATCACTGTAGGAGTATAGAAAAGCTATTGATTTAGGGGTGGTGATCTTATATCCTGTTGATTTTGCTGAATTCATTTAAAGTTCTAGAAGTCTTCTGGTGACATTTTTTTTTTTTGCATTGTTTAGATATAGGATCATGTCATTTCCAAACAGATGTTTTGAATTCTTTATTTCTCATCTGTCTCCCTTTGATTTCCATCTCTTGCAAGATGGGTCTGGCTAATGTTTCAGGGACTATATTAAATAGGAGTGATGACAGTGGACAACTTTGTCTTGTTCCTGATTTTTGAAGAAATACTTTTAGTTTTTCCCCATTCAGAATGATGTTGGTTTTGGGTTTGCCATAAATGGCATTTATGATGTTGAGGTAAGTTCCTTTGGTCTCTAGCTTCTCCAGCATTTTTAACGTGAATGGGTGCTGGATTTTATTGAAGACTTTTTCTGCACCTATTGAAATTACCATGTGATTCTTGTCCTTAATTGTAGTTAAGTCATGAATTATGTTATTGACAAGTGAATGTTGAATCAACATTGCATCCCTCAAGTGAAACCACTTGATCATGGTGTATTATCTTCTTGATGTGTTTTCAATGTGATTTGCTCCTATTTTTTTTAATGTGCATATTATTTTTTGAGTAGTTTTTTATTTTTTTTTAAAGTTTTAAAATTTATTTATTTTTTATTTTTACATGCTTTATTTTTATTCATTGTACACCTATGGGTACAAATTTTATTAAGGATTTTTGCATTCATGAGGGATACTGATCTGTAGTTTTCTTTCCTTGATGCATCTTCATCAGGTTTTGGTATCAGGGTTTTAATGACTTGATAGAATATATTGAGAAGTGTTCCCTCCCTTTCAATTTCAAGGAATAATTTAAGAAAGACTGCTGTTAGTTCTTCTTTAAGGGTCTGGTAAAACTCAACTGAGAATCTATCCGGTTCCGAACTTTCCTTTTTTGGGAAGGTTTTTAATTGTGGTTTCAATTTTATTTTTTGATATTGGCCTATCTTTCTAGGTTTTCTATCTTTCTAGTTCAATTTGGGTGGTCATATGTGTCTAGAAATTTGTCAATACCTGATAGATTTTCCAATTTATTAGAATATAAATTTTCAAAATAGGTCTGATTATCCTCTGGATTTCAGAAAGTTCTGTGGTGATAACTCCTTTTTCATCTCTAATTTAATGATTTGAGCTTTCTCTTTCTTTTGGTTAGTTTGCCTGGTTTTATCAATCTTATTTATCTTTTCAAAGATGCAAGTCTTGGTTATATTGATGCTGTATAGTGTTTTTTTATTCTAAATTTCATTTCTGATCTTAGTTATTTCCTCTCTTCAGCTGAATTTTTAGTTTGTTCTTTTTCTAAAAGTATTAAGAAAGAATATAAGCTTATTTATTTGGAATCCCTCTATTTTTTTTTTAGTGCAGACAACTTAGTGCTATAAATTTTTATCTTACAATTACTTTCGTACTATCCCAGAGATTCTAATATTTTGTATCTCTGTTCTCATTCAGTTCTAAGAATTTCTTGATTCCTAGTCTCATTTCTTCTTTGATCCATTCTTCATTTAAAAGAGTATTCAATTTCCCTGTGTTTATGTGGTTTTTAATTTTTTTTCTTGCTCTTGATTTCTAGTTTCATTCCATTATGGCCTAAAAAGATGCATGGGATCATATCAATATTTTTGTACTTGCTAAGATTTACTTTGTGCCCTAGAACATGGTCTATGTTGGGAAAAGTTCCATGAGTTTTTGAGAAGAAGGTCAATTCAGCAGTTTGGGGGTAATATATTCTATAGATGTCTCAAGTTCATTTGATTTTTAGTATGAATTAGGTAGGAGTTATCTTTATTAAACTTTATGTTTTAGTGACCTATTAGTGCTAAGGGTGTGTTGAAATCACTCTGTTTCATTGTGTTGGGATCTATATGGGATTTAATATCATGGAGTGTTTTCTTTTTTTATTGTAATTGGGTGTGCTGACATCTGGGACACAAATATTTATTGTGGTCATATCTTCTTCTTGGATTGTTCCCTTTATGGTGGCCTGTTTTTGTCACTTCTGATTAAGTTTTGCTTGAAATCTACTTTTCCAGATATGAGAATAGCTACCTATGCTTGTTTTATGGAGTTCTTATACATGGAATATTTTTTTCATCTTTTACCTTCAGCAAGTGGGTGTCTTTGCCTATGAGTCTCTTTTAAACAGCATATAGTTGTATCTTGGTTTTTGATTCATTCTGCTAATCTATGTCTTTCAGCGGGATAGTTGAGACCATTAACATTCAGCGTTAGTTTGGATATGTGTTTGTGGTTTCCTGCCATTTTGATGTTTTGCTATATGTAATACTGTGTGATTCCCCTTTTTATGGATTACTCTTCTATTGCTCTTCTTCTATTTGGAAGCTTTAGGATTTGTTTTTGGGTTCCTCTGTGTGTGTTTTATCTTTGAGTAGTCTTTTAGTATTGGCTTGGTGGTCATAAATTTTTTCAGTTTATTCTTGTCACAGAAAGTTATTATTTCCCCCTCACATTTGAAACTGAGTTTTTCTGAGTATAATAACATTGTCTGGTAGTAGTTTGTTTTTAGAACTTTAAATATCTCATTCCAGATCCTCCTTGGTTTCAGGGTCTGAATTAGGAAATCAGAAGTAAGTTTTATTGGTTTGCCTCTAAATGTGACCTGATGTCTCTTTCTTATAGTTTAATATTCTTTAATTATTTCCTGTATTAGGCATGTTGATTATGAAATGTCTTGAAGAGCTTCTCATTTAAATTGGTCTGCTTGAGATTTTGTAAGCCTCCCGTATGGAGATATCTATTTCATTTCTGATATGGGAATCATTTTCTGTAACTATTTCATTGACAATATTCTTAATTCCTTTAGTTTGTATCTCCATGTACTCTCCAAGTACTCTTATATCCCAAGAATTCTCAGATTTGGTCTTTTGATGTTGTCCCAGTATTCTTGTATACTCTGACCATGTTCTATATTTTCTCCTTTTGTAGTCTACAGTGTACTTAAGTTCATATATCCTACCTTCAAGGCATAAAGTTCTGTCTTCAAGGACAGAAGTTCTATTTTCTACTCAATCTAATCTGTTAGTGATGGTTTCAAGTGAATTTTTAAGTTGATTGATTACATCTTTTATTTCTAGGAGTTCTGGTTGGCTTCTTCTTTATTGAAGTGGTCTTTTTTTTTTTCCTGTATTTGCTCTTCTAATTCATTCCTTAGATCTTCTTTTAGTTTACAGAATATTTATTTATTTGTTCCTTTTAGATATACATGACAGTAGAGTGTATTTTGACATATTATAAATACATAGAGTATAATTTATTCTAATTAGGATCCCATTTTGTGGTTGTACATGGTGTGGAATCTCATTGGCCATGTATTCGTATATGAGCAAAGGAAAATTATGTCTGATTCATTCTATTGTATTTCCTAATCCCATGTCCATCCCTCCTTTCATTTCCCTTTGTCTAATCCAATGAACTTCTATCCCCCCCTCCTTATTGAGTGTTACCATCCACATATCAAAGAGAACATTGTGGTATGCTAATTTTAAGACCTGTAGATAGAGACCAAGGAAAGGTGTAACTGAGTCAAATGGTGATTCCATTCCCAGTTTTCTGAGGAATCTCCATAGTGCTTTCCAAATTGGTTGCATAAATTTGCAGTCCCACCAGCAATGTTATAGAACATTTTAATCATCAATTTTTTGTAATATTTCTCTTGGATTTCATCCACATCAATATCAGTGGGATCCTTTGTTGGGGATGATTTGTTTTCCTATTTCCTTATGTTTTCAGAAGTCTTTGACTTATGCATCAATTGAGATAGATTCTCCTTCCTCTTTTTTATGTGGTTTCTTTTGTGTATAATTATCTTATTTGTCCTAGGACTTCCCTCGTTTTTTGATATATGAGCATATGTCCAGGAGTGGGACCTAAAGTCTCTCCCTGATTGTTCCTCCTTGGGTACTTGTTTGGTGTTTGGGGGTTTTGTCTCCTCAATTCTATGA
This sequence comes from Glaucomys volans, assembly GCA_020662805.1. Taxonomy (NCBI): domain Eukaryota; kingdom Metazoa; phylum Chordata; class Mammalia; order Rodentia; family Sciuridae; genus Glaucomys; species Glaucomys volans. Next base: position 284,004 of record JAJEJO010003245.1, read on the forward strand.
GTTGGAGTAATGTCAGGGCTAAGGTGTGGTTAGGTTGTATATAGGGTGAGATTCACTGTTGTTTGGTTGAGATGTGAGCATTTTTCAGCTGCAAGATCTCTACTCTGATCCTGAAGTGTTCCAGTCTGTTTCCAGTACCTCTTAGAGGGAGCAGGGAGCCAGGAATGGAACTAATGTCAGAAACAGATGTACAGCCTTAAGATAAATGTCCAGTGTCTACTTTGGTATCTGTAACACTAATTTCCACTTATATAGGAATGGTGGGGTTGGCATTTAGCCTCAGTACCAACAATAACAAAACCATGAACTAGATCAGGCATTCAACCATAGGTGTCTACCATATTGTCCACTGCATCTATAATCACAACAACTTGAATGTAGTGCAAATTACATAGTCTACATAATATCTATTATTTAGTGGGGTTACAATTCCTTAAGTAAGAGAAAATAGTGTAGGAAGGTAAGAGGAAGTTTGAAGTGGTTGAAAAATTGATCAGAGGAGAGGCAGAAGATAGGGAGCAGGTGCCATTTGCAAGATGAAGGGATAATAAGTTAACTGAAAGTAATGAAAAGAAGAAAGAAGAGGGAATAGGGAATTTCAGCTGTTACTGGGGGAAGAAAGTAAAGAAGGGGAGATAGAAAGGTCCATAACCCAGGTATAAACAAACCGGAAAATATAAGATAGAAAAAACTTGAACCCTCATAAAATTGTACCCCACCTAAGTCTAACCTAGGCTAAATAATGAACACACAACAGAGAGTTATAAACATGTAAGTAAAGTTATATGAATATTCAAACCTATCCATGCAGTGAGAGCATACAGAACCACACACACACACACAAACTCACATACACACAAAATCATGCATAACGAAAAGAATTAATAATACAATATAATCAAATCATGTTTGAAAAATTGAAACAGTTAAAATTTAAAAACAATAAAAAATGGGAATATAGAGGAAAAAAGAAAGAAAAATAGAAAAAGAAAATGGAATCTTAATGAAAGATAAAGAGATTTTTTTTTCCACTGTGGTGGTCAAATCTGTTGGTAGAGATAGATTTACAGTCTTTTTTTTTTTTTTTAATTAGTGGCAACTCATACTTACTAGAATTGTATACAATCATATCTTATATTCTGAAATCTATATATGATCACACAAATGAACATGTGTTTCTTGGTGAGAAGAATAGATGGCTATTGGTCTGGTTGACCCTGCTTCCTGGCTCTGCCCTAGAGCAAAAAATGACATCTCACCAGGGGATTAACTGAACCACACAATGGGAAAGAAGGATGGTCAGAAGCACAGTGTGATTTCATTTGTTGGAGAGGATGACAGGGCATGTGGGGCCGGGTTGGAGACAGGTGCCCATCTGTCAGATAGGACCTGGCAGTGGGGAGGCTGGGCCCTGGCAGGCTTTCACTAAGAAAGGGTGGGTCCAGGGCTCTGGCTTTTGGAAACAGGGTGAAGAAAAAACCACAGGCCAGGCCCACAGAACAAAAATAGGGACAGTAGAGACCAAAGTAGGGACCAAGGGGACTATAGTTCCTCCCCACCAAGAAGGAGGCAAGTGACCACATGAGCTCTTGCCAAGCACTTTTGTCAGGTCAGTCGAGACACTCAGCTAAAACCGTGGACCAGACACTGTTCAGGAGGTTGGACAGGAGCTGGAGCTCAGAAACCTTGGTGTCCTCAGCCTGGCTGTGGGTTAGGCCAAAGCCATCTGCTCTGGGGCTGAGCTGAGTTTTGGAGACAGGCAGGAACTGGGGTGTTGCTCAAGTGAAACACAGCTGGTAGACAGAAATGTGATCCCCAGCTTCTGCAGCCAAGGACAGCTCTGCCCTCACCTTGGCTTGAGGCCACCCCTGCCCACAGCCAGAGTCAAGAGCCTACTGGCTGAATGGTATCCCTGGGAGTGGTCCTAGTACTGCTCATTCTGGTGCCTGGCACCTTTGGACCACACAGCTTCTCCACCTACTCATCGATCTGCCTGCTCCCACCCTGCTGTCTTCCTTCTGCACCCCAGATGTTCTCCTCATCCATGTGGTTCACATCATCCTCCTGGACTTCCTTGTCTTCCCTCTTTTCTTCCTCTCCCTACACCTCCATCCTCACCTGGCCCTTGATGTCCACCTTGTCCTTGCCTTCCTCTTGGGTACCCAACAGGTTGTAGGTAGCCAAAGAACCCTCAGACTATGGTTTTCTTTCCTAGGCAAGGGTGACATGGACTTGCTGTTAACTGGTGAGATGTCACTGCTGTGGTGGTTCATAGTTGCAGGGCTGGAGAGTGACAGCGACTTGACTGGACTCTGCCAGGAGCGGATCTTCCAGGCTGATGGGGATGGTGGGAACTGTCTCTGATTTAAAAGCACTTTCAAGGAGTTAATTTCCAACTTGAATTCATTGATATTCTGGGCTCCCTGGATCCAGCTGTTAGATGTGGTGGCTTGGCCACAGCCAGCTCATAGGCCAGCTCCTTGATCTTCTGTTGCTGCTGTCTCAGCAGCTCCAGGACAGAGGCCAATGTCGTCTATGGCTATGCTGCCACTCAGCTCAAAGAGGCTAGCCACCATCCTCTCCAGCTGTTTTCTGTCCTTGCACAGGAAGAGGGGCAGCAGGTACTTCTTACAGAGCTGGTGAAAGCAAATGCAATTCCTGCCATGATGATGGCCAAGGCAGTATAATCTCGCCATCAGGAACCTACAGGGCTGTATGGCTGTGAAATGAGGTGAGGGGGCTGGATAGGAACGCCTGTGTGGGTGGACCCCAGGACAAGGGCTCATTGGTAGCAGTTCCTGACTGCCTGAAAGCCAGATCAGTCTCTTCCTCTGTCAGCCCTTCTTAAGGAATGCACTCCTGGTTGCAGGTGGACTCTGGCGAACCCAGAAATTCTGTAGAAACTTCACTGCTGGGACAACTAAAGGCTCTCGAGGCACCACATTTTCATTTCCTGGAGTAGAGCCTGGCTGGCTGGGGTGCTCTGCCTGCTCCAAGGATGCCATCTTTGTGAGGCCTGGCTAATCTAACAGATTTTCAGTCTTTATATTTATTTTTGGCTCTGTATTTTTGGCCCCTATCCCTGTGTTCCTTGTTTACCGCCAGCCAGGTATACTAGCTCTCACCTTCCCATCTCCCCATATGGGGTGGGATAAACTGGAGAGTGACAAAGTGTTGTGTGATCCAGGTATCCATCCTGGAATGCAGATGCGCTTTCCTGGCTGCAATGAGCTGCCTCCACAATAGCTCCCATGGGGCGCCAGCTGTTGTGGGATTTTTCTTCCTTGGATCCAGAGCCTAAATGGGCCAGGTAAAATGTTCTTTGTGCCTGTTTCAATTTCTCTGATTCAGGCATGCTCTGGGAAATTTTCTGTTGGCTGCTGGTAACTTCCTTCATGAGTTCCTCTCCTCCCCCCAGCATGTCTCTGTTCACAGGTGCACAACCTAAACAGCAGCAGTTTTCAGGTCCTGGAAACTCACCTGCCAGCCTGTTCTGTGCTGGTGAGGGCTGCCCACAGTGGCCAGGGGGCTCTCCATGCCACCCACACAGGGGGCTCACTGCCTTCATGGAATGCTTTCACCCCTACCAACTCTGTGTCCATTGAAATAAGCCTTCCTTTGTAAACCACAGGTTTTCCCAAGTCAATTTTTCTTTATTTTTTAATTTCTTTATCCACTAGCCACACCATGATTCCGCTCTGCTGGCCGCAGCAGCTGGCCTGTATTATTTCTTATTCTCAAATTACCGACTTTCTGTAGATCTATGATTTTTTTTTAAATTACAGTTAAGTATTATGTTTCAGTGAGGTTCTTTTGTTACTCACCTCTCTGAGGCACAGACTTCCCTTTTTCTGTGTCTATGCTGAGGTGCTATTGGGCCTCACTTCCTTTCTCTACCATGACATCTTCACCACCGCCCAGGTTCTGATTGATCAAATATCCTTCCTAGGGTGAAGCCCACTCGGTTCTTCAAAGGCTCTAATCTAGATTACTTCCTTTCTTTTTTCTTCTGCCACTCTACAAAGTCACTCTGATTCAAAGAACTATGTTAAAATAACATATATTATGTAATTACTTATAAAGAAGCATTTTACATATTAAATGAGATGACCTGTACATTGTGATAGTATACCCTGACCTATACAAAAGTTAAAATGAATAAGTTGTTGGATAAAAAGTCATGAAGTAAATATTGCTTTTATTTACTTTCATGAAACTTCTTAAAACTTTGTGTTTTAGTGCATGTCCATACTAGAAGATCCAGAAGACAGGGGCTTGGGGATTGGACAGCTCATGAGACCTGAGGACCCTTGCAGATTACTTGGTGAAGACGATGACCCTAATAAGAAACCTCAGGAATTGCAAAAACTTCATGAATATTAAGTTGCAAAGTACTTGGTTGGGGGCACCAAGTAAACCCCTCTTTGTACTCCAAAAGCAAAATGACCAAGATATGTTCACACACATATTTATGTCACCTCCTTTTCTGTCAGTTGCCCCTTGGTGGCTAATATCACCTATGCCTCCCACACTGTTTTCCCTCCTCATGTGCTAAATGCTCAGTCACTATCCAAAAACAACATGCCTTGCTGAGCCTTTCTTGTGAAATGACGTGGCCTATTTCATTCCATAAGGATAATCTGTGCATACTTTCTCTACAATGCACAGGAGGTCACCTATTTTTCTTGTCCATTAAATCTTCTGAATGAGGTGACCCTTCATGCATTTCAACCCTTATCATTTACAAAGCCAATCATGGTTTTCTTCCTCAGTATTCCATTGTTATACAATATCTTTGGCCCTTATTATCTGCCAATCAAATGACTGCTGCTGTAGTATGTGAATTATTTTTCAAGGATAGTAACGGAAGTTCATTAAATCTGATAAAATCACTTAACCTTTCTCATCCATCCTAGTTGAAACACCAAGAAATTACACACTTTTATGAGTCTCTCCTTTTGAATATAATAAGATTTGCATGAAATTTAGCAAGAAAATCAGCATATATGAATGTTTTATGTATTTGAAAATATAAATGCCAGAGGAGACCCATGTTTCATTGGAATAAATGCAGTGACACAGGAGGGAGGTTTTTCTTACTTTTGGTACTAACAGGATGTTGTTCAAATGCTGATTAGGCACAAACAAAAAGAAGGAGCCTTTATGATGCCTCTGGGAGACTTTGACAGAAGAAATGGTATGAGAATTTCAAGGGGTATTATACAGCTTAAATCTTCATGTGCTGCCTTGACATCTTTATGTACATGTCCCCAAAGGCCCAACCATGAGTTCCTCTGCTTTGGACAGATCTACTATGTTACTTACCTGGTGGGAAAGGTCTCCAGCTGCCTAGTTTTCTGTCAGCTGAACAGATACTGAGGTCTGCCAGGGCTTCACTTCCCTGGAAGGGAACACAACTATTCATATCAGTCAATGGCATCCTATCACAGAAACTAGAGAGTACCTCCCCACAGTGACTACAAAGCCTTCCCCAGTGCAACCCACAGGAGGCCCTGCAGGGCTCTGGCATCTTTCTCCTGTAGGACGTACGTATATGTGACAAATGCACTGCTGTGAACTCATCAGCTCAGTGCTGATTGCCATGTGTCCTGCCATCTTGGATGGTTCAGACCAGGCATCTCTCCCTCACCAACAGAGGAACGGTAGACAATCAAAGCACAAGCCCATATGTGGAAAGTCCAATATACATTTGTTAAGAGAATTTTTTTAAATAGCTGTTAAGGTTTGGATGTGAGGTATTCCCCATAAGCTTACGTATGAGACAATGCAAGACGATTCAGAGGAGAAATGATTGGAGGAGAAAATATTAACCAATCAGTGATTTAATACCCTGGTAAGGATTAACTGAGTGGTAATTGAACTAGTATGTTGTGGCTGGAGGAAGTGGGAATTGGGGTGTGGCTTTGAGGTACATATTTGTATCTGGCAAGGGGAGGTCTCTTTCTCTCTGCTTCCTGATCACTATGTGAGCTGCTTCCCTCTGCCACACTCTTCCACCATGATATCTTGCCTAACCTCAAGCCCCAAGAAATGGAGCCTGCTGTGTATGGATCGAGACCTCTGAAACAGTGAGCTCCCAAATAAACTCTTCCTCCTTTACAATTGTGCTGGTCGGGTCCTTTAGTCACAGCAGTGAAAAAGCTGACTAAAACAATAGCATTTTAATTTAAACATTTATTTATTACTGTCATTGAGAAGTGGATAGGGAAAATGTATATATGAACATCAAGAAATGATATACAAGCATTAATGCAACCACAGCATTTTTCAGAAGCACACTGAAAAGATAAGAATAGTTGTTAATTGGGATATTAGGGGAATGACAGATGGGTATAGAGGTAAAAGAAAATAAACAAATAAACAAAAGAATACCACTGAGTGGACTATAATCAATGGTGTGTCAAGATTTGAAGACAAGATGAACAAACCCTCCCTATTTTGAGAACTCCCTGTCCAAAGGAAGACAGCAATATATGCGCAGGGTGAGTGGGTGCACACTTCTGAAATGGATACTGTTTCCATCTCGTAAACCTACTTAATGTTAAGCAATCAATCACAGAGTTTCCTTTTTGTCCTCATTTTTACGAGAACATTTCTACTGCTTTAGGATTCAGAAGGCGGCTGAATGCTGTTTCATACATATTCAGCATTCTACTTAATTATGTAACAATAGAAAATCACTGAAGTCATAATAAAGAAGTACTTGGTTAATATGTGCTTTCTCTTTTGTAAACTAGGAATGGAGTTGGATTTTATTGTACATAATTTTTGTATCTCTAGAATGCATTGGGTGACTTTCCAGCTTTGACTTTTTCTTAGAATGACATACTGTATTTTCTTTTATTTACATTATTCTTTAGAAAGGGCAGAGTAAACCTTATAACATAAAATTCAAGGAGTCTGATTCTGTAGCTGTTCTCAGATGAACATGTTAAGGGGAATTACTACATGAACATGCAAGTCTAGTATAGAGGACAAACTTTGGATATCTTTTGATGTGTGTTGTTTCAGAATCATTTATTTTGCCTCTCAGAGAGTGATGCTTGAGGGAAAGCAGGCTCAGACCTCAACTGTCTCTACTGGAGTGTGTATCACTCTTATGACACATTGCTTATGGTACAGTTTTATCTTCCTGCAATCAGCAGCCTGGATTTCTATTCCCCCAGGGGAGCAGTTTTGATGCCTGTATTTTGCCTTGATTATGAATTGCATGAGTGCTTTGACCATGTTTACATTGTGAATTTTCTATTATGTTCCATGATTTATTCAAAATTTGATGTTTTGAAACAATTACTTTGATATAAACCTTTAAGCTTAGCAAAAGCACAAACAGCTATCTCCAGGGCCTTCCTAGCATATCACTTGGTGCATTGAAGATGCTCAATAAATATTTGGTTATTTGTGCTTGAATATGGATTTTCATTACAAAACTTACATGGCTTCATCTTTAGAAAATATTATTTGTGTAGGGAATTTTGTCTTCTGTAGTGATGTAAGTAATGCCAGTAATGTATTTTAGATATAGTGCTTTAAAAGCATGTCCACAGCCTAATTAAAATTGCATTGCTCTTTAAAGTGAACAAAGCATTTTCATATATTATTTCAATTTTTTTTTTCATCTGATCTCTTTAATGGATCGTTAGTACCTTATTTTAAACATGAAACAAGTAAGAATTGCAAAAATCAGGTAATTTCCATTAAAGCACCGACCGGGTGATCCCTGAAAAACACACCTCAAAACTTTAACATCTGTGACTCTTTCACTAAATGCATATTGTTTCAAAATATCCATGCCCCTTTTATATCAATCTCTCATTTCTGAACATTATATTTATAAGAAAATCATATTTAAAATAAATACTAATGTCAATTCAAAACCAAAGGGCAAGCAAGATCATAAAGGAAGTTTGTGGCCTGAGGGTCTCTGCAGGGAAGATAGTAAAAATGTGTTACTGGTCATCAGTAAATGTGTGTGTGTGTGTGTGTGTGTGTGTGTGTCAGGTCATATATTTGTAAAAATGCTTCTGGCTATAGAATGTATTTTTATCATTTCTTTCCTCACATTTAGATAATTGATAGCTGGTATTCAGAAAATTCTAAAAAAGTGCTCTATTAACAAAAGAAAATAACCATAATAATTGATTACATTTCCAGTGTCAGGTAAAACATTTTGAAAGTCACAGGAAAAATTCAAAATAAACATACAAATTCTTCAGGCATTTTTTTAAGTTAAAAAAAAAAAACAAACAAAGAAAACACTGGCCACTTATTTTCAGTTCACTTAAATGTTGCTCCCAAAATATGACATAGAGAAGTCAACTTTTACTTATTTATTATTGTTTATGTATTAAGGAAAGATAATTGCATAATTCCAGCCATGTAGAGTTTAAATCCTGTCTCCATGAAGTCTCTCTGGGGATCATTTGGATGCAGCCAGCACCTATAGGATATGGTAGACAGCAGTACTGACACAAATCTTTCACTTTTCTCTGTGTCCACACCGTTTGTGATGTAACTTTAGAGTTCCTCTCCTCAGCTTTGGGTTCAGCCATGTGTCTTACTTTGGCCAAATGAATGAAACAGACACAAAGTGGGCCATAATATTTTTGGGTCTAAGTCATAAGAGTTTTATCCATTTCAGTATGCAATTTTATGCTTTTGTCATTTCTATTAGAAAACTACTCCTGGGTATCCACTGGTCCACAGTTAATGTGAACACATGCAGCAACTCCAATGAACTGGAGCATGAAACAAAGTCCCTCTAGCTATTGTAGCCTAGATTAGCTGACCCAGAGTTGTGTAAGAGAACACAGTGGAGTTTAACAGAAACACACAAGCCCCTATTTAAATAAAATCCCCCACAGGCTGTGGTGGAGTGCCTGCCTAGTATGTACAAGACCCTGGGCTCAATCACCAGCACCACAAAGAAATAAAAATAGTGTACCCTTGTGATCCCTAATGTGAATGGACTAAATAAATTGTTGCATATCACTGAGATTTTGTGACTGTCACACATCATTTTTGTGGCAAGAACCATTTGCTGCATATATCACTATATAATTTCTGCAATGCAAAATATATAGCTATCAAATTCATCTCTGGTTCATTAAAAGCAATTTCAAATTTTTAGTTTCATCAGCAGAGCTTATATTTGTAAGAAGGGGAAATGGCAAGAATTAGGTCATATTTTACAAAAAAAAAAATTCATGTAAGAACATGAAGTTATAGACAGGGAAAAGATAATGCTTTCCACACTGCATCTGGGAAGAGTTTTTGTTACCTTTTAAATGATTTTGCTAAGTCTCCATTTCCTTATCATCTACATGAGCTAAATATCATCTAAATCCTACATGCATCTCTAATATAGTTTGAATCTTTGTCCTTTCTTTATTCTCAATGCACCATCTCAGTATATGTCATAATTATTTTTTAACTGTGACTCCTTTAAGTCTCCCCCAGTTACTCCTGCCCCTTCAAACTACAACTGATTATTTTGTTCAAAAATACTAATTGAGCTAAGCAATGTTTTAAAGTCTAGTAATATAACAATGAAGAAATAATTAAAATTTCTAACTTCATGGAGTAAACTCTCTACTGAATAGACGCTGACAGTAAACAAAGTAAATAAGTAAATTTTAAGATGTTAGTGAAGAAAGCTTTATAGGAAAAAATGAAAAAGATATGTAGGAAAGTATAATATAATTTTTTTAAAGGAGGACTAGGTAGCACTCCCCACAAAGATAACAAAAATAGAATTGAGATGAGGGAAGGTGAGGAAGAATATCCAAAGCTGGTGTCAGATAATAATCCTTAAGTGGGAACAAAAGCTCAAGGAAAATCATAGGTCAATCCATTTGGAAGGCAGTAAGCAATAAGTATAGTAGCAAGAAATGAGATGAAAGGGGAAAAAAATAGGAGAAAAATTGGGTAGGGCCTTACAAGGCAATGTAAATGTGGTATTAAAAGTCATTAGAGGATTTCGAACAAAGAAGTGATGTAGCATGGCATATTTTAGTAGGGATATCTGCTTTCGTGTTTACAGTAGACTGCAAGCTAACGTATGCATAAGTCACTGTTCTGACAGGGAAAAAAACACATGTTTAAAGCAGAGGGACTTTAATACTGTAGCTTGTTTATATAACAGTTGAAAAGGATACAGAAGCAGAAAAAAAAAAAAAAAAAACAAGCCAAGTATGAAAGTGTGTGCCTATAATCCCAGCAGTTTAGGAGGCTGAGGCAGGAGGATCGCAAGTTCAAAGCCAACCCCAGCAATTTAGCAACGTCTTGAGCAATTTAGTGAGAACCTGTCTCAAAATAAAAAAATCAAAAAGAATTGGGGATATGGCCCAATTGATAAATACCCCTGGGTTCAATCCCTGGTATAAAAAAAAGGAAACAGAAGTAACCCACAGATTGCTGCACCTCACCAAGTGCTAAAAGAAGCAAAGGAGATGGTGTTCCTAGGGCCTACATCGCACTGGCTGCTGACTCAGCTGTTGCCATGCTTTCTGGAGCTGCAGCTAGAACCTCCAGAGGTCACCTAGAGCCCACAGCTACTTGCTATTGTCTCTGCTGTCACCACTGATGGGCGATTTAATCAGTAAACACCTTCTACTATTGAGTATACTTCTCAGAAGTAGAAAGAGCATTGGCTTCTGTCCAGTTTTCTCAACCATCTGACAGTTCTTCCCAGTGACTGAATCAAAACAGAAGCCAGTTGTCAAGGAATTAGGGGAAAGGCAGTTTCTCAAGATCAGATCCAGTGGACAAAAAGAAAATTGTGGCTTAGGAAAAGCAGACACATTAAGAACGGATGAGATTCCTGATATATTTTGTAATATTTACTCACAAATTTGGTAAAGAGAATGAAGGTAAGAGAGAAGTCAGTCATCAAGTAATGACACCTAAGTATTTTATAATGACCAAAAGGAATTGCCATTAATGGAAATGAAGAAGATTTCAGAGGTAGCAGGTTAAAGGGAAGATGGAGAGGGAAACAAGGAAATTGATTTAGGACATATTAAATTTGGAATGTCTCTGAGCCATCTGTAGACAAATGTTGAGTAGGTAATTAAACATAAGGCTGCAGTTTGGGGATTAGATCTAAGATAGAGATATAAATTTGGGAGTCATATCATACAGATGGATCTTACTACCATAAGAATTGGAAAGATATTAGAGGGGTGGGGATGTAGGAAGAAGCCACTGGGACATATGTTTCCCTGCGCTGTGGAATGGTACGATCCTGTGGAATACCCAGGATTATTCATGCCTGGGCAGCACACTCTCAAGTGACCAGACCCGCCAAGGGTCATTGTCTCAGGAGAGTCTCACCCATCCCTGTCGCCCTCCCTTTGCAGAACTGTGCAACCTCTGACTGAACCGCCCCTTACAGGCTATCATATTTCACACTTCTTTGTTCACTAGCTCCCCTGGTGTACAAAGGAGGTGTACTTTCGCAATAAAGCGGAGACTGCATGGTAGAATCTGCTCTCCAGGAGTTGTCTGTGCTCCGTCACCTTAACCCCTCCAAGAGGGAAAACTCACATGGTACAACAAGAGAGGAGGAAATATCACAAAGATAAGAGGTCCGAGGGTTCATATTAATGCTTTCTACTATTAATATGTCATCAGATAAGGAGGAATTAGCAAGAATATATAAGAGGAAACAATGTCAGAGGAAAAATTAAAGAGTGATACCCTGGAAACCAAATGAAATTCTAAGAACAGAAATCAGCTATTAAAGGCAACTAATAGAACAAGCAAAATGAAGACTGAGGATTGACTGTCGTGTTATCAAATGGCAGCCTGGTTATGTTAGTACTTGACTCTAGTTATTGATGTGTTACTGATGAGGAGATAGAGGTAGATTCTGAGTACTGATCATGTTACTTAACAAAGAAAAAGGTCTCTGTGTTGTCTTAAAGCAGGAAAAACCATTGGCCTTTAACAGTGGGGAGGGGGGTCTTCTACAGGTTGAAAGGGTTTAATGGTGTTGGTAATACAAGGTTCTTCAATGTATCAATTCAGATATCTCCTTACTATCTTCAGTGTGTCCTTGCCATTTTCCTTTCCAATTAGTCATACAATATGTCTATGGAAACTTGCAAGGGCTGATATTCAGCTTTCCTGGATTTCTACCGTGCATATAATTTTATCTTGGGCCTTATCCTGAGTTTTTTGTTTGTTCAATTGTTTTTTACTTTCAACTACAGGAGATGAAAATCATTATATGCTACCAAAGAGGTTCTCTTACTTCCACATTTTTCCTTAAATTGGTGAATACTCATCCTGAACTTCTTCGGCAGTCCCCAACAGTAGTCATAGGATTCCATAGCCTTTATAATAATTACTTCTCATAAATATCTCCAATTCCCAAAATATTGCATCATCAGTAGACTTCTGCACAATGGTATCCCATCCCAGTTCACCATCAGTAAAAGTTTTAGAGACTACACAGATTACAAAATGTTATGAGATATCTAGACTCGACCTACCACCAATGGTAGAATCCTGCTTACATGGTAATCCGTGTAAAATTCACTCCAGAATCCCATTTTAGAGTCAACTACTCTAAACCACTTTGAAAACAATCTTAGATAATCTAGTTTCCCTGGAAAACAGAGTCTGAGATGGAGAAAGTATGCAGGAGGTTTATTATGGAGAATCCTCAGCATCAACACCTATCAGAATGATTGAAGCAAGATTGAATTGAGGGAGAATTTGAACTGTGATGTGATGTGGCTGAGGCCTCAGCCAGGACTAGGAGGACCAGTGGAGGTAGAAGAACCCTTAAGAGATTTGTCTACTTGAAGCCACTGAAGCCTTTGTAACCTTTCATTGATATAATCTGCCCTTATGGAGTTGAGAATACCTTAGAAGAAACAGCACCCTTGGACTAAGTTCCAATGTTAGAAAGGGGTGTAACTCTAAATTATCAACAGAGAGCACTCCAGCAACTTAGTGAAGGCCTCCATCCTGAAGGGATAGATATCCAAGGAATACAATAGGATTTAAAGAGCCAACTGGTATCCAAATACCATCCTCTTGCTATTTCTCACACTTCTGCTTCTTTTGTAGCATATATCAGAGCTACATCATAATTTGTATATATATTTACTTAATATTTCTCTTCTATTTCCTCTCTACACTACAAATTTTATGATTTGTGGGGGCAAGTCTGATTAGCTTTATTACTGTATGCCCAGTGCTTGAAACATTCAGAATCTAACACTGAATATATGTACACATTTGTTTAAATGAGTAGAGATTGTGATAAATTTCCCCTCCTTTATGTCTGTGTGTGTGTGTGAGTGTGTGTGTGTGTGTGTGTGTGTGCGTGTGTGTCTTCCAGTTTTCTTCTAAGTTTCTTTGTTATTGCAAATTTCATTGCCTGGCTATGTGTTACCCATTGCTAGTTAAAATAGGCCTGAAATACTGATGAATATTAATACATTAATTAAAAGATTTTACTTGTCAAAAATTAGAAAGCAAATGAGGTTCCAGTCTTAGCTCAGAATTTATCATCCACATGATGCTGTGACCTTGAATGATCTTTCATCACTCTGAATTTATCATAAGTAGTCAGTGGATACGAGAGCATTTGGACTCAAGCCCAGCCTCAGGATCCTCAGCAGAGTCACAGGGCATAATCAATTAAAGATAACTGCCATTGCTACAAGGCTAGAAGAAGTGGCATATTTGCCTGGTATTTATCTTCTTTTCTCTAAAATTAACATAAACCACCACCTATTTACTCATTTATATTTATGGCTAACTACTTATAAATTTCATATTTTCTATCACTTAAATGAAGATTTCTATTAAACACAATGATATAAATAAGTAAAGATAATAATCTTTAAATAAGCACCTGATTTAGAATCCTCATCTCATAGGGAAGTCCATGAAGATAATTTAATTGATATTTTCTACTTTACACCTGGGAATACCTAGAACTCAAAAGATTAAACAGACTCCATGGCAATGCATTTACTTAGGAGCAAAACTCTAACTGGAAATCTCCTCTTCGTTACTATCCCAGCACTCTAACTAGGACTCTCTAAATCTCCTGTGGTCTCTAACTTGTTTCCAGGATTTCACTAACTACAACTTTTTGGATCCTCTCACTTAATTTTATTTTAGTTTTCAACAGAGTAATGGTGAAGAAAATGAAGAGCATCACATACATTTGCAAAATAATCTCATAGTTAACCAATAAACCCATAAATCCTATATTTCTGAATATGAAAAAGCAAAGGCTATAGAAAGTGAAAACACCTTCCAATGTTTTAACTAAAGTCCAAGGATTTCCTTATTTCTTTTTCCTTCTTTCATTTTTAATTTTTTTCTTCTTTTTGATTTTATGTAACCCACTCATAAAAGCAGATATAAATCTTATTTCAAATGTATCTCTTGATTTCAGTTTCTAGGGGAAAAAGCTATATGAGAAGTCCATATGAGCATAAACTTATGAACCCAACAAAAGGAGAATATAGATTACTGGGGATGTATTTGAAGACATGGCACATGAAAGCCTCTTAGAATTATTATGACTCTAAAATAATTAAAAAGGAAAATGAGTTGTTAACGGTTTCAGGATAAAGAAGCAAAATAAGGATCTATTGACAGTATCACTGCACACTCCTCTGGCACATGGTTCCTGAACTCAGATAATTGAAGAACTGAGTTCATGTCCTCACTTGATCCAATGTTGATTTAATGTGAGAAGCAAATTTATTGTTAATGAGATATATAAATAACCCTTGGGGAGTTTAAACAGAGTTACCACCAACCTGCCAGGTAGTTCATTGACATAAAGAAACACAGAATCAGTTGTGATACCTGATTCAAGAAGATAACAATGCACCAAACTGGGAGTCAAAACAAAACTTAAAGTCAGTTTGTGCCTATATTATGTGAACATTTGTTTTCTAGTGTTAGATTTCCAAAAGTATCTTGGATTGCCAGCTAATATTTTCTGATTACATTCGTATCAGACAATTCTTTTCTGATTAATCTTAATAAAATTTGTACCCCTTGCTGTAAAACATATGCTTTGGTACAAGCAAATGGATGTGCATGAAATCATGTATATGACAAATAGTTACCAATCCAACATTATTCTATTTCATAATGCACCATTTCTATAGATATGATTCTAATTACACAGACCTAATACTCCAAAGTTTCATTTGGTTGCTTGATGACCAACACCTGGAACCATCATTAAAGCCTAAGTTGATATAAATTTATTCTGGATAGTCTAGGAATCTAGACTAGAAAATAAAGAAAGACTTAAACTGATTCAAGGCTAATACGAGAAAAACAATGTCAGTATATCCAAGAGGACTTTACAAAATAGTTTTAGCTATTTGTCACTGTAACCAAAATACCCAACAAGAACAACTTAGGGGAGGGACAGTTTATTTTGGCTCATGGTTCAGAGGTTTCATTGATGGTCATCCAAGTACATTGCTCTGGGTCCAAGATGAGTCAGAACATCATGGCAGAAAGTAGAGGACCACTCTTACATTTATGGCAGTCAAGAAGCAGAGAGCTAGAGGAGAAAAGGGGTTATAGGAAGATGAACCCTTCCAGGGTATGCCCCCAGTGACCCACCTCCTCCAGCCATGCACCACATGCCTACCTCCCTACAGTTACTACCCAGTTAGTCCACTCAAACTAGGATGGACTGATTAGATGCAGCACTCATTTCCAATCATTTCCCTTCTGAATATTCATGCATCAATACAGGAGCTTTTCGGAGGGCACCTGATTCTCAAACTGTAACATTCTGTCCATCCTCCAAAAATTCATGTTCATCTCACAATACAAAATTTATTTAATCCACCTCCAAGAGCCCCATAGTTTAAGTATTGCACAAAAGACTAAGTCCAAAGTCTTCTGTGAGACTCAAGGCAAACTCTTGACTGTGAGCTCCTGGAAAAATCAAAAGCAAGTTACATATATCCAATAAACACAGGCAGAGAGTAACATTCCCATTCCAAAAAGGAAGAAGAAGAGATGGAATCAAAACAAGATCCAAATCCCATCCAGGCAAACAGGTCTTGGAACTCTGCCTGTAAGTCTATGTATAGCATCTAGTACACCAACCAATGTGCTCTCCAGAAGACTTGGGAAGACCCTACCCTACCCCCACTTTGGCCTTCCTGGTAACAACACACATGGGCTCTCCTTTGGCCTGGCTATTTCCACAGACAGCAGCTTTTCTTGGTCATTGGTAACACCTCTAATTGCTTGAGTCTCCATTCCACTTTTGGCTTTACCTTCACAGCTTCATGCATTGCCCTCTCAGGGGTGACCTGCAGGAACTCTGACATTGCCACACTTTGGTTGGACTCCCAGTTCTTCCTCTGAAATCTCGATGAAAGCCTCCATGACCTCTTACCTCCAACATCTTGCATTCCTGCAGAACTAGCATCACATGGATGACACCAAGTTCTTCTGAAATATCCCACAAGACTTCAGCTCCTTGGAATCGTAACTGATGTGGCCTTTTCCAAGAACCCCCATGCAAGTCATGATCTCTTCTCTGTGGAATTTTCCCTTCTACACCCTGGATCCTACAGTGGATGTGGTTTTGCAAATTTGTGAGATGCCCTTCAGGCACATTTCCTATTGTCTCTATGCAAAACATTTAGCATCTCTTTAGGGATTGTAATCTCATCAATAAATAACACCTTTCTTGGCCCAGTCTCACAAACATTTTTCTGGTCAACTTCAAGTTTTCAAAGTCATTTAGCTCTGTTTTCTGCTCCCTATTCTCACAATAAACTGCGCTAAAAGCTTCTAGCAATATCCATGCCAATGACTGAATACTATGCTTCCTAGAAATTTCCTCTACCACATTAACTAGTCCATCACCTTTAAATTCAGACTCACTGAAACATTTAACACGTGGGAAAAATATAGAACACTTCTTTGCCAGAATGTGAAATGAATAGCCCCTGGTCCAATTTCCAATATAGTTCTCATTTCCCTCTGAAACCTCATGAACACTGTCTGCATTCCTCTCTGAAGTCTAGATTCCCACCAGAATCACCATTAATCTCTGATTATAATGTTCTAAAGTTTTTCCCTATTGTATCTCTAAACTTTGCCACATTCTTCCCACAAACCATTTCCAAATCCTTATGAACCCTGTGGTCAGGTTAGTCTCAGCAATAAGCCTACATCTCAGTCAATTTCTGTAATAGCTTTTCATCACTGTAAGCAAAATACCCTATAATAATAACTTAGAGGACAGAAAATTTATTTTGGCTCAAGCTTCAAATGTTTAGTCCATAGGTGGCTGAATTGCTTGGGGCCCAACTGAGACACCACATCATGGCAGAAGGGTGTGGAGAAAGAAGCTGCTCAAGGCATGGTGGACAGGAAGCAGGGAGAGGGAGAAGGGTGAAGAAGGAAAGGATTTCAGTAAAGATGAGCTCTTTCAGAGCACACCCCCATTGACCCAACTCCTCCATCCATGCCCCACCTATCTACAGTTACCACCCACTGAGTTCTTTCAAACTAGGATGGACTAATTAGATTAAAGCTCTCACAATTCAATCATTTTCCCTCCAAATATTCCTGCATTAATGCAGGAACTTTTGCAGAATACTTCATGTCCAAACTATAACACCAACTATTTGCATAATACTGTAAATAGATGAATAAGGCACAATATCTACACTCAAAGAGCTTGCAGTATAGCAAAGAAATGTCATAAACTCTCTTGATGTTGTAGAATTGATTTAATACATGAAGAGTGAAAAACCACTGAATTAAAAATTAAACAGTTTTCCAGGGTAGGATGAAGCATGGTATTCATCTTCTCTAGATTTATTGATGGTGGAAGGACAAAAAGGAGTAGGTGCATAGCAAGGACCTAGCCCTGAAAGCTGATCCTAAGAATGAACTGGAGCTGTTTGTGTGTATAATTAGTCCATAAATTTCAGTCATAGGGAAAGCAAAGTATGCTATCTTAACTTTTTCTTCAGATACATCCTAAATTGATCTTCTGTGACTGTTATTTTGAAATATATTTTGAAGTATATTTAACTTCTCAAATTGTAAAGTTTTATGTATTTATTATGCCATGTTTGGACTATCAAATAAGGCACAAATACAAAAATTTAAAAAGAGTCATGATTCTAATACTCAAAAAAATCAATATTGACATCTATTTTTTTCATTTATATTTTCAACATATATTACCCAGGGCCTAATTTATACACTATACATAATGGCCTTCTTGATTTCTTTTTTCCATATCTGTACATAAAAACATAACTTTCACAAATTAGGATCTTGCTGTGTTCTCTGATATATGAATTTGCATTTTACTTGTCAATATATGGTAGATATTTTCATATGTCATATTCTTACCCTATTTAAAAATTCAGGATCTTTTGTGAGCACATGCCTTCACAGTGTGGATTATCCAGAATTCCATGTCCACAAATAAGGCTATGTCTATTGTTTTCAATGCTAAAAATCTATAATGACAGAGATAAAAATGTTCTAATAAACCTAACTGGAAACTCCTTGAGAACAAAGATTATGTACCGTATCTTCTTTTGTCTTCTGCATAACACAAAAGTATGTAAAAATTGATAAATTGATCTCTGAATGACTACCAATTTGTCATTCATTTTAACTTTCTAATTACTTCATAGTATTGATTTATCTTCTATGTATCACATATTGTGATTACAAATAATACTGCTTCAATACACCCTTAACACTTAACTCATTTGGCTTCCCTCTTCCTTCTTCTTATACCCAGATGATATAGCTTGCTCTGCATTTGGCTAGCCTCATTATTCAAAAAGGGAGAAACTCTCTTCTTATAACTTTCATTTCCTTGTAATCTCCTGTTAACCTGTCTATACCATCCAGCCCTAACTAGACTACAAATTCTATGAGAGCAGGGACCCTGTCCCTACTGACTATCACTGCATCCCCAGTCCTGGGTACAGTGCCTTGCACATCCTGTCTAGTAATCATTGAAGAAAGGATGAAACAAATTTTCCAGGTGGAATATTCTGCACCATGATGGTAGTAGGTCTAGCCATCTAATGTGGAAGATGTCAGAGGTTCACAAAACATTTGCATGTGTAATAACGATTTCATTCATGGGGATCTGTCCACATTGAGACACTTCCTGAACAACTTTCTTCCTTACATCCATCTCAAGTATTTCATTCAATCACATTTGGAGAAGACCCTACCCCTCAGAAAAAGCCTTTATTTGAGATACTATTAGAATTTATTCAATTTCTTCATCTGAATTCCTGATCTCTACTGTTCACACCATAATTTTTCATTGCTGACCTCTTCTCTGCTTTAAAGGATGAGGGGGATGTTGCACGGACACTCAATGTCAATGGTTTGATTATTAGTTTCTAGCTATATCCTTATTTTCTGCAGCTCTGAGTTCTCCCACTCTGGCCTGTCGTCCTTTCCAACTTGGGAAATAAGATTGATACAGGGAGAAAAAGATAGGCTATAGTATCATTAGCCCAATATGTGAATCTTGACTTTACCATTATTTATGGATGAGATATATTTGCCAACTTTTCTGACCCTAGCAGTAGCACCAATCAGATAGTAACAGGGATATTTCCATAGGCAGTTGTGAGAATGAAAATAAGTAATGTGCATCTGACATAAAGTAAGAGGCAAGTAATATTAATCCACTTTCCTTGCCATGGTGACCATCAACATCTGGGGCTATTTCCAGTTCTGCCAGGTTTGTCCTCAAAGTTATTATTCAGAACCTTACTCTTGTCCCATTCTCAGTAAACTTATAACTCACTGCCACCCACACTTCCAGCTCAATAATAACTTTATGGAATTGATTCACCATACCCCTGTGAAATGTTATAACTATTACCTTAAAAATGTGGGCAAATGAAGTGCAAAAATCTGATGCAGTAAAGAAACAAATTGTATATATTTTCAGAACTGATTACACAGGTCTCATATCTGCCTTCTAAATCAAGTAAGTCAACAGTTTTTCAAGCATGTTCCAATTAAAGTTGTGGCTTTGTATTAGTGCCTTTGATCTGTTTTATAATTACCACAAGACTACAATTATCAAGAAAAAGTTTGACAGAGTTTGCAATTTCATTACTTCTGTTAACTTTATATTACTATACATTTTTTAAAATCACTTTAATGGTATGGTTTAGTGGTATTAAGTGTCTAAACTAATATGCCAAATTAGATTATTCATGGTCTCAGATAATAATTATAACATGTTGATTTGGGCTGACTTTATATTTTCTCTAAAAATATGAATATGGTGAATTTTTATTGATTTCAATGAGAAATTTCTACTGGACCATAAAAATTGATGAAAATTAAAAACTTTATGGATCTAATTTTCATCTAATTTTTAACTATCTTATTAAATATGCATTGAAGTTGGAAAATATATATTTTGAAAGGGGAAAAAACTCAATGATTATTATAGTTAATTTTATGTGTCCATTTGAATTGGTTAAGAGATGAGAAGATGGATAGCAAAATATTATTTATAGTTATATCTGTAAAGGTGTGAACTGATGAAGGAAGATCACCAATGTGGCCATCTTCCAATCACTTGAGGGCTCAAACAATAAAAAATGGAGGAAAGGTAAAGTCACTGTTTGTGTTTGAACAGGGACATCTTTCTCCTGTCCTTGGACATCCAGCTTCCTAGTTCACAAGTATTCAGACTCAGACTGGGACTTAGATGGATGACCACCACCACCTCCTGCTTGCTTCTCTATCCCCTCCCCCAGCTTTGTTTCTCAGCTGTTTGAACTTTGATTTAATTCCAGTTTTTCTGATTCTCAGTGTGAAGTTGGCAGATTGTGGAACTTCTAGGCTCCCATAATCCTGTGAGCTCATTCCTATTTTGCATGTACACTTACACACACACACACACACACACACACACACCCTAAAGGGCACATTTCACAGGAAAACCTTGACTAACCATAATCTAATGCCAAAAGCAAAATCAAATAGTGTTTAAAAGTTAAGCTAATGAAGTTTTTTGTGTCTTCTCTAGGAGTCCTAAACTTATCTAATTGGATTTTTTTAAAAATAAAACTAGCAAAAGCGTAAGATTTTATGATGGAAAAAGCACTGTATCTTTTCATTTTCTAAGCATGTACCTTATTAGGGTGATGTGGCTAATGGTGAATAATAGCATATGTAGACCAGAAATAGAGATACAAATACAACTGTTATCATTCTATTTATATAAAATAATTGGAGCAATCTCAGGGAAAAGCAGTAGATCTGTCTACCAGGAAACATCCTTGCTTCAAAGTCCTTGCAGGTTAGAGTGACCTCCTGCTCATTCTTGACCTTATTCTTCATGTCCTTTAGAAATCTTTTCCAAATCACTTCCCCTCCCTGAGTTTTCCCCTAAGTAAGGTTAATTGGGATATTCAGTCTTTACTAGAGAACTCATTTCCGTTTTTGCTTTTTGTTTGTTTTCTTGCAATGCTATTGTGAGGCCAGTTCAATGGCAAGGGAACCTGTTTGG
>JAJEJO010003246.1:0-17816 GCA_020662805.1 Glaucomys volans
GTTAAAGAACAAGTACCCCTTTTCCTCTACTATATCTAGTGATACAGTTAGTCAGGTTACATTTCTTACAGGTTACATATTTTTCTCCTTTTCTCCTTACTCTCACATTTCCAGAAATTCAAGCATAAGGAGATTGAACACAAGCCTGCATGCCATAGTAGGAACCCTCTTTGCAATTCCTATCAATGAAGTCAGGCATGGGACCTTCTGTAAAATTGAGAAAATCTGAGGCAGCTATCAAATGCACAATCTTTTTGCATGCCACCTTCACTGTAAGTCAGGATATTACCAACAAATCCTCCAAGAGGCATAGAATCCTGGCATAGCTGACTTTTATCAATTCTTGGAGACGAATACAAAATATATCCACCACTTCTAGAGATTTTACATTGAACTGGCAAGACATTTGCACATTCCATCCATTTAGGAAATGTATTAAATTCTATTTCAAAATTATTAGGACAGTAAGATGGTGGATGTTGCACGGGAATAACTGGCCTGTTATGAGAAAGTCACATTCTAATAACTCTCTAGACATATGATCCATGTCCTTAGGGCCAGTATAATTGACTGGTCTAGGTCCCTCATATGTTGTCTTTTCCTCTAAAGTTACTTTTAAACAACCAGCATGTTTATCATGGGACCATCATATAGGTAGATTCCCACTAAAGCCAGTATAATTAAATCCAGTTACATGAATAGGTGTAATGTGTTTGTCTGTAAAACCTCCCATCATATGAGTATCATTAGTAAATACTGGGATGGTTTCTCCAGTCCACACAGCTCGATATACTAAAGGTAGATCTGGGAAGGAAGTTCAATAAGTTTCTCCATGAACTCTACTTACCTGATAGCTCAATAAAGTCAATATGGCTACAAACATTGTGGTGGAGTCTTAGTGCCTCCCTGTTGAACTATCTGCTCAGCCTGATGTGTCAGGTCCTTCAGTTGTCTTCATGATGGCAGGTTGGATTTTCTGGAAATATACAAGAATAGCCTCTACCTTACATTATTACTGAATCTAGTCTGCGGGGAGGCACCCATGGCTTGTACATGAACCAAGCTTGGTTGAGCTATTAGACAGGAGGATCTGGCCTCAGAAACTGCCTGAGTCATGGGGTTATCCTGCATTGGTTCACCACTGAAATTAAAATGCAAGCCCTAGGTGTGGGAATGACCTGCTAGAGCCACCCTCTGTCCTGTTTTTCTTGAAGAAGCTCCCTTTTAGATCTGTACCACTATAAATAAACCAGGCCCAGGCTCCTTCCTTTGTTAGGGCCAGAACCTATGGGTGGCTGAATCTGTCATGTCCCTGCCTTTAAGATAATTCTGTCTTCTGTTGTTATTTCTGATAAATAAATTTTATAACTTTATTTCACAGCCAGCCTATCCCTCCTATGGGAATACTTTCCTTTGTCTGCGAGATGTGTGCTGAGAACTGGTGCCCAACAAAGGGCATCTGAAGAAAAGAAAAATCAGGTGGGTGCTTGGCCTTCTCTCATGGAAACAGAAAACACATGCATGAGTAACTTATTGAGAGAAAGAGGAGAGGCGAGGATAAGCTTTCTACAGTAAAACCTTAAACTCAGGGAATTTTAACTCTAAAAGAGAAATCTATTCAGCTGTACTCGATATCATAGAGTGGAAATTCAGTAAAGAGAATGCAACTTCTACAATTCTTAAAAGTGGTAACAGACTTGGTCACTTAAAATCCTACAGAGATCACTGAGTCTGCACACCAAGTCTGCAGTTCCTGTCTGCTGGAAGGGCTGCAGAAATGGGCTGTACCACCTAACCTGAAAGCCTGACTTAACTGAGATAAATATGGAAGTTTAAAATGCTGGGAGAATATATCCTAGTCAGGAATTCAGGGAAAATCTCTAACATAATAAGGGGAAATTAATTGGCAAATTTCCTGTTTGAATGTGTGTGCTCCTGCCATGGCTCCCGTCCAGAAGCAGCTTGGTGTGTGGCCCTGAGCAGGGCCGAAGGGAGGCAGTATTCATGGCTGCAGCCACCTGGAAAGCTCATGGAGAGTTGCTGCTCTGTGGATCATGGCTGGTTCCTGCCCAGGCAGAGCCCAGAAAGAATGGTGTGCAGACTGGAGGCGCCAATGGCCTCAGACTTAAATTACCTGTGGGACCACGTATAGAACCGCAGAGCTGTGTGGTTTTTCCAGGCTCCTTTCTAGCTCCTTTCCTCTGCTATACTGTGGTTGAATTCAGGAGAAGCATGCTTACCATCATGCCTTGGTAGCTCTCTGTTAAAAAGCTGTAATTCACTGTTTCCACCAGTGCTTTCTTTCATTCTCTGAAATAGATTGTCCTTAGCCAAAGTTAAATGAGAAAAATTCTAAAGTTAATAAAAGATGTTCTAACTATGCTTTTGAATGGATTAATGTTTTGCTTTTTAGGAATGATGCTAAGGGTGAATCTAACAATTATTAGGACAAAAGGCTGGACTTCAAACCTGGCTTATCCATTGAAGCAGGCCTGCCTTATGATTAAATAATGTAAAGTTTAATTGGTTATATCTTAAATTCCTAAACAGGCTAAATCACAAGCTTTGATAAGTGTTTGTTCATTATTGTGGAACTACACTTACAAAAAGTTATAAAAATTTTTCTTTTTGTCTATGTTACAGATTTATAAATGTGTGCACACAATGGTTATATTTACATGATATCATAATTTACTTACAATTCAATGAGCATGCTTACAATTTAAAATTAAAATAAATGTATCCAATTAATTCATGTAATTTAATAAGGTTCAATTTTAATTGGGTAAACAGATAAAAATAAAGACATCTGTAAAATTATTAATTCAATTTTTTTCAGCTGGTCAAATAATTAATAAAATTGCTAATTCCTATAATATTCAAAATCTATTTACATTTGGTTCTAACAATTGTCTTCAACAGGAAAGATGATTAATACTATTATCTACATGTTTGATATCTTGCCTTTAAAATTAAAAATAAGTAAGTTAAATTTAACATAAATTTGATTAATTATATGTCAATTACATAAAATACTTGTTGATTTACAAGGTTGAATGCTAAAATGTCTTCCATTGGGTGCTAAAATATCATCTAGTAAATATAAAAACATCAGATATTCTTAACTAAAATGTATTTAAATGTAAGCGGGTTTGTAATTTGATTGATAAAGAGAAGGTCGAAAATTCCTTTATTCTCTGTGTTCTCACTGAGAACCAAGTTGCTAGGACTTAAACTAATAGGTGTGATATATAAAGGTCTAAGAAAATTTTCAATTTATAAAGTAGAAGACTATGTCTGAGTAAATTAAAACAAAATTTGCACAAAATAATATTCAAAAGGTTTGCATGTAATTAAATTGGTTATATGTAATTAACACAATCAACTAAAGTTATTTAAAGCCTTTTAGTCTTTAAATTCTACCAAGTTTCTATCATGGGGTCTATTTCTGAATATAAATAAGATCTTGTCACAGACCCCTACTAATTGGGCCTTTTACCCAAAGAATAAAAGAAAAAGGAAATACTTAGAATAGTAATCTACTCTCATTCCAATAGAATAATTTCTTATGTCTGTTGAGTTTTGTTATTTAGAAAAGCTAATTTTAAAGAAATTAAGATTTGTACAATTTTGGTTAAACAATAACTATTATTAAAATACCACTTTACATTCCAGATTTCAAATTTTTCTTTAAAAGCTAAACTTAATTAATATAAGACCATCAATGTAATTATGATAATTATTACTAATGTGTTATGTGTTTGTTGTATTTTTATTTCCCAAATATATGTCTTTAATGTATAAGATTTAAAAGGACATTTTACTAACCCGATTACTCTCCAAACTAAAGTCTTCTACAGTAATGGTCTCTTACAAACTTAAATAATAATAATAAATTAATTAAAACTTTAATTGTCATTTAATATTTTACAATTAAATAAAATTATAACATTTTTATGTTACTCTCTACACTGAGAGGTAAACTTAACTATAGTTCTAAAAGACAGTTAAGAGACATTAGTTTATTTAAAGGTTAGGATTATGAGAATTAAAAATATTTTGATACCTTCCCTCTAGAAGGGATAAAAGCTCTCTTGTCTGTTTCATGTTTCAGATATAATATTAAATCATGTTATCTAATTTATATTAATCCAAAAAATTGTATATGGAAATTTTATAAAATAATATTCAATTAAGAAACTAAAATTAGTTTCAAAATTAAAACACCTTACCTTTGTTAAGAGACCCACTTAAGAAAAATTAAGTATACATAAGAATCTCTTAAAAATCTACTATACAAGAATAACTACTATTAACAATTAGTACATAACCTTCTAAACTGTTTTACATACATATACTTATAGATATACATATTTTATACATATAGAATCATATTGTTATTTTTAAAACATAAAATTATTTTAAATTACACATAAATAATATTCTTTTACAATATTATTTTTAATGCCATATTTTTATTAAATAGTTCATTTATCCAAAGCCCTTTGTTGTACATTTAAATTATTTTTGCTACCTTAAAAACAGTTATTATTTATACAGCTCTATCTTTATGCATAAAAAATATTTTAGCATAAATCCCTTAAAATATGATTGCTAGATCAGTGACATATAAAATTCTTAAGACTTTTGAAAAACCTATCGGACCACTGTCCTGAAAGATAATACCAATTCACATTCTACCCAATAATATTTGAAAGTACTAATTCCCCATACTTAGATCAATGCCAAATTTGATAATAAAATTTTTTTCATAATTTGATAGGTAAAAAGCTACTCATTCTTTTACTTCACTTTTTTATTAATAAATGTAAGAAATTGTTCCTGTGCTCACTAAACGTATTTATTTCTTATTTTTTTAAAAAATGTCTATTCATATCTTCTATATCCTTTGAAGAGGCCACCTCTATTAAGGTAAAAGTCTGCTTCTCATCTTATTCCAGGTTAAAATAATCATTCAAGTTTGTTTAAGGTTAAGTTCAAAAGATAAATTTGCTATATAGATGCTATACTTGCATATTTCCAGAAAACTTCGTTATCCAAAGTACTATATTCCTAACATAAACAAAGTATTATATATAACACATAAAGTTTTAAAATTATATAAAATTGTATTCTTTAATTCATAACTATTATCAAAATTAAATGCTCATTAATTTTATATTGTATTTCCCTTATCTTACAACTTACAAACTAAGGTTTGTTAATGCCTTACACAAGTATCAATTCTAATATAACAACTTAAGTTAATTTAAGATAATAAGGCTGTTACCTATAAGGCAAACAGGTTGTAAAACTGACTTCCAATATCTATACTGACTCCATTTTACAATTTCGTCTCTTAGTCCACTACGAGACAAAATAAAATCATACATTTGGTAAAAACTAGGCCTTATTTTACTGTAATGCCCTCTTCAGCTCAATAACATTAACTTTAACAATAGGTAATTTTTACTAATTTTCCTGGCCAAATAAAAATATTTATTAAGTCACTTCTGATGGTTTGAATACTTGTACAATGCTAGGCCATTGTCTACAATTTAAGGCTAATGATACTCTAGCTTATATCAACCTTTTTCTATAATTTTAAAAAATAAAAAAGGGGAAATAGAACCCTATGTAAGCCCACTAAATCTCACAAAAAATTTTTTTACATTGTTATTAAAAGTCTCACTGCTGGGCTGGGGATATAGCTCAGTTGGTAGAGTGCCTGTCTCACACGCACAAGGCCCTAGGTTCACCGCAAAAAAATAAAAAAATAAAAATAAATAAATAAAAGTCTCACTGCTTTTTTTTTTTTTTTTTCACTGCTGTTGAGTGACACATGGAGCAATAGAATGCACCAGATTCTATAATACTCTAGGGTAGAGGCTCTACTTGCATATTTCCAGAAAAACTAATCTGTGATCATGGAGACAACTGAAGGACCTGATACTTCAGGCTGAACAGATAGTTCAACAACAGAGAGGTAATAAGACTTCAACCACCATGTGGTTGGAGCTGTGTTGGCTTTGGTGAACCATCAGGTAAGTAGAATCCATGAAGAGACTCATTGGACCCATATCTGAGATCCAGCTTTAAAGCATCCAGTGATGTGGACTGGAGAATCTATCCCACTATTTACTAATGATACTCATATAATGGGGGATTTTACAGATAAACATATTACATCTATTCATGCCACTGGATTTAATTATACTGGCTACAGTGGGAAATTACCTATATGCTGGTCCCATGATAAATATGCTGGCTATTTAAATGTAACTTTTGAGGAAAAGACAGGATAGGGAGTACCGAGGCCAGCCAATCATACTGGCCCTTGGAACTTAAGATTATATGTTCACACAGTTATTGAAATTGGCCTTTCTCATAACAAGCCAGTCATTTTCATGGAATATCTGCCAATATCTTACTGCCCTAATCATTCTGCAATAGAATTTAATACCTTTCCTAAATGGACAGAATGTGCAAATATCTTGCCAATGAAACATAAAATCTAAAAGTGGTGGATATGTTTTGGACTGATCTTCAAAAATTGTTAGAAGACAGTTACATCAGAATGTCACTTCCTCCAGAAGGTCCACAGCCAGGAAGGCTTAACTTGGCAGCACTGCCACTAAATGTTTCACTTTTACTTCTTCTTGAAAAGAATTTGCAGGCAACCACGTTTAATTTGAATTTTTAGTACAGTAGAAGATCTATGAAACTAGGAAAATAGTTATCTGGAACTATTTTCAGAATGCCAAAATAAGATTATGTATACAATCATTCTGATTTTTTGAAACTCCATGTGATTTAGACTACTCCCTATTGTTTGGGTATTGCTTTGCACTACTAATAACCATGTAATGAAGACCAAATCAGAGCCCAGCAAATTGATTGATGTTTCAATAATTTACATCTGGGCTTCTAGCAGTTATTTCTAATTTGATGATAATTTGGGTCCCCTACATTTTTATGTATTTTTTCAGGCTTCTATGTGTTCCCACATTCACTGTATCTAGAGGCATAATCCATTTTGTCAAGATACTATGATGCCTGGAAGTTAAATATTGATGAAATGATTGAAACTAAATTAAATGCTTTAACAGCTACCTTTACAAATATTGGCAATGAACTTTCTGCTCTCAAATTTAAACAAAGGCTTAAATACCATGATGACTGTAAGTATGTCTGTATTACTGTAGTCAAATATACTTCCCAATGGGACTGGAAAATAATTAAGAATCATCTAATGGACATTTGACATTGCAACAATAGCCTGGGTTTTATGAGTTGCATCATCACATCTAGGATATTCAGAAAAGCAGAACTGATCTCATACACCCTACATCTCTTGCTGAATAAATGCTTCATGAATTGGCTTTAATCCTGGAAACATGGGGAAACATTTTGCTTGATAAATTATTGGAATGATATGTCTGCTACTAATTCTTTTCTGTATCATGATAATAGGTTGCTGTACCCTAAGAGCCAGGATCTGGGACCTCAAAGTAGCTTCCCATCATTTACATTTAAAAACTAGAAATGGGGGGATATGCTGGGAGCCACCCTTGCCTTGTATATGAACTGAGCGTGGTTGAGCTATAGACAGGAAGATCTGGCTTCAGGAACTGCCTGAGTCATGTGGTTACTCTGTGTTGATTCACTGCTGAAATTCAAATGCAAACCCTGGATGTGGGAATGACCCGCTAGAGCCAAATGGTTTGCTTCATTCCACCCCTATCCTGTTTTTCTCGAAGAAGCTCCTACCTGTCCCCTTTTGATGTGTACTGCTATAAATAAACCAAGTGAGGGCTCCTTCCTTCATTAGAGCCAGATCCTTATGGACAGCTCAATCGGTCACGTCCCTGCCTTTAAGATAATTCTGTCTTCTGTTGTTATTTCTGATAAATAAATTTCAGAGCTTTTATTTCACAGCCAGCCTACCCCTCCTAGGCAGGATGTGCAGCGAGAACCAGTCCATTCTTTTACGCCATGTGTCACTCAATAGCAGTGAGGCTTTTACCATCACAATTCAAAAAATTTTTAAATAATTTTGAGTGATTATGTGGGGTTTTTCTTTCCCTTTTTTATTTTTTACAATTGTAGGAAAAAAAGGAGTTAGTATAACCTGGAGCATCATTAGCCTTAAATTGTAGAGACTAGCCCATCACTGTAAAAGTAGTTAAACAGTAAGAAGTGACTTAATAAATATTTTTATTTGGCCCAGAAAACTAGCAAAAGTCACCTGTTAGGCATGTGAGGATAGTTAAAGTTAATGTTATTGAGCTGAAGAGGGCACCACAATGAAGGAACTAGCTTTTTACCAATTATATGATTTAACTTTGTCTCTAATAATGGACTGAGCAAAAAATTATGAAATGAGGTCAGAATAGATACTGAAAGCAAGTTTTACAACTTGTTCATCCTATAGATAATGGCCTTATTATCTTAAATTAACTTAAGTTGTTATATTAGAATTTATACTTGTGTAAGGCATTAACAGAATATAGGTGTAATGTTTGTAAGGAAAATACAAAATGAAACGAGTAAAAACATATTTTAGTTTGTATAGTAACTATAAATTAAGGAATATAATATTCATTATTTTAAACCTTTACATATATATTTACTATTTTTGTTTATTTTGAGATTACAAGAATCGCTACAGAAAAAAATCTAACTTTTGAACTTAATTTTAAGTGAAATTGAATGTTTACCTTAACCTGGAATGAGATGAGAGGCAGAGTTTTAACTTAGCTAAGGTGACTTCTTGACAAATCTTAGGTAAGTTTCTATTTTTGAAATTAGTCTTAGTCTCTTACTTGAATATTATTTTATAAAAGTTTTATGTATAATTTTTGAATCAATATGAATTAGTTAGCATAATTAATCATTACATCAAAAACATGAATTAAATAAATTAAGAGAGCTTTTAACCCCCTTTAGAGGGAAAGTGGAAAAAAATTTTTATATCTTATATTGTCAATCTTTAAGCCAGGTTCTCTTTATTTTTTTATTTATTTATTTTTTTTTGGTACTGGGGATTGAACCCAGGGGTACTCCACCCTGAGCCACATCCCAGCCCTATTTTGTATTTTATTTTGTACCCAGGGTCTCACTGGGTTGCTTAGCGCCTCGCTAATTTGCTGAGGCTGGCTTTGAACACACAATCCTCCTGCCTCAGCCCCCGGAGTGCTGGGATTATAGGTGTGCGCCACCGCACCCAACTATTGTATTTTTTAATACTTACTTATTCTTAACTGTAAAAGCCCAGACATCAAACAAATGTAGATAATAGTATTAACCATCTCATTTCTGTTGAAGAATATTGCTGCTCTGCCAATGTGACTTATTTTTTAAAGGACAAGTTTCTCTTCCTCTTTCCCTCCTCCTCCCTAATTTCTCCCTGCCCCCAATCTCAGGAGTAACAGGATTGCCTTTTTTCATTAGGGCAGCAGGCATCTGAATTCAAAGATATTGAACCCGTAAATCCCACTCCAAGCATGGAATCTTTCTCATTAACAGCAGCCACCTGCAAATGGGTGTGTCTTTCAGCACCATTGGACTGAGATAAACCCAAAAGGGCAGTCTAGCTGTCCAGCAATGATTCATTTGCCACTGCCAACATTTCACCTTTTTCCCTCTCATTCAAAACAAATTTTATTTCTTTCATTTTTGTCCTCTGCCACCATCTGTGAATTTCATTCTTTGAACCCAGGAGACAAGAACCCAGAAAGAAATCAGTGAGGCCTACAGCCCAAGTAAATTTCATTTGTCAGCAAAAGTGATGATTGGAGCCCTGTTCTCAAACTGATTTTATTCCCATGGACAAAGAGTGACTGGAGGGCAGGGGTAGAGGCCAGGTCCTATTTGCCCATTTCTCTATAGACCAGGCAGCTTTCCTGGGATTTTTTTCTTTTCCTTTAGCTCAGGACTGGCATCCCTGACCCCCAGCAGGATGATTTGCATCTGCCTGAGGCCAGACTGAGAAGCACTGCTGAGATTGTCAGCACTGGGTTGAAAGAATTTAAAAATTTTTAACCCTTTCTTCTGGTGTCCTGCTATGCTCACACATTAAAGGCAGTGCCTTTTTGCATCCTCAACTTAGTTTTTGACTGTTCAGACTCCTTATTATGCAATTATATACATGCCTGTACATACAGAATTTCTTTCACTTATCTGGATAGACCAACTCTAACTGCAAGGTTTTACAATAATTAGAAAACCATTCAAAGGTCAGATTGTTACAGTAAAACATCATCTTTTTCTTAATCAGGTTTTTATCTATAGGTGGTCCATTCAGCTAAGGTCTTTCTCAAGAAACTACCTATAGGATCAATGCAGTATTGCCCATGTCTTAAAGGGCCAGAAACAGATCCAAGGCAAAAACTGACAAAGAGAATCTCCCAAACCATGGTTGACAGACAGAAATAGATAGACCAGCTAGGGGGGAAATCCCCCCAAGTTCCCAACTCCCTCTTAACTGTAATTTATACACTAGTGCTGCCCCAGATGTCCCCACAAAGGGGAACCAGATGTGTAGAATCGAGGGTCTCTCTGTACACACCTGGGGAGCTTACCAAATGGCCAAGGTGTTGTAACTTTACTGCAGTCAGTTTCCTTTTTCTCAAAGTAGACCAAGATGGAGCAATCCATATAGTTCAGGGAAGGAAAGCAGGAGTTCCCTGAAACAAAAGGGGCTTTGGCAGCTGCTGGGATGGTCCCTCAGTCCCTCCCTTTACTCACAGGAATAGCTCTTCTGATGCAACCTGAGGCCAACTTGCCCATATCCTAACTCTCCAATAGTCAGCTCTCAACAAGTTTGCCTTACATCCTCAGCATGAAAGGGGGCATTGCTTGGAGTGCCAGTCATGTCCAAGAAAGCCAGACAGACATCTGCTCTCAGTTCCCTTTGTGGTCACTCATTTTGTTATCAAAAGCTCAGTCCTTATCCCTGATGATAATCATGCCAATTTAAAAATGAAGACATGGTTTTGAGAAAAAGGAAAAAGAAGGTTTATTACTTTGCTAGCAAATGAGAAGCATAGGGGACTCCAGTCCCAGAAGATGTGGTTCTCCCCATAAGGGAAAACAGAAGGCTTCTAAAGAAGCTCTTCAAAGGCTACATTCCAGGTGTGCCCTGACACAGGTCCCAGGTGTGCCCTGACAGTGGGTCCCAGGTGTGCCCTAATGGTGTGCTGAAATTCACTTGTTAATTTGGGAGCTACTCCTTAGATCTTCCAGTGATATCTCCTTCCTGTGGTGGGTATGTGCTCAAGGACAGATAACTTGCCAAGGATGGGAAAAGGTAATCCTGTTTCCCACCCCCAGGGGAGGGATGGGGAGGAGGAGAAGAGGAAAAGAAAAACATGTCCTTTTAAAACAAGCCTGAGAGCAGTAAGGGCTATATTCAAAAGTTGAAATGGAGCACAGTTACATGCTTATTAGCCCACTTAAAGTAGGAAGGAAAATATCAAAGATTGAAACCATCCAGGGTAAGACTGATAGATCTTGCTACCAAAACAGGTAAAACATCTGCAAGTTTAAAAATATTATAAATAAAAGTAAATGAAAATCACAGACAATATTTGCAAAATATATAGCAAAACATCAAAGCCAGTGTGGATATATAGAGTTCTTTCCAACTTTATAAATAAAATTGTTTTGGTTTCTATGTCCTCTTCTGAGGATGATGTCAGTCATTAAAAATAGTCCAGTATTTGACATACCATCATGGCTATCTTACTAAATAGCTGCTAATAAAACTAGGTTGGCCTGAATACCTGGTAATAAAATTGTACCATTACACCAAAGAAAGTGGGACAACACTAACATCCAGATGTGGTGCGTGCCTGGGCTGAGGGCTTCATTTTGTAGCAGTGGTCCATTTTATGCTTTGAATATATCCTTTGCTGCTCTGCCAGTGTGACATATTTTTAAAAGGGCATGTTTCTCTTCCTCTTTCTCTCCTCCTCCCCCCAATCTCAGGAGAAGCAGGATTACCTTTCTTCCCCATCCTAGACAAAGTTATTTGTCCTTGAGCATATACCCACTACAGAAAAGAAGTAATTCAGACTTGGGGATGGCACCAGAAGATCTCAGAAATGAGGATCTCCCAAATCAACAAGTGAATGACAACTTCAGACAGAGAACACATGGAACATGGAGCATAGCTTTTGAATCGCCTCTTTAACCCTTCCCCCAGTTCCCCTTGATGAGCAGATTCAAAGCCTCTGGGACAGGAGTCTCCTGTGCTTCTCCTTGTTCACAAAGCAATAGAACTTCTTTTTCCTTTTTCTTTAAACCATGTTCTTGTTATTGGATTGGCATTGGGGACAAAGAACAAGCTTTTGGAAACAATGTCATGAGACTTGAAGTTCTCATGAGGTTGTCCAAAACAAAACCACACATCAGCAAGGGCAATGGTGCCTCCATCTGCCTTAAATGTGGCCATGACAAGATCAAGCATGCTTTCTCATTGAGGCGCAAAAACTGTTGTTTAAGTATCAAAGGCACAAGCACAGTCACAGAGCTAAATTTACAAATGAAGTTCATTTTGAATAATTTTTAAAAATCAAAGGGTTTGCCAGCACCATGGCACTTGTAATTCCAGGTGACTTGGTAGGCTGAGTCAGGAGGACCAATTGCAAGTTTGAGGCCATCCTGAGCAACTTAGCATGATCCTGTCTCAAAATAAAAAAATTAAAAGGACTGGAATATTGCTCAGTGGTACAGCACCCTTGGATTTTATCCCCAGTATCATAAAACAAAACAAAACAACAACAACAACAAAAAAAATTCCACCCCCATCACCAACAAAAAGGACTTGTGCTATGGTTTGAATATATCCCCCAAAGTTCATGTGTTGGAAACTTGCAATGCTTAAATGTTGGGAGGTGGGGCTAATGAAGTGTTCACAAATGAGTTAATGTTGTTATGAGAGAGTGAGTTTGGTGCCATGAGATAACTTCCAACATGTTATGACACAGCAAGAAGGCCCTCACCAGATGCAGCCACTCAATCTGGAATTTCTTGTCTCCAGAACTGTGAACCAAATAAAATCCTATTGTTTATAAATTACCCAGACTGTGGTATTTTGTTATAGAAGCATAGTATGGACCAAAATAGCTTGTCTGCTATAACATTATGGGAAAATAGATGGAGATATTTTTTACCAAATTTGGAGATGTATTTAGGGTGATCTGACATTGAAAATACAGGCTATTTGTTGCACAGAGAATTTGTATTGGGAGGGGGAGGATTCTAGCCAAAACTGAGAGAAATGGGCAGTCCTACTTGAGGAGCTAAACCTGACAGACAGGCCGGAATGCATGGTTTTCACACTAGCTAAGGCATCCAGTTGTTGTGAGGACTAAATTAGATCATCTGTTAAGTGCTGACCTCAGTGCCCATCACGTTCACTTATTCATCCATTTATTCACCAAATTTTTATTTAGTGACTACTATATGCCACATAATCTGCCAGACAGGTGCTGGGGAAGCAGCAGTGAACAAAACAGACAATAATCTCTGCCCTTTTGGGACATACATTCTCCTTGATACATAGAGGCAATCATGAAAGACAGTTTGTATTATCATATAAAACATGAAAAAAATTTAAATCAAGAAATACACCTTGGGTTGGGGATATAACTCAGTTGGTAGACTGCTTGCCTTGCAAGCACAAGGCCCTGGGTTCAATCCCAGCACCACAAAAAAAAAAAAAAAAAAAAAAAGGAAACACACCTTTTTTCAACATCTAGCTTGGCAAAGGGTTTCCAAAGATCATACATAGCAGGTGTGGGCCAAGAGCATAGAAAATAGCACTTTGAATAGATTTCTGGGGGTCTGTGTAAATTGGTGCAGACCTTCTAGAGGGCAGGTCCACGGTGTGTATCAAAATCCTTTACTCCCTCAATTTCACTTCTCCAGACTTATCCTAAGGAAATGTTCATGGATGACCCAACGATTTCTGCTTGAGAAGGAAGCTAAGAAGCTCAGAGCTAAGCAGTGGAGTCAGGCAAGCCTGAATTTACACTAGAGTCAGTTCTGCCACCAGCTAGCTATGTGACCCTGGGTTGACTAGCGACTGTCAGCAGCTGATTTTAGGCAAGTTATTCACAGCCAGGATGTTCCTCATCTGTAAAATGGAGATAATTATAGTACTTACTTCATGGGAATATAGACAGGAATTAATGAAAAAGTGCACATAAAGCACTGTAGCTTAGTGTCTGATATATGGGAAGGTTTCAATATACTTGAACAAAAGAGAAAAGAAAACAGAAGTATACATTCAGCCCAGCATTATTTATAATGGTAAAAAGTAGAATAGAAATTCTTAAAGTGATTTAAAATAAGTACAGAGGAGAAATATCATCCTATTACAAAATAAAATCATGGTTCAGATTATTAATGATGCAAAATGATCACAATATGTTGTCAAGTGAAAAAAGGTGGCTATATTAACAATAGCAATACAATGTAATCCTAATTTTAGAAAAAATATAGACTATGCTAAAATATATTGCACAATGAGCATGTGTTGTGATTTAAATAAACCCTACTTATTATTATGTGTATATGTATATATATATACACATACATACACACACATATGTTATTAATTTTTTGCATTACTAGGGATTAAACCTAGGGGTGCTCTACTACTGAGCTAGATTCCCAGCCATTTTTTTTTTTAACTGTGAGACAGAGTCTTGCTAAGTTGCCCATACTGCTCTTGAATTTATGATCCTCCTGACTCACCCTTAAGAGCAACTGGCCTTACACTCATGCACCAGTATGCCCAATGTGCATTTTATTTATTTATTTTTATTTTTTAATTTATTGATTCATCGAACACAAATGGAGTACAGCTATTGTTTCTCTGGTTGTACTCAAAGTAGAGTCAAACCATCTGTGCGTTCATGCATGTACACAGGGCAATGGTATCTGTCACACATTCTGTTATTATTTTTACACCCCCACCCCGACCCTACCCCTCCCTTACCTCTATGCTAGCTATCCTTCCTCCATTCTTGCCACCCTTCCCCCCCGCATTATGCATCATCATTCATTTATCAGAGAGACCATTCGGCTTTTGGATTTTTGGGATTGGCTGATCTCACTTAGCATAACAGTCTCCAACATCATCCATTTACCTACAAATGCCATAATTTTATTCTTCTTTATGGCTGAGTAATATTCCATTGTGTATATATACCACAGTTTCTTTATCCATTCATCTACTGAAGGGCATCTAGGTTGATTCCATAGTCTAGCTATTGTGAATTGAGCAGCTATGAACATTGATGTGGCTGCATCACTGAGGCAATCTGATTTTAAGTCCTTTGGGTATAGGCCAAGGAGTGGGATAGCAGGGTCAAATGGTAGATCCATTCCAAGTTTTCTAAGGAATCTCCGCACTGCTTTCCAGAGTGGCTGCACCAACTTGCACTCCCACCAGCAATGTATGAGTGTACCCTTTCCCCACATCCTCGCCAACACCTGTTGTTGCCTGTATTCTTAATAAAAGACATTCTAATTGGGGTAAGATGAAATCTTAAGGTGGTTTTGATTTGCATTTCTCTTATAACGAGTGATGTTGAACATTTTTTCATAAATCTGTTGATTGCTTGTAGATATTCCTCTGTAAAGTGTCTGTTCATTTCCTTGGCCCATTTATTGATTGGGTTATTAGTGTTCTTGGTGTAAAGATTTTTGAGTACTTTGTAGATTCTGGAGATTAGTGCTCTATCTGAAGTGTGTGTGGCAAAGATTTTCTCCCACTCTGAAGGCTCTCTCTTCACATTGCTGATTGTTTCCTTTGCTGAGAAAAAGCTTTTTAGTTTGACTCTATCCCAATCATTGATTCGTGCTTTTATTTCTTGTGCTTTGGGAGTCATGTTAAGGAAATCTGGTCCTAGGCCAACATGATGAAGATTTGGACCTATTTTCTCTTCTATTAGGTGCAGAGTCTCTGGTCTGATTTCTAGGTCCTTGAACCACTTTGAGTTGAGTTTTGTACAGGCTGAGAGATATGGGTTTAGTTTCATTTTGCTGCATATGGATTTCCAGTTTTCCCAGCACCATTTGTTGAAGAGACTGTCTTTTCTCCATTGTATATTTTTGGCTCCTTTGTCAAGTATGAGATACCTGTATTTATGTGGGTTTGTCTCTGTGTCCTCTATTCTGTACCATTGATCTACATGTCTGTTTTGGTACCAATACCATGCTGTTTTTGTTACTATTGCTCTGTGGTATAGTTGAAGGTCTGGAATTGTGAACCCCCCTGCTTCGCTCTTCTTGCTAAGGATTGCTTTAGCAATTCTGGGTCTCTTATTCCTCCAAATGAATTTCATGATTGCTTGCTCTATTTTTATGAGGTCCATCATTGGGATTTTAATTGGAATTGCATTGAATTTGTATAGCATTTTTGGAAGTATGGCCATTTTGACAATATTAATTCTGCCTATCCAAGAACATGGGAGATCTTTCCATCTTCTCAGATGCTCTTTAACTTCTTTCTTTAGTGTTCTGTAGTTCTCAGTGTAGAGGTCTTTCACATCTTTTGTTAGATTGATTCCCAAGTATTTTATTTTTTTTTAGGTTAATGTGAATGGGGTAGTTTTCCTAATTTCTCTCTTAGAGGATGCATTACTTACGAATAAAAATGCATTAGATTTATGAGCATTAATTTTATATCCTGCTACTTTACTGAATTCATTTATGAGTTCCAGAAGTTTTCTGGTGGAATTCTTAGGGTCTTCTAAATAGAGAATCATGTCATCAGCAAATAGGGATAGTTTGAGCTCTTCTTTTCCTATTTGTATTCCTCTAATTTCTTTGGTCTGTCTAATTGCTCTGGCTAGAGTTTCAAAAACAATGTTGAATAGTAGTGGCGAGAGAGGGCATCCCTGCCTTGTTCCAGTTCTCAGGGGGAATGCTTTCAATTTTTCTCCATTTAGAATGATGTTAGCTGTGGGCTTAGCATAGATAACCTTTACAATGTTAAGGAATGTCCCCACTATCCCTATTTTTTCTAGTGTTTTGAGCATGAATGCGTGCTGTATATTATCAAATGCTTTCTCTGCATCTGTTGAAATAATCATGTGGTTCTTGACTTTAAGTCTGTTGATGTGGTGAATTACATTTATTGATTTTCGGATGTTGAACCAACCTTGCATCCCTGGGATGAAACCCACTTGATCATGGTGCACTATCTTTTTAATATGCTTTTGTATGCGATTCGCTAAAATTTTGTTAAGAATTTTTGCATCTATATTCATTAGAGATATGGGTCTGAAATTTTCTTTCCTTGATGTGTCCTTCTCTGGTTTTGGTATCAGGGTGATATTAGCTTCATAGAATGAGTTGGGAAGGGTTCCCTCCTCCTCTATTTCATGAAATACTTTGAGGAGTATTGGAATGAGCTCTTCTTTGAAGGTCTTGTAGAACTCGGCTGTGAATCCATCTGGTCCCGGACTTTTCTTTGTTGGTAGGCTTTTGATGACTTCCTCTATTTCATTGCTTGAAATTGATCTATTTAAGTTGTGTATGTCCTCCAGATTCAGTTTGGGTGGCTCATATGCCTCTAGAAACCTGTTGATGTCTTCCATGTTTTCTATTTTGTTGGAGTATAAATTTTCAAAGTAGCTTCTTATTATGTTTTGTATTTCAATTGTGTCTGTTGTAATATTTCCATTTCCATCACGAATTTTAGTAATTTGGAGTTTCTCTCTCCTTCTCTTTGTTAGCGTGGCTAAGGGTTTATCAATTTTGTTTATTTTTTCAAAGAACCAACTTTTTGTTTCGTC
>JAJEJO010003246.1:18216-82858 GCA_020662805.1 Glaucomys volans
GGACTTTTCTTTGTTGGTAGGCTTTTGATGACTTCCTCTATTTCATTGCTTGAAATTGATCTATTTAAGTTGTGTATGTCCTCCAGATTCAGTTTGGGTGGCTCATATGCCTCTAGAAACCTGTTGATGTCTTCCATGTTTTCTATTTTGTTGGAGTATAAATTTTCAAAGTAGCTTCTTATTATGTTTTGTATTTCAATTGTGTCTGTTGTAATATTTCCATTTCCATCACGAATTTTAGTAATTTGGAGTTTCTCTCTCCTTCTCTTTGTTAGCGTGGCTAAGGGTTTATCAATTTTGTTTATTTTTTCAAAGAACCAACTTTTTGTTTCGTCGATTTTTTGAATTGTTTCTTTTGTTTCAATTTCGTTGATTTCAGCTCTGATTTTGACTATTTCCTGTCTTCTACTACTTTTGGTGATGATCTGTTCCTCTTTTTCTAGGGCTTTGAGCTGTCATGTGAGGTCATTGATTTCTTGACTTTTCATTCTTTTATTAAATGCACTCTCTGCAATGAACTTTCCTCTTAGCACTGCTTTCATAGTATCCCAGAGATTTTGATATGTTGTATCTTTATTCTCCTTGACCTCTAAGAATCTTTTAATTTCCCCCCTAATGTCTTTTGATATCCATGTGTCATTCAATAGCATATTATTTAATCTCCAGGTCTTGGAGTAGTTTCTGTTTCTAACTTTCTCGTTGATGTCTAATTTCATTCCATTATGATCTGATAGTATACAAGGTAGTATCTCTATGTTTTTGTATTTGTTAAGAGTAGCTTTGTGGCATAACATATGGTCTATTTTAGAGAAGGAACCATGAGCTGCTGAGAAGAAAGTGTATTCTCTTTTTGATGGATGAAATATTCTATATATGTCCGTTAAGTCCAAATTAGCGATTGTGTCATTGAGTCCTGTAGTTTCTTTGTTCAATTTTTGTTTGGAAGATCTGTCCAACGGTGAGAGAGGAGTGTTAAAGTCTCCGAGTATTATTGTGTTTTGGTCTATTTGATTCCTGAAATTGAGGAGGATCTGATTGACATACATGGATGCACCATTGTTTGGTGCATAAATATTTATGATTGTTACGTCCTGTTGATTTATGCTACCTTTAAGCAATATGAAATGTCCTTTTTTATCCCTTCTGACTATCTTCGGTTTGACGTCTGCTTTGTCTGAAATGAGAATGGAAACCCCAGCTTTTTTACTCAGTCCGTGTGCATGGTATGCTTTTTCCCAACCTTTCACCTTTAGTCTGTGGGCATGTTTTTCTATGAGATGAGTCTCTTGAAGGCAGCATATTGTTGGGTCTTTCTTTTTAATCCAGTCTGCCAGTCTATGTCTTTTGATTGATGAGTTTAGGCCATTTACATTCAGGGTTATTATTGAGATATGACTTGTATTTCCTGTCATTTTAGCTTTTTTAGGGTTTTTGGCTTAACTTTGTTTCTCCTTTGATGGACTCTTTCTTTAGGGTAGTTCCTCCCCATGATGACTGAGATTGTTATTTTTCGTTTCTTCCTCTTCGAATATTTTGTTGAGAATGTTCTGTAGGGCAGGCTTTCTCTTTGTGAATTCTTTAAGCTTTTGTTTATCATGGAAGGATTTTATTTCGTCATCAAATCTGAAGGTAAGTTTTGCTGGATATAAGATTCTTGGTTGGCATCCGTTTTCTTTCAGAGCTTGAAATATGTTGTTTCAGGCCCTTCTTGCTTTTAGGGTCTGGGCTGATAAATCTGCTGATATACGTATCGGTTTCCCCCTGTAGGTAATCTGATTCTTTTCTCTCGCCGCCTTTAAAATTCTATCTTTGTTTTGTATGTTAGGCATTTTCATTATAATGTGCCTTGGTGTGGATCTGTTGTAATTCTGTGCATTTGGTGTCCGGTAAGCTTCTTGTAATTGATTTTCCATCTCATTCATCATATTAGGGAAATTTTCTGATAATATTTCCTTGAATAGGTTATTCATACCCTTGGTTTGTATCTCTGTGCCTTCCTCAATCCCAATTACTCTTAAATTTGGTCTTTTCATCATGTCCCATATTTCTTGGAGGTTTCGTTCATGATTCCTAACCATCTTCTCTGTTTGTTCGACTTTGTTTTCAAGATTAAATATTGTGTCTTCATTGTCTGAGGTTCTGTCCTCCAAGTGATCTATTTTGTTAATTATGCTTTCTATTGAGTTTTTAACTTGGTTTATTATTTCCTTCATTTCCTTGTTTCCTTCAAGGATTTCTGTTTGTTATTTTCTCAGAACTTCTATCTCTTTATTGAAATGATTTTTTGCTTCCTGCAATTGCTCTATTAGCTGATTATTCATAGCCTGAATCTGCTCTCTCGTCACATCATTCTCTTCTCGGATCATTTTAATTATGAACATTCTGAACTCCCTTTCTGTCATTCCTTCTACCATGCTGTCTTTGGGTTCTCTTGATATATCATCTAGGTTTGTTTGGGACACTTTCTTCCCATGTTTTCTCATGTTGCTCATGTATCTTCCCCTCTAGTAATGTGAATCAGAGGGATTGCAATTTCCCTGTGAAGACTTAAAGTGTCCCTGCAGATTTCCAGTAACTCACCTGTTGTTTGAGAGGTACTTGATCAAGCGGTGACCCAAGAAAGGTGCTGTCCCACTACCTCCAGGTTGGGAATGATCAATGCTTCAGGGTAGAGGCAGCCTAGTGTTGATAGACAATTAGATACAGCAAGGTGCTAGACTCCGGGCCAGGGTTTGAACTGGGCACTAGACCAAGTTGCGGTGGTGTCACAGAACTGTGCTCAGTGATGGCGACACTAGGCTTGAGAGCCCAGGCAGGCCTGAACTCCTCGCTGGGGGCTCAGGTGGTGACCGGTGGTTGCTCTCTCCCGGGGACACTGTAAGATGGCGCCAAAGTGACCCCAGCGGCTCCCGGCCAGACCTCTCCAGAAGCCGCGGCACAGTGGCTCGGAAGACCAGACCTCAGCTCCGAGGACCCAGGCAGCCGGAGATGGTCCCTCTCTGCCAGGGAAGTTGCTGGCTGGTGCCGGAGCCTGGCCAGTGACTCTAAAGCCACTGCTGGGGACCTGCACTCACTTGCTGGCTCCATTTTATTTATAATGTATAGCAGGCATATACAGGGTTTTGGAAGTCCAGCATTATCCTGCATTCTTATAAAATCCTGGTTTTCTTATGGGAATAATCTTTCTCCCTCTGTGGCAGGGCAGTTTTTAGCTCACATCTACCTCTCACAGAAACCAAGAAGCTCTGATCCCCAAGGCAGTGGTACATGAATGATGGAGCTTTCAGAGGGCAATGTTAGTGTCATGGTGGCATTGTGGGTGAGGCTAGCTGATGAGACTCTTACAGCTTCTGGGCTGTTTTGGAATTCTTTGTCTGGCCCATTCCAGCTTGGTCTTTTTCATCCCACTGTGTTCATGGGACCCTCTTAGTGTACCAGTAACTTCTTTTCTGCTCAAGTTAGCCAGAATCTATTTTTGTTGTTTATGACCAATAACTCTTACAAATAAGTTATTTTTAATGACCGGGCAGTAAATAAATCAAGCTGCACTTAACATAGCTGCAGCTTCAGATCCATTCTTTGCAGGAATAATCTAAACCCAAGTGAGGCTAAAATGGATAGGAGGAAACACTCAATGATCTGGATGTGGCCACAGGATACCATACATCTGGATGGGAACTGGATTCATTAAATCAATATT
This sequence comes from Glaucomys volans, assembly GCA_020662805.1. NCBI lineage: Eukaryota > Metazoa > Chordata > Mammalia > Rodentia > Sciuridae > Glaucomys > Glaucomys volans. Next base: position 21,917 of record JAJEJO010003246.1, read on the forward strand.
TAAGGGGTGGATAAGGACATTGTGAGCTAAGGTAAGCATAAGAGAAGGAAAATCAAGTCAGACAAAGAAGTGTGGTTATTCTGGGCTGTGACCAATCATTATAGCCATGGAAGACACAGGAGAGTCATGCTGCTGTGAAGTTCTCAGTAGAGCTATTAATGGATTTCAGAATAAATATCGTGGTGTGTAGGTTGCACATACACATACTCCTTGCAGGAGTGCGTGTGTGTGGGGGGTGTGGTCTTTGATGTTTCCTCTGTCCCCAGTCTCAGGGATCTAGACTTCAACCTTCCTTAATAACCAGCATCTTTTCATCAGCCCTTCTAAGAAGGGTCTAAGACCTCCTCTCCTGTAAGAGTTCTGTTTGAGGATCTGGGGCAGTTTCCCATCTCCATCAGATAAATCTTGATGGGTCCAATCCTCTAGCAAGTGGGCCAAACCTTGAAATGATCTGGATACTACAATAGTGAATATGAGAAGAAATTGGTTCCCTTCACAGATGGTACTGGGCCTCAGGAGACCAGGAAGAGGTTTGGGCTTCTTGTTTGTCCCAGGTCCCTTGACAGTAGTATTCAAAAAGTACTTGCCACTTTCAAAATGGACACAGCTGAAAGAAGCCAAGTCTGCCTTAACCTGTTGGCTATAAAACATTTACATTTGGTTTCTTAAAAGAAGATTAAACCCATTTTTGAGTTAATTGTTAGAGCCTCAAACTGTGGGCCTTTGTTCATTCTAATTCGCCTACATCTACATAAAACAAAAGTTCATTTTTGGAGCAGTGTGGAGGGGGTCTGTACACAATTCCAGTTATTGTATAGAAAAGCTGCGTGCCTAAGTTTTTATTCAGAGAGCAAATAATGTGAGATGTTAATGTGGGTGTTTTCTGTCTCTCATACTGTTGGTATCTTGTCTCTCTTTGTCAAGAAACAATGGGCATTTAGTTGGGATTGCTTAGAAGTTATTACAATACTTTATTTTAAATTTCAAATGGCTCTTAAGTAAGTGGGAGAAAAATAAATTAATTTTTAAAATATTTTAAATAGTTGCCATAGATTCTAATTTTACCTACAAAGGAAACTTTTGAAAGTTGAGTATAATGTTAATATTATTCTGGCAAGCTAATATGAACTGAAGTACATTAAACAAATATTTTGGTGGACTTTGTGAAACACACTCATGACAAAATACATAAGCCCTTATAGTGCTGAACTAAATTCTCTGTATGTTTTCCTTTAAAAATTGCTTCTCCTCCAACACTACTGAACCTGTACATCTAAAAGTGGTCAATGGTAATTTTATCTTATGTGTATTTTAGCACACTGTCATAAAACATTTAAAAATTTCAAAATTTGGAAATATTTATTTGATGAAAGAAAAGTGCTTGTTTCAGAGACCTGGTGGGTTTGTTTTCATATAGAATCAATGATAAAGAAGACATAATTGAAACAAGCCCAACCCTTCATATGCAATATTTGTAACTGTAGAAAACATTGCTCAACACCACAGATTAAAGAGAAAAAGAAACCAGAGTCGTCTTAAGCTTTACAAATGACAATTCATTGTTCCATAACTGAGCAGGCTGAATTCCAGGCTGGGTCAAAAACCTAGGACTGGCATTCAACACCCTATTCAAACAAGCCACCAGATGACTAAGTCAATCTAAGGCCTGAAATGTCAAACTCTAGACAATTTGTTTTAAAAAATATAAGTCCCTCTGACCCACAGTTCCAGTAATCACCAGTTCTGGTGCAAGGGGCTCTACACAACTGCAAGGAGCAGCTGGATGACCCAGGAGCTAGAAAAATTGGTGAAACGGGGATTTACCACCACCTCATGTCCTTTCTCCAACATGCATTCCAGCCAGATGTCACAAGGTCTGGGCTGAACAGTTTGCATTTGGCCTCTAGAAGGTGCTGTGTCTAGCTGACCAAGAGTCCCTTGGTCTCTTTTCTGGTCTAGGGTCAGGCTGGCACCATGTGCTCCAAATGGGCAATTGGACAAGTTGACACATGCAGCCACTTGCCCTTGTCTAATAGTCGCATGCCCTTTGGCCTGGCCTGAAATTCCCCTGGTCAGTGATGTTCCTAGTCAGCATCACTCTATTGCTTCAGGATCTACCAGGCACCCTGCCTGCAGGCTCTTCAATCAAAATCTATGCCCTGGTATGCCTTGGTCAACTGGCTGCTACAGAGCCCTCTAGTGCAGGCCTGCCTCCGTGGGGATCCTCCCAGTAGGTGTCCTGAGGGGACTATCAGACAAAGTCCATGTGGTGAACTAGCAACTCACACAATTCCTACCTTCCAGAACTTTAGGATCCCTCCTTCCTTGCACACATTTCATTTCCTGCCTTTGCCACCATAGGTGATGGAGCCCATGACACCAGTTCACTTCCCTTTTCCTTGTCCCAAGGAAACAGAGGTGAGGACCCCCAATGAAACCCAAAGAAAGGAGGTCAATGAGCTAGGAGGAAGAGAAAGAGAAAAAGCAGAATAGGAGGAGGCAAAGGATGAGGAGAACCAGAAAGAAACAGACATCCAGCAGGACAATGGGGAAAGGGGTACCACTAGCCATGGGCAAGCAGCACCAGCCAAGACCCTGGAGACCCAGGGAGACCTCACTGTGTTGCAGCCCAATCCTGGGCCTCAGGAGGAAAACACCTTCCATGAGAGGGTGCAGGCGTCTCCTGGGAACTTGTGTTCTGGCCACCCTATGGTCCCAAACTGGCACAGCCCTGCTGCAGGTGTGCTGATCCCGGGGCAGCCTGATGCAGAGGCAGCAGTGCTCTGTGAGCCTGCTCCATGCAGTGTCATGCTGCCAGAGAAGGGGGCCATGAAAGGCTGGAATGAACACTATCTGCCCCGCTGTCCAGGTTCCCAAGGGTCAGGCAATGAGGTGCAGGGAGAAAAAGCCTTCTTTTGATCCGTCTTGGAGCTGTCCTCCATTTCTAGTAAATAGATGGAGGTCCCACAAGAGAGTGAGGCCCATGCTAATGACCATACAGAAGAATCTAAGTGAGTTGCCCTCATTTCCTAAATGTCCTCTTGTTTCTCTGGAGAAAGACTTTGGAAAGCTGCAGAAGGTGGTTCTGGATTCAAAGAAGAGCAGGAGTTTGGAGGATGACATAGAAGACTCAGAGAGTACAGCTGAGGCCATGACAGCCTAAACTGCCACTCAGCCTGTCCTGCCACTCAGCCTGCCCCTTCTTTCTACCTGTGGTTCCAGCAGGAACTGCAGACCCACTGACCCTGCCCACTGACACTTGCCAGATGCCAGCTATTCTTGCCACCTTCCAATTGACAGATCAGGCTGGTGGACCCCTGCTCTTCTCTGTCTCTCTCCCTTTCCCCACACCCAATAATAATGAGGGGGGCATCCATAGTTGTCTTTCTTTGCCTCTTTTTACTGTCCCGCATTCTCACGTTAGGTCCAGTCCCAGTCTGAGGGTTCTGGCCAGTGAGAGTTAACACCCTACTCATTTGGCAAGAGCTGCAGTAACTCCCATTTCACACCTCGAAACACCTATCCCAGAGCCCTTCTACTTCAAGTTTATGCCCTGAAAATGGAAACTCCAACCCCATGTACACAATCTCCTCCTCCTTCCCCTCCTCCTATTCTTTCTTCCACAGCCAATCTTAAGTTCCTTCCACCAGCAACTCTATTAGCATTTGCCAGCCTCTAACTCTGGCAAGGGTCTCTCCTACCACCAGAGCCAATACATCTGGGCTTCAAATCTGGCAGTCAGTTGTAGAGCTCAATGTCACTGCCATGGGCCCTACTCTGTCTTCAAAGGTGGTAATCTTCAGATCTTCCCCCATCTCCAAAGAGAGCTGCTGCCTATTCCCCCAGGTTCACTGGCATAGGCAACACAGGCAGCCAGCAAAGGGACCAGTCTCCACTGGCCCACCTACACCTAGGGTCTCCTGCCCCAACCAATCCAATTTCCACATCCCTCTGTCCCAGCAATCACTCCTCATCCTGCCTCTTTTAGCACTTATGGGCAACATGGAAGAGCTTCTCTCTGCAACACCCTGCTACTTCTCCTGTTCCTAGTCATGGATCATGCACTGGCCTCCTTGCTAGCAGGCAGAGCCTCTGCACTGCCATCCTCTAAGCCTGTCACCAACAATGCTATGGATATCACCCCTCCTCCCAAAGCTGTCATCTTCCAGTCTCCTCCTGTCTCCCACAACATTTGAGTCTATATTCCAGGTACTTCCTGGTTGGGAAGCTCCCATCCAGCATTGGCTTGGCCCCCATCTCCACCAGTTGGTGTGCACTGTGAGTGCAGGGACTGAGCACAGCTCTCTACCACCTGAAAAACACTGGATATAACCTTCAGTTCATAGCTCAGGCTCCTAATGAGCAGCAACAGCAAAACATTTTCTCTTTGGGCACTGGGAACCTAGCAGGGGCTATAGGCTAATCTCTGCCACAGCTCAACAGGTGAGTTGGACAGAGCAAAGCAGCCAGGACTTGGGAATATTAAATCACCCAGGATTTCTTTGGTATGCTGCTCAAGCCCAGTCTTGATCACACTGGATCTGAGGCATGGCTGAACACAGAGGAGAGCTTTATGGGCATTCAGCTTGACCCACCTGACTTGACGGCTAGCATGGCTGATTGAGCTCTGGGCCATTTTCCCTGGGCTTGGATCTGGCTCGGGTGTCCGCTGCTAGTTCCTTTTCCCCTGCACCAATTGCCTCAATGGCCTTCCTCTTTCTCTGATTATAAATATAAAATTCTATTGTTTCTAACTCATCTCAAATCCTGTTTTTCTTGTTTTTTGCTGAGACATGTAGAAAGAAGAGGCATGTTTGCGAGGTGACTTGTGGCGCCAGACCCTCTGCAAATATTCTGTGACCAAAGATGTGAAGTAACTGCCTTTAGGACAGCCTGTGCAAATAGGTCAGATGGAAGGTCAACTAACTCACAGCATGTTTGTTAGAACACACTACTGTGCCTGACTTTTGAAAAATGGTTGTTTCAAAAGAGAAGGGACAAACCACAGCTTCATATACTTCAGGCATATGGTTTTATAGGGTTTTTTTTTTTTGGTGTGTGTGTGTGTGTGTGTGTGTGTGTGTGTGTGTGTGGATTCCCATGAAACTCTTCACCCAGTTAAGAAAATGGACCCGTCTCTTAATCTAAAAAAGTGCCTCGTGCCCCTTCCTGCATCCTGCCTTCCACCTTTCTCCATGCTTCTCCAAGACCCCAGGCCGGTGCTGATCTAATCTGCTATCACTAGAGATGTGTCCCTATTCTTTAGAAATGTATGTCAGTAAGTAATACAGTGTGGCCTCTTTGGTTCCTTTCACCAAACAGAATGATTTGGAGAGGAAGATACAATTCAGTGTGTCAAAATCCTGGTCCCTTCTTTGGCTGAGTTGGCTTCCATGGTTCAGGGATAGGATGGTGAGTTTGTTAACCCAATTCTTGGTGGAAGACTGTGTTAGAGTCTTTAGTTTTTAATGATAAAGTTGGTGTGAATGTTCTTGTGAAAGACTTGGATAAACACAAAGGAAGAGAAGGGCTGTGTCGTATGCTTGGTAAGGTGCACTTTTCAATGGGCACACTTCCTGCCTGCTGGAGGGATGGTACCTGTAACCATTCACAACAGTTCTAGTTCCTACACTTTCTGACCAAAGGGACAGTTGAAAGATAGGCTCTGCTTTATGTTTTGACAGAATCTCTCTCAGTGTTGAAGAGGGACTGTGGGAGAACAAGAACATGATTGGAAAGTCCAGTAATTGGTTCAAAGATGTGGTTTACTTAAATATGTGACTTCCACTGCCTGTAGATACATAGGAGATATTGGCAAAAGAATGGAGAAGACTAAAGGATTGGAAACATTGCAATTGCCTTCCAAGTGCCTAGAGTAAAACATCTGAGTGGTGGTAGTAGGCCCTCAATGACACTGGAAGGAGGAATACATGCATCAATTAGTCCTATGAGAATGTTATGAAGTGACATGTGTCAGGAAATGTGTACGGATAGGTTCATCCAGACCTTCCCAGGCAATGCCATTCCATTGAGCTACTAAAAAATAGTCTTATTTTTCCAAATGGTCCACCAAAAAACACTTTCTCCTGTAAACAATCTGAAGAATAGCTTTCAGTGAACTCTGACGTGGCAAGAAATGAATGAACAATGCAGACCTTTTTGATTTTTTATTTTGATAATGCTTCATACTTTAAAAACCTGTTGTGGGAAGTTTTCTTTTTTCATCTTCAAACCCACCCCACAGCTAGGGATGATTTCCCCATTGCTTAATACACATCCTGAATCCTGAGCAGTTGCTCAAGGAAAGCTGAATGCTGACATCTGTGAGTTCTGATGTTGATCTTCTTCTATGGAAACACCCAATTTTGGAATCAATGGGAGTTTTTTAATTTCAAAATGACAGACCAGGGACACAGATTGTGTGTTCTTCCTGAAGCCATATTTCTTTTTGTCATTTTTATTTTTTATTTGTTATTTATAATTATACAAGACAATAGAATGTATTTTGACATATTATACTTACATAGAGTGTAAGTGCCCATTCTTGTGGTTGTACATGATGTGGAGTTACACTGGTTTGTATTCATATATGAACATAGGAAAAATTATATCCAGCTCATTCTACTGTCTTTCCTATTCCCAACCTCCCTCCCTCCCTTCCCTTTTACAATGAACTTCTAGTCTTCCTTTCCCCTACCATTGTGTGTTAGTATCTGCATGTCAGAGAGAACATTTGGCCTTTGGTGTTTTGGGACTGACTGAAATGATATTGCAAAAAGGCACAGTCCTACAAAAATGAATAGACTGGTGAAAGCAAGAGATTGTGGAAGTCATCAACAATTGACAGGCTTTCATCCATTCTTGGAAAACAGTTCAGGGAACAGAAAGTTGATGGACAAAATCCTCAAGAAAAGACTTGTCTAAGAAGATGAAGCACAGAGCCAGTCTGCCTTAGCTGAGCCCTGGTCCTAGTGAAGGGAAGAAGGGATAAGAGGGGCATAAAACAAGGAAACAAAGGTTCTTTCAAGGAAATCGCTCAGAGAACCCCTCAGTATGTCCCCACATTTTGCATAGGACATACAGTTGGTGGCTGGCAATGGAGACAGAAAGCAGGGAGCAAGAAGGTCCAGGCACAGTTTGTCTAATATTTTTTGATTGTCACTGTGGCAATTCCAGCTAGTTCTGGCCACCTCCATGTTCCTTTGCTATGACAAGATGCTAGAGCTTCCAAAATTTTCAAATTCAAAGGTATCTAAGCTGGCAAGAATAAATTTCCATTAGTAAAATATTTTTCTCAGTTAGTGAATTAGAGGTTCTCTTTGGGAAGTATTTTGCCTTGACGAATTTTACCTCAACCTGCATGCTTACTCAGAGGCAAATGATCACAGAATAAGCACATGCCACCAAACATCATTTTGTCTTGCAAGGACAAATAAGAAGCTATCACAAGATGGGTGTGGTGGTGCACACCTATAATCCCAGTGGCTCAGGAGGCTAAGATAGGAGGATTGCAAGTATGAGACCAGCCTCTGCAACTTAGCAAGGACCTATGCAACATGGACAGACCCAGTCTAAAATGAAAAAATAAAAAGGTCTGAGAATGTGACTCAGTGGATAAATGCCTCTAGGTTTAATCCCTGGTACCAAAATAAAAAAATAAGTAAATAAAAAGAATCTATCACACATAACTCTTATGGTTTAGATGTGGTATCCCCCAAAAGCTCACATGTAAGACAATGCAAGAAGGCTCAGAGAAGAAATGATTGGGTTTTAAGAGTCTTAACCCAATCAGTGAATTAATCCCCTGATTGGGATTAACTGAGTGATAACTAAAGTGGTAGGCTGTGGCTGAGGAGGGAACTTGGGGCATGGCTTTGGAGGATATATGTTGTATATGGAGAGTGAAGTTTCTCTCTCTCTGCTTTCTGATCACCATGTGAGCTGCTTCCCTCTGCCACACTCTTCCACCATGATGTTCAGCCTCACCTTGAGCCCAGAGGAATGGAGCTTGCTGAGCCTGCTATCTATGAATTGTGGCTTCTGAAACTGTGAGCCCTCAAATTAACTTTTCCTCCTCTACAATTTTGCTGGTTGTGTCTTTTAGTCACAGAATTGAAATAGTTGACTAAAGCACATGACTGAAAGAAAAGCACTCTTTCTTTTTCCTGTTTGACAAGAAAATTTGACAGTTTGATTCTTCTAGGATGTGGGGAATGAAGAGTTGGCTCAGGATCTCTGTCTTCCAGCAGGAGTCTGCGTCTGCGCTGGGAACTTCCTGTGCAAAGGTGCAGGTCAAGATTACCCAGTTACTATGGTGATGCCCTGCTAAAATAGGTTCTGTGCAAGGCACAAGGCTATCAGACTGACCCCGAGTTCAGATGTCAGTTGCCAGAGGTAGGAATTATGAGTGCAAGTAGATAATTATAATTGACTTTGTCCTTCAGCCTGCCTGCTTTGAAGAAACTTTCTCACAGAAAACCCTTTTGTCTGGGTGCAGTGGCACACACCTGTAATCCCAGGGGCTTGGGAGAATGAGGCAGGAGGATTGTGAGTTTAAAGCCAGCCTCAGCAAAAGTAAGGCACTAAGAAACTCACTGAGACCCTGTCTCTAATAAAATACAAGATAGGACTGGGAATGTGGCTCAGTGGTCACTGAATTCAATCCTGGAACTGTGCCCTGCCAAAAAGAAAGAAAAGAAAACCCTTTTGATGATAAAACCTATACAATAAATGTGCTGAGCTAGCTCTGGGTCATTGTTCCTCCATCACAAAGACAGTGTCCCTCCTGGTCCCAGCTTTCTCTCTCTACGTGTGTGTGTCTGTCCTTTCTAATCCCCATCACCCCTCACCAGTTTCTGAAATAACAACCATGCTCATTGTGGCAGTTGGCACCCAAACAGGGCCAGGACACAGGGGAACTTCAAAGATTAGATGAGGGGATGCTTCTGTGGACACATCAGACAAAGAAAGGTAAGGAGTGCAATAAAGCCAGTGTAAAATATGGGACATACAGGATCCAAAGAAAGGGATCTTTATGTTGCCATGCTTAAGACTATGCTTAAACCAAGGGGCAGCCCTGTAAAGAAGGTGCAGTGGTCGCAGTTTTTAGAATTTGTTACTGAAACTTGCCCCTGGTTCCATGAAGAGGGAACAGTACGTGTAGAAACATGGGAGAAGCCTGGTAAACAGCTGCATGGTAGGTATACAGCTGAGGGCCCAGATGAGACATGTGTAGCTACTTTTACTTTATGGTCTTTGGTTTAAAATTCTCGACCCTCCCCCTGAAAGTGTGAAATGGTTGGCTTTCAACATGATTTCTGGCCTTAAAAACACCACTAAAGTTTGTAAACAATTAACAAAAAGTTCTCTGCTGATAGCATCTCTCCCTTCCCCACTGAAGCCCTTGACTCCTGAGAAGAAACAGGAATTAGAGGAGGGAGCTGACTGGGATAAAATTGAAAACACAAGTACGAAGGTCAGCAATGTTGTCACCATTGCAACAGGGTCTCCAGAGAAAACATAAACTATAGGATCACACTTTAAGAGACTTATTTAACAAAAGAAAACTAGTTAAAATGCTCTATTCATGAAATTTTGCCTTTCAAGTTTAAAACAGCAGTTTTCCTTACTTTTTAGCTTCTGCCAGATCTCTATCTCCCCTAGGCTTACATTTAAAATGTAAATTGCAGAGACAATTATTCAAAAACAGTTTGAGACCAAAGGGGAAAAATGTCACTTTTAACTTCAAACCACTATGGCTGGCTATCTTATTTGCTTTCACACTCTAACTTGCTGCTTTCTTAATTTGTTCCTCCCTAAATACACTATTTGTTCCTCCCTATAGCACACTAAGGATTTTAGGGTTCTCTCATTCTTTCACTCCAATCTTAACCAAAAAGTAAACTCTGAACTCATAAAGATGTTCTGCATGCTCTTTTACTAAAGTATTACAACAGTGTAATTTTTTTCTAGAACTTCTGCTTTTTTCTTAAAATTATTTTTGAGCTCATGGTTTTATGGTGAATTCACATTTGATCTTGCATGCCTAAAGTAATGTATTTTTCTGATCAGTCTTATTTTATCTAGTTTCAAAGGTTTTTACACTCTTTGTTCAGAGGCCAAGTTTTAGGGGTTAGCTCTCAAATATATTGGAAAAACTCCTTTTACTAAATCCTAAGAAGGACATAGACTTGGGGGTATTGGGGTTAAATCTGATAGTCATCAGGACAAGTGGTCACCTGAAACTTTTGATTTCAGTGTCCATCATGGCTGTTGGATTTTACACCTGGCATTTCCAACCGTACAAGCCTGTCCCATATTTAAATCACAATGTAAAAGACTGATAGGCTCTATTTTAATTTCTAACAGGTTAAACCAATAACTATAGAGGCTAATAAACATCTGTAACATTGCCACCTACCTGTGGAATTCCACTTGCAAAACGTTATAAAATCTTTATTTCCTGTCCGTTTTATGTATATGTTCACACCTGTGTATTGTATTGTTGTGTCTACATATGTTTGTATCTATATATCATGTACATGCTATCAGAATCTGCATATAGACAAATAAGCACTTATAAATTAAAATTTAAAGAAGAAATAAATCCAAATACCTTTTAGTTCATGTGACTTTTTAAAAGTTCAATTTAAATTAGGTAAACAGATGAGAGTAAAGATGTCCTTAAAATTAGTAACTCACCAATTTTTCTAGGTGGCCAAACAATAAAGTGTTGGTTTCTATAAAATGTCTAAAATGTAATATTCATTGCATCTAGGATTGTTCTTCAACAGGGAAGAAATGCCTAATACTGTTTACTACGTTTTTCTGATATCTTGGTTTTTACAGTTGGGAATGAGTAAATTAAATTTAACACAAATGGGATTAATCTTCATAAATGTCTTTGTTAAAGGAAACATCTGATTAATTTACAGAGTTAAAGTGCTAAAACATCAACTGCTAAATATAAAAGCAAGCATTCTTGACTTCTTAATTTCTATAGGTAATATATTTAAATACTAAACGTGTTTTTCTTAAGTTGGCACATGAAAAAAGTTTGAGATTGTTTTGTTTCTGTGTCATCACTAAAAACACAGTTACTATGAGTTAAGAGTCTATCATGTGTAATTTTATATACAAACAGTACAAAAGGTCTTAGTTAGATTTCAATTGAAGTATCATAGAAAACAAAGTATCTCATCTTATTAAAGTAATTTGTCTAAATTCAAAAATTTCATAAGGGTTGTTTCAAAATGTAAATTTAAAAAGTCCAGTGGCTAGGAAAGAGATATAAAAGGGTTCTAGGTACAAAAATACGTTTGAGTATGAAAGTAAAAAATGTTTCTGGATGAGAAAGTCTTTTGTGTGGTAAAATAAAAAGTTGTAAAATGTGTAAGTACATTACATAAGGTCTGTAGAGAGCAAATTTCAAAAGGTTTGTTTGCAATTGGTTATATATAATTAATACAAAGAATTAAAGTTATTCCAGGCTTTTTCCTAAGGTCAAATATTAGCATATTAATATAAACCAAAGTTTAATCCTCTATTTGTTGAAGTAATAAGGATTTATTAAAACATTAATCTATTCTTATCTATCGGGATAATTTCTTATGTCTGTTAAGTTTTATAATTTAAAAAACTAGTTTAAAAATTAAAAATTAGGATCTATATAACTCTGGTTAAAAAACAACTGTTATTTTAGAGTATTATACAACATTATAGATTCTTAATTTTTCTTTAAAAATTAAACTTGACTGGGTGTAGTGGTACATGCCTATAATCCCAGTGACTTCGAAGGCTGAGGCAAGAGGATTGTGAGTTCAAAGCCAGCCTCAGCAATTTAGTGAGACCCTAAGCAACTCAGTGAGTCCCTGTCTCTAAATAAAATACAAAATAGGGATGGAAATGTGGCTCAGTGGCTGAATGTCCTGAGTTCAATCCCCAGTACACTCCCACCCCCCAAAAAAGCTAAACTTGATTAATATAAGAATATCAGTATAATTGTGGTGCTTGTTACTGTCTTCTTTGTATACTGGATGTATTCATATCTTCCAAGTATACAAGTCTTTAAAATATAAGATTTAAAAGAACATTTTAACAAGATGGTATTCTTTAAACTAAAGTTTAAAGATTTGGAATTATAAAAATTATTTTTTTGGTTCATAGTTACTATACAAATTAAATACGTTTTTACTCTTATTAATTTAATTTTGTATTTTCCTTACAAACTTTGTAACTTTTTTAGTGCCTTACAAAAGTACAACTTTCAATATAACAACCTAAGTTAATTTAAGATAATAGGCCATTATCTGTTAAGATAACAGGACAAACAGGATGTGAGTCTAACTTCCAGGCCCTTAATTAACCAACAACACTATGGCTGATCCTCTTATCAAAGCCTGTCAGCAGTTGTCTCCTTATGACTGCTCAAAACTCTCATACCTTCTATCATCAAAATGCTCTCAGTTTATGCAAGGAATTCCACATTCCCTGAGAACAAACTCACCAAACAGTTCACCAGTGTCCTAATTGTGTAATGCACACTCCAGTTTTACCTACTGGGTTTAATTCCCATGGTTTTTGGCCAAACCAGTTATGGAAGATGGATGTAACCCACATCCCTGAATCTGACAAACAGTGTTATGCTCCTGTTAGTATTGACACTTGTTCTTGCTTCAATTTTGCCACCACTTGAATAGGAGAAAATACTCATTAAGTCATTTCCCACTGGCTGCTTTTGTAGTGCTGGATCATCCTCTACAAATTAAAATTGACAATGCTCCAGTTTATGCCAGTTTCTCTTTTTGACAGTTTTGTGATCAATATCATAATGATCACTATACCAGAGGTATATCCTTATAATCCCCAAAGTCAGGCCATTGTCAAGTGGGCTCACTGGTCCCTTAAGTTACAATCACAAAAAACAAAAATAGGGAGCTAAAACCCCACAAAATGGTTTGAATCATGCTCTCTCTTTGTTTTAAATTTCTTATATTGTGATGCTGAGGGCCATACTGCTGCTGAGTGACACATGACTCCTACTGCAGTAGGCCCATCTGTCCTTATGGGGAAACTTATAAACAGGACAAGGGAATAGACCAGATCTGGTGACAATGTGGGGTAGAGGCCATGCTTGTGTCTTTCCAGAAGGTGAAGCTCATCCTATCTGGGTACCTGAGAATGCTGTTCATCATCACCATGGAGGATCTCGAGCTGCAATTCAATTGACTGAAGCTCACACTGGAGTTGTTGATCCCGATCTACAACAGTGAAAAGATGCTGAGGAAGAAGAGGAAGGATGTGAAGAAGACTTGGCAGACCCAGAATGCCAAACTGCCAACATGGGAACAACTGAAGAACCTGACCTATCAGGCTGAGCAGATAGTTAAACAGCAGGGAGTTATCAAATCTCCAGTCACCATGTTTGTGACTATGCTGGCTTTATTGAACCGTCAGGTAAGTAGGGTTCATGAAGAAACTTATTGGACCTATTTCCCAGAACCACCTTTAGTGCACCCCGCTATGCGGACTAGCACATCCATTCTAGTATTTACTAATGACACACTCAGCCATGTCTTGTTCCACAGAGTGATAAGAAGCTAGATGGTGTGACCTTCCTTGGAGAGGTCTAGAAAGCCAACGTATCATGGATTTTCAAGTGAATAAGGAGCAGTGTGTTGGATTCAAATAAGATAAAACCAAGGTGGTCATTGTGAACATGCCACTGGGCCCACTCCTCACCATGCATTATTGTTTCCTTAATGCCACTTGACATGTCTAAGAAAGGACATGATATTGGGTGTCAGGACAAAGCAATGACATGCTGTTTTCCTAGGAGCTAGGGTTTCATCACAATGAAAAACATTAGAAAACCCTACGCATGGACTATCCAATCTAATCATTGTTTCCACTGCTTCCTTCACCACAGTCTTTTTTGGTCTCCTGGGAGGACATGTACCAGGCATGTGGCCTGCAGGAATTTCAGTGCCAGAAATCATGACTATAAGTAAAAATAAATCAAATGTAGTTTTTGTATATAAAATTGTTTTAAAGTGATATATTCCATATGTTTCAATATTTTGCTTTGGCTCTCTGCCTAAAAGATTCCTTTCCTGCTACATCAGAGCAAGTTTCAACTTCCATCCCCAACACACTTGAGATTGAAAGGACACAAAAGTTTTCCAGCAATCAAGTTTGATAACAGGAGACTCAGCAGCTTTTTGGAAGCTCCAGAGAAGCAGAAATGATCTATGTTTATGGCATTTCACACTAGCTACTTGATATCATGTGAAGAGATTTCAGTAAGTTTGTTTGAACAAAAATGAGCTAGTAGGAATTTGGGACAAAGACTTCTAACAGGAATCCTGCAAAATATGACCCCATATGAAATTCATTTCAAAATAACCAATTATAGTCTGGTCATTCCCATGGTTTTCTTTGTTTTGTTTTGTTTTGTTTATTTTTTTAACCAAAGAATGAAATTAATTAAGTGGTAAATACTGGGTTTCCTGGCAGTAAGAAGAAATCAGGACAAGAATGTCCCAGAAATACCCAACTGCTAAATTTTGTTGTCAAAAATGGTCTAGGTGGACAGAGTGCTTTTCTTTTTTTTTTTTTTTTTTTTTTTTTTTTTGGAACCGGGGTTTGAACTCAGGGACACTCGGCCACTGAGTCACATCCCCAGGCCTATTTTGTATTTTATTTAGAGACAGGGTCTCACTGAGTTGCTTAGGGCCTTGCTAAATTGCTGAGGCTGGCTTTGAACTCGCGATCCTCCTGACTCAGCCTCCCAAGTCGCTTGGATTACAGGCATGCGCCACCACGCCCGGCTCAGAGTGCTTTTCTTTGAATCATGTGTGGTAGATTCTTATTAGTCCTTGTAAGACAAAAGAATATTTGGTGACATTTGACTATTTTGTAATCGTTTGCCTTTGAGGAAATTGAGGTAAAATCCGTCAGGGCAAAATATTTTCCAAAAAAGAACACCTAACTCACTGAGAAAAATGTTTTACTAATAGAAATTTATACTTACCAGGTTAGATACCTTTTAATTAGATCATTTTGAAAGCACAGGATCTCATCATAGCAAAGGAACATGGAGGTGGCCAGAACTAGCTGGAATTGCCATACAGACAATCAAATCTTATTGGACAATCCATGACTGGATCTTTTTGCTCCCTGCTTTCTGTCTCCATTGCCAGCCACCAATTGTACGTCCTGTGCAAAATGTGGGGACATACTGAGGGGTTCTCTGAGCCATTTCCTTGAAAGAACCTTTGTCTCCTTGTTTATGTCCCCGCTATCTCTTCTTCCCTTCACTAGGACCAGGGCTCAGCTAAGGCAGACTGGCTCTGTGCTTCATCTTCTTAGACAAGTCTTTTCTTGAGGATTTTGTCCATTGGCTCTCTGTTCCCTGTACTGTTTCCAAAGAATGGGTGAAAACCTGTCAATTGTTGATGACTTCCACAATCTCTTGCTTTCACTGGTCTACTCATTTTGATAGGACTTTTCATGTATTTAATATGGTTTCAGAATTAACACAAAGTCAATCTGTGTCCCTGGTCTATCATCTTGAAATTAAAAAGTTCCTATGGATCTTAGAATCAGGTGTTTCTATAGGAGAAAACCCACCTCAGCATTCACAGACATTAACATTCAGTTTTCCTTGAGTAACCACTCAGGATTTAGGATGGGTAATATGCAATGGGGAAATCATCCCTACCCATGGAGTAAGTTCAAAGATGAAAGAAGAAAACAGCCCACACCAGGCTTTGTAAAATCCTTTGCATTATTTATTCTTGCCACATCAGAGTTTACCGAGAGTTTTTTTGGGGATTGTTTTTATGAGAAAGTGCCTTTGGTGGCCCACTGGAAAACAAGACTGTATTTTTCAGTAGCTAATGGGAATGGCATGGCCTGGGAAGGTCTGGATAAGGCCATTCATACACATTTCCTGACAACTGTCACTTCTCAACATTCTCATAAGGCAAATGGACTTATGGATTCCTCTGTCCAGTGGCATTAAGGGCCTACTACCACCACCTGGATGTTTTACTCTAGATACTGGGAAGACATTTGTAATGTTTCCAATTCTTTAGTCTTCTCCATTCTTTTGCCAGTTTCTGCTATATATCTTTAGAAAGCAGAAGTCACATATTTAAGTAAACCATTATTTTGAATCAGATATTGGACTTGCCAACCATGTTCTTGTTCTCCCACAGTCCCTCTTCAACACTGAGAGAGATCCTATTCAAACTTCAGTGTCATTTTCCACATCCCAAGAGATCCTGCTGAAAAGGCAATCAGAATCTATGTGTCAACTTTTCACTGGGAGGAAGTGGAGGAACTAAAAACCTTCTGTGCTGTTACTGGTATCTTCCCTTCAGAGGGCAGTACGTCTGCCCATTTAAAAGTGAATTATCTACCTAGCATTTGACATAGTACTTCTCTTCCTTTGTATATTCATGCAAAATCCTTCATGAGAACGTTCACAACAGCTTCATCTTGAAGAACTGAAGAGTTGCCAGGTGAAGTGAAGCAGGCCTGTCATCACAGCCACTCCTGTGACTGAGACTGGAGGATTGCAAGTTCAAAACCAGCCTCAGCAACTTAGGACCTGAGCAACATAGATGCTGTTTCAAAATTTAAAATAAAAAGGGCTGGAGATGTGGCTCAGTGGTTAACCAGCCTTGAGTTCAATCCCTCGTAAAAACAAAAACAAACAACAGCAACAAAAAACCTGATGAATCTAATGCAGATATTCAGCAAGCCTGGCTGAAAAAACTCACCATGGTAGGCCTGAACCATGAAAACCTACTCAGCCTAACAAAGGATTTTCGACCCTCAAAATTGTGGCTTCCTCTCCAAATCACTATGCTTGATGTAAGGGTCCAGAGAGACCACCTTGTAGTAAGAGAGACCACCTCATACACATATCTTTCTAAAGAATGACATATTTCTAGTGATGGAAAGCAGATCACCTGCCTGAGGACATGGAGAGGTAGCATGGAAGAAGTCTGGAAGGCAGGGCACAGGAGGAGCACAGGAACCTTTTTCTGGTAAAAGGCATGTCTATTTTCTTAACTGGGTAAAGGGTTTCCTGGGAATGTGCACACACAAAACCTGAAATCATATTCTTCAAGTATGAAACTCATGGTTTGTCCATTCTATTTTGATACAACCTTTTCTCAAAAATCAGGCACAGCCAGGTATGGTGGCCTGTAATCCCAGGGGGTTGCTGGTAGAAGATTTGCTAGGAGTGAGAGAGGAAAGAGGAGCAGGAGAAGGAGGAGAATCTACACATGTGGGGTTAGGGTTCCATTCTACAGGGCACAGGCTTGAGGAAGAAGGGTTCAGATAGGAGGTGTGACGAGGTGGGAAATGGGAAGTGCTGTAGCTCTTGCCAAATGAGTAGGGTGTTGACTCTCACTGGCCAGGACCCCCACATTGGGACTCAAAAGAGAAAGAGGGTTACTGGGAGGAGGCAAAGGAAGAGAACTAGGGATTCCACCCTCCTCACTATTGCGCGTGTGGGAAGGGAGACAGACCTAGTAGCCTGGTCTGCCAATTGGGAGCTGACAGGAACAGCTGGCATCTGGGAAGTTTCATGGGGTGGGGTAGCAAGGGACAGGTGGGGAGAAAGGGACAGGTGAATGGTGGTGCAGGTTGCCACAGCCTCCACTGTACCCTCTGAGGTCTCAGTGTCATGGTGTCATCTTCGAAGATGCTGTTCTTCTTTGAACCCAGAGCCTTCTTTTGCACAATGCCAAACTCTTAGCCCAGAGAAACAGGAGGCTACTTAGGAGGGAAGGCAGATCACTTTGATTCCTCTCTATTGGCAGCTGCAGCAGCAGAGCCATTGGCATGGGCCTCTTTCTCTTGTGGGGCATCCAACTAGCAGCTATGCGTGGAGGTCAGCTCCCAGATGGAACTAAAGAAGGCTGTTCACACTGCACCTTGTTGTCTGACCCTTGGGAACCTGGAGAGCTGGGCAGATGGTGTTCATCTAGCCCTTTCCTGGCCCCCTTGTCTGGCAGCACAGCACTGCCCAGGGATGACTCCTGGAGCACTGCTGTCACTTCATCAGGCTGCTCCAGAGTCAGTGCACCTGCAATAGGACTGTCACTTGAGGTCATATAGCAGTCAGAGCACAAGTTCCCAGGAGACACCTGGATCCTCTCACCACAAGGCATTTCCCTCCTAAGGCCCAGGACTGGTCTGTGCCACAGTGAGTTCTCTCTGGATCTCCAGGGGCTTGGCTGGTGCTATTTCCCAGTTACTAAAGGCACCCCCTTCGCCATCATCCCTCCTCCCCAATCTGTCTTTTCTCGCCCTGCTCCTTTTCTCCCTCTTCCTCCTCCTCCTTTTCCTTGACCTCCTTGTCATCCAACCCTACTTGGGGCTGTTCTGGGATCCTCACCTATGTTTGCTTGGATGAGGGAAAAGGAGATGAGCTGAGGTCTTGGGCTCCACTTCTTGGTGGACCTGCTAGGTGGCAGAGGCAGGAGAATTGGTGTGTTCTGAGAATGAGAGATCCTTAAGGTTCTGGAGAGTCAGAATATCCATGGATTGCTGGTTGAGAGCCTGGGCTTTTTCTAGGAGCACCCCGCCCCTGCCCCCCACCCACTGATTAGAGGATCCCCAGAGAGGTGAGCAGCCTCCTGAAGCAGAGGGGCTCTTTAGCAGCCAGTTGACCAAGGCAAGCCAGGACAGAGATCACGGTTGAACAGCCTGCAGTCAGTGCACTTGGCAGATGCTGGAAATGCTGGAGTCTGCAGACAGGGGCAATCAGTAGAACCAGCAGCCACGCCCACTGAGCAGATTGTGCATTCAGAGTATATCGTACGTGTCCTATCCCAACATCAGAAAAGAGACCAAGGGAGCTTGACTTGGACAGTGTCCAGATGGGGTCAAAGGCACACTGTACACTGTTCAGCCCAGCCCTTGTGATGTCTGACTAGAATGAGTGACAGAGAGAGGACATGCAGGTAGCTCATAGCTAAGCCCAGTTTATCAAGAGAAGGTGACCCAGGACAGAGGGTGAGGTCCACTATTCACTACTGGACTGCATTTTCTAGCTTCTGGGGACACTTCTGCTCCTTGAATGTATGTAACCAAGTGTGGGCTACTGTGTGGGGACTGTTGGTACTGCAGCCCTCTCCAGCATTGCTCCTGCGTCCTGGTTGCAGGGTGTGAAGGCTCTGTGGTCCCCGTCTAAGAGCTCTACTTTGGGCACCCAGTGCCTATGTGACCAACACTCTCCCCCTGGGCCCGGAAGCCAGCAGAGTGCGTGGAGGGAGCCCCATGGGGAGTTTGGGGAGAGGGCAGAGAATTAGGGCCACAATATAAGGCCTGTTAAAAGTACAGCACCAGGGCAAATCAGATCCTGCCAGGCCCCTCCAGCAAACTCTCCAGTGCCTGGGTGACACATTGCAACCAGTGCCTCTTCTCAAGGTCGACCAACCACTGTGCTCTGAGCTGACTGGATGCTGTGACCCACTCCACCCCTTCCTGGTGGGAAAGTTCCATTCACTTGTTGGAAGGCATGTCTAAGAACACAGTGAAGTTCAACACCATTACTCAGGTCAGTCACCCAGTAGTGGTCCAGAAAGGCCTTGCACCTAGGCTGTGTGACTCCCTAGCTAATGCTCTGCCCCCTGGTGCCTCCACATGGTATATAGATGCATTCTGTATTAACTGCCTTTTTTTCTGTAGTTCTTCAGCCCTGAGTATCATTCCTGTCAGTAAGGAGCACATTAACTGCCTAGGAGGAGGTCCACTCAGGACCAGACCAAGACCAACACTGGCTCCTGTCTTCTCAAGAAGATTCAAGACGCTGGGCATGGTGGCATATACCTATAAGCCCAGTGGCTCAGGAGGCCGAAGCAAGAGGATCCTGAGTTCAAAGACAGCCTCAGCAATTTAACCAGGCCCTAGGCAAGACCCTGTCTCTAAATAAAATATTAAAAAGGGTTGAGGATGTTGTTCAGTGGTTAAGCACCCCTGGGTTTAATCCCTGGTACCAAAAAAATATAAGAAAATTTAGGCCACCAACAGTCAGCAAAGCTTCATCCATCCATCCCTCTACCAAATGAACCCTGCAGGACAGATTTTTTTTCTGTTGAGTTCCAGGGATCCACATATGTAAAGGTTATATTCTAGATTCATTGGAGTTTGTGCAGAATGAAATCCAGCAGCCCTTCTCCACAAAGTGATAAGAAGCCAATTGATGTGACCTTCCTTGGAGAGGTTGTGAAAGTCAATATGTCATGAATTTTCAAGCGAATAGGGGAGCGGTGTGTTGGATTCAAGTCAGATCAACTGAAGGTGGTCATTGTGAATATGCCACTGGGCCCACTCTTCACCATGCATTATTACTCTTAAATGTCAGTTGAGATATCCAAGAGAGGGGACATACTCTTGGGTATCAGGACAAAGGAAAGACATATAATTGTCCTATGAGCTAGGACCTCAGAACTATGTGACATATTTGAAAAACCCTACACATACATAACTTTTTCCAGCCTGACCCTTGTTTCCATTCCTTCCTTCATCTCAGTGTTTTTTTTTCTCTCCTGGGTGGGGACACATATCAGACACATGACCCGCAGAATTTTCAGAAAAAAGAATTATAGCTATCAGGAAAAATATCTCTTACATAGGTTTTAGTATTAAAAATTATTTTAAAATGATATTAGGCATATTCCATATGTTTCAACATTTGCTTTGGCCCTTTGCCCAAAAGATCCCTTTCCTCTACATCCAAGCAAGTTTGGTCTTCCATCCCCAACAAACTTTGAGATTGGGAGGAAGCAAAAAATTTTCCTCAGACCCAAATCAAGTTTGAAAAGAGAAATCTCATTAGCCCTCCAAAACTGCTTAGAGGAGTAGAAATGATCTACAGTTATGGCATTTCGCGCTAGCTGCTTGATATCATTCAAAGAGATTTCAATATGGGACAACTTTTGGTTTGTTTCTCTTAACAGAAATGAGCTAGTAGGAATTTGGGACAAAGATATCCAAGAGGGGCTCTGTAAAATATGACCCCACATCAGATTTCCTTGAAAACAATCAATTATAGTGGATTATTCCATGGTTTTATTTTCGTAGTTTTTTGTTTTGTTTTGTTTTCCTTTTTAAATCAAAGAATGGAATTTATTAACTATTTGGTGAATGTTGAGTCTCATGACAGTAAAATGGAATTGGGAAAAGAATGTCCCAGTGCTGCAACCTGCATGGCTGTTAATTTGGAACCTGTGAGGGGCCGTGGGGTATTAGAAAAGACAAACATACACACATAGAGAGAGAAAGCTGGGACCAGGCAGGACACTGTCCTCTGATGGAGGAGCAATGAAGCAGAGCTAACTCAGCACACTTATTGTGTAAGTTTTATCATCAAAAGGGTTTTTTTTGTGAGGAAGTTTCTTCAAAGCAGGTAGGCTGAAGGACAAAGCCAATTATAATTATCCCAATTATAATTATGCAGTTGTGCTCATAATTCTCTACCCTGGCACCTGGTGTCTGAACTCATGGTCAAGACTGATAGTCCTGTGCCTCGTACAGAACCTCTTTTAGCAGAGTGTCACCATAGTAACTGGACAATCTTGACCTGCACCTTTGCACAGAAAGTTCCCAGTGCAGGCACAGAGCCCTGCTGTGAGACAGGGATCCTGAGCCAAGTGACTGCTCCCCACATTTCTTCTTTTTTTTTATTTAAGCACAAGTGATGGAGTTGTCAGATTTCTTCTCTGAAGATGTGGCATCCTATTGTTATAACACAAAAGAGTATTAATAGCAAACACATAATTCCAAAAATGTATCACATTGTATATTTTAGCATATTCCAGGGATTAAAGCCATTTCAGTCAAGTATTTGTCTAGCAAGTCATGCAGGAACCACAAGATCATTTCTGCTCTCTTGAATATCCTGGATGTGTTGCTGTAACTCCATAAGTTCTAGACTGTCAATATTTCTCTGCCAAATGCCCATTAAGTGATTTTTAACTTTTTCCCAATCCCATCGAGAAGTATTGTATCTTGCTACTGTAACCCAAGCAAATTTTTAGCTAGCATGGCAGCAAATCCATTGTCTGAACTTAAGAGAAGCAAGCTCACTTCCTATATTTATGAATGTAACTTCCAGGGCATTCAATTTAGTTTCTATCTTGTCATCAATATCTACCTAGTTGTGCAGGGCTTCAGAAGTATTCTGAGCCAAATCATTAAGAAAATGAGCATTTTAAATGCTTTGGGATAAGGCCACGGTGGATGTCACAGAAGAGACCAAAACGGATATCAAAGTGACTATTCCAAAAGCAAAAAGACCAAAAGCTGTCATCTCTTCAGATGGATATGAATCCACGATAGGACCTGAACTCTGAATCAGAATAACAGAGTTCTGAAATGATAGCTGGGATTAAAACAAAGGAAGGTTGAAGTAACCCAAGCACTCCCTATTCTCTATTATACCTAGTGATGCAATTAGTCAGATTACAAATTTGACAAGTTACATGGTACTTTTCTCCTGTCCTATTTGCTTTCATATTCCCAGAAATTAAAACATAAGGAGATTGTACACAGGCAGCAGGCCATGGCAGGGAGCCACTTTACAGCTCTTATCCACAAAATTAGTTAGGGAGCTGCAGGTGAAATCTAAGGTAGTTATCAAACCTCACAGATCTCTTTGTATGGAGCCATTACTGAAGATCAGAACATTACTTACAAATCCTCCAGGAGTTATAAATTCCTGATGTGGGTGCCTCTTATCAAATTTATAAGACCAGTCCAGAATATATCCACTACTGTCAGAGACATTATGTTGCACTGGCAAAATATTGGCACACTCCA
Organism: Glaucomys volans; assembly: GCA_020662805.1. Classification (NCBI taxonomy): domain Eukaryota; kingdom Metazoa; phylum Chordata; class Mammalia; order Rodentia; family Sciuridae; genus Glaucomys; species Glaucomys volans. The sequence continues at coordinate 44,762 of JAJEJO010003246.1, forward strand.
TCAATTTAAGAAAGGCATGCAATTCTTTTGTAGTGTAAATTAGGGCAATAAGGTATTGGTGGATGCTCCATGGGAAACATGGTTATATCATTGGGGAGCCCCATTTTTGTAATTGTCTGGACATACAATTTTAAGTCCCAGAGGCCAGTGATACTGCCTTCCCTGGCTCCTCTATATGCTGTCTTTTTCTCTGGGGCCACTTTTAAACATCCAATATTTTCATTGTGGGACCAACATATATGTAGACTCCCATGATATCCAGTATAATTAACACCACTTGTATGAACAGGGGTATTTCATTGCTCACGAACCCCAATGAGTCTAGAATACAATCTTTACACATTGGGATCCCTGTAACTCAACAGAAAAGCAATCTATACTGCAGGCTTCAGTTGCAGAGGAATTGATGAAACTCTGCTAACAACTGGCAGCCTGCATCTTCTCGAGGAGACTGGAGCCCAGCTTGGCCTTTCTCACTTCTCGGTGGACTTCTTGCTGAGGACCATGAAAGGAACCTGGTTAATAATAGGATGCATCTATACCAGTCAGAGGCACGAAGAGGCAGAGCAGGAGCTCTGGAGTCACACAGCCTGGGTACAAGGCCTGGCTGGGGCACTATCAGCTGACTGACCTAAGGAGGGTGTCGGGCTTCACTGTGCTCTTTGAACATGCTGATCTGCTCAAACTTCAGTGTCTTCCTTTCTCTTTGATGAGGTAGTTCCACAAGAAAACAAACATGTGCTCAAAAGTGGATGGGCAAGGCAAACTATACTTCTGCTAGAAAGGCATGCTATTCTGGAAACTGACTTGCAAGTGTGCCAGCAAGGGCAGTCCACCCTTCTATATTCCTAATGAAGCTTTGCCCTTCACCCTTACTGGAAGAGCTCAGGGGTACAATCCATGCAACTGGCTAATTTTAAAATTTCAGAGGGCAAAGGGAAGGGCTCTAATTAAAATGGCTACAATTGGTTCCAATTAATGCTGAATACTATATATTCTGAAAATGTACCACATAAGTTTTTATTTCTCACAAATTCCCCTTTTTTTATACCATTTGGTTTAATTTTCATTGCATCCTTGGTATTGTCATCCATTCTAGATATATTAACTTTTTCAGGTGGAAATCACCTATGCTAATGAGTTTTTCCCTTTGGAGCAGTTCACATAGATATCATTGGGGTGATCAGGAACACTTGGTAATATCCTTACCAGCTCAGTTGAAGCTTCTCTTCTTTCCAGGTCTTGATGAAAATCAAGTTGCCAGACTGGAAGTGATTAATTGCAAATTCTAGAATGGGAGTCTGAGAGCAGCAGTTCATAATAATCACACACACACAAAAAAAATTTAAAAAGAAAGAAAGAAAATCACAGATAGGTCTCAAATTGACTCAGAACAAACTTGTATATTGGACAGTCCTGCATAAAAATCCTTTCTTTATAATGTCCCTGTTTTATTTACTTTCGGGAGGACTGACACAAATGTACATCTCAAGTAATAGAACCATTATCTTTTCTTTTAAACGTCCATGAGAAGCTGTGCTTTGTTTATACTCTTCTTCTACCAGGTATTTAAGACCAAGTTGGTCAAAATTGACTTAGTCTTTATAGCATCAGCTGAGATTCGTCAGAGATCACTCTTGGGAAAGTGTGAGAAACACTTTGACTCATCTATTAGTAGTGCCATCTGCCAGGATGGTCTTGCTGACCACTTGTGGCTTCCCTTGGAGGCATCAGGGACATTTCCCACTCCAATATTCCTCCTCTTTGCAGAATGTCCACTAATTGGCTTCCTTTTCTCTAGGGTCTTTTCAGTTCCCCTGATCAGGAGGTCAGTAGACTCAACAGAGTTGGCTCCTTAGAGCAATCCCATTGTTCCCTAGGTTCTAGCTGATCTTTGATGTCAAGAGCCAAAATACAGGCTACTTTTTTGTCTGGTCCCTTTTACTTTCTTGTCCTTTATTTTCAAGTTTGGGTTTTAAACATCCAGCAGGTCAGTTTCACCAGCAATTTTTTTCTTTTTTTTCTTTCTTTTCTTTTTTTTTTTTTTTTTTGCGGTGATGGGGATTGAACCCAGGGCCTTGTGCTTGCGAGGCAAGCACTCTACCAACTGAGCTATATCCCCAACCCCTCTTTTTAAAAATTTTTTTTCTAATTAGTTAGTAGAATTTTTACACATTGTACACAAATGGAACACAACTTCTCATTCTTCTGGTTGAACATGACATAGAATCACACCAGTTCTGTAATCATATATGTACACAGGCTAATGATGTCCTATTCATTGTACTATTCTTCCTACCCTCATAACCCCTCCTCTCCCTTCATTCCTCTCTGCCTAATCCAAAGTACCTCTATCCCTAGCACCACCCTCCTTATTGTGAATTAATATTCACGTATCAGAGAAAACATTCAGCCTTTGTTTTTGGGGGACTGGTTTATTTAGCTTTGCATGATATTCTCCAGCTCCATTCACTTACCTGCAAATGCCATAATTTCATTCTTCTTTAAGGCTGAGTAATATTCCATTGTGTATATATACAACATTTTCTTTAACTATTATCTGTTGAAGGACACCTAGGTTGATTCCTTACTTTGGCTATTGTGAATTGAGCTGCTATAAATATTGATGTGGTTGTATCACTGAAGTATGCAGATTTTAAATCTTTTGGGTATAAACCAAGAAGTGGGATAACTAGTTCAAATGGTGGTTCCATTCCAAGTTTTCTAAGGAATCTACATACTGCTTTCCAGAGTGGTTGCACCAATTTGCAGTCCCATCAGCAATGTATGAGTGTACCTTTCCCCCCACATCCTCACCAACATTTATTGTTGCTCAAATTCATTTTTGTTGTTGCTTTTCGTTTTTGTCTTTTTCTTTTTGGAACTGGGGATTGAACCCAGGGCTTTGCGAATGCAAGGCAGACACTTTGCCACTGAGCTACATCCCAGCCCTTGTTGCTTGTATTCTTGATCATTGCCATTCTGACTGGAGTGAAATGAAATCTTAGTTTTGATTTGTCTTGCTAGAGATGTTGATCTTTTTTTCATATATTTATTGATTGTATTTCTTCTATGAGGTTTCTGTTCAGTTCCTTAGCCTGTTTATTGACTGGGTTATTTGGTTTTTTTGGTGTTGAGTTTTTCTTAGTTCTTTGCATATCCTGGGAATTAATGCTCTATTTGAAGTGCATGTGGTAAAGATTTTCTCCCATTCTGTAGGCCCTTTCTTCACATTGTTGATTGTGATTGTTTGCTGAGAAGAAGCTTTTTAGTTTGAATCCATCCCATCTATTATTTCTTAATTTTACTTCTTGCACTTTGGGAGTCTTGTTAAGGAAGTCAGTTCCTAAGGCAATATGGTGAAGATGTGGGCCTACTTTTTCTTCAATTAGGTGCAGGGTCTCTGTTCTAGTGCCTAAGTCTTTGATCCAGTTTGAGTTGAGTTTTGTGCAGAGTGAGACATATGGGTTTAATTTCATTTTGTTACATATGGATTTCCAATTTTCCCAGCACCATTTGTTGAAGAAGCTATCTTTTCTCCAATGAATATTTTTGGTCCCTTTGTGTAGTATGAGATAACTGTATTTATGTGGGTTTGTCTCTGTGTCTTCTATTCTGTATCATTGGTCTATATCTTTTTTGGTGCCAATACCCTGCTATTTTTGTTACTATAGCTCTGTTGTATAGTTTAAGTTCTAATATTGTGATGCCTCCTGTTTCATTTTTCTTGCTAAGGATTGCTTTGGCTATTCTGGGTGTCTTATTTTCCCACATGAATTTCATGATTGCTTTTTCTATTTCTTTGAGGAATGTCATTAGGATTTAATAGGAATGGCATTAAATCTGTATAATGCTTTTGATAGTATGGCCATTTTGACAATATTAATTGTGTCTATCCAAGAGCAAGGGAGATCTTTCCATCTTCTAAGGTCTTCTTCAATTTCTTTCTTTGATGTTTGTCTATAATTTTATAGGTGTTCTTTCCATTTAACTGAAGTTAATATTAGTCCTGGAAGGTACCCTTATATCGTATTTTAGGTGATGGCTTGTTATCTCAAATTAACTATAGTTGTGCATTGTTAGAATACTTCTTTAAAACACTAACAGGCAAAAGTTATAAAGTTCTATGAGGAAAATGCAATGTGAAATTAATACAACTACACACATTAAATTTATAGAATAGCTTTGAACCAAGAATTATAATGTATATAATAACACTAATGTATCTTTTGCCTCCACAAAGACACATAAATTCATCAATTCAATCACATATTTGACCCTTTACAAACTTTACTTTTTAAAAATTCTCTTACAAATTTATATATCTTTTATAATTTACCCAAACCTTTACTTAGCTTTGCATTATTTCCCTTGCTTATTTTGAGATCACAGTAATCCTTACAATAAACATCCATCTTTTGAACACAACTTTAAATAAGCTTAATCTAGCCTACTTTGGAGTGATTCTCCCTATTCACTGGGATTGAGGGTGTGTACTTGCCATGCCATTCTGGAATGAAGCCTTTAAATAGCTTCTTTTTAAAAAAATTTATTTATTTTGATTCATTGAACACAAATGGAGTAAAGCTATTGTTTCTCTGGTTGTACACAAAGTAGAGTCACACCATCTGTGCATCCACACATGTAGACAGGGCAATGGTGTCTGTCTCATTCTGTTATTATTCTTACCCCACCCCATTCTGTAAATAGCTTCTTAATAAACCCTTCATTCTCCCTGATCAGCAGAATCACAGCTTTTGGGACAGGAGACCCTTGTGCCTCTACCTTGCCCACAAAGCAATAAATGTTAATAGTCCCCTTTCTCAAAACCTGTTCTGACTATTGAATTGGCATCAGCGACAAGAACCAAGCCCTCAGCAACATGGCCACCTAAAACAACGTGTGGGTTAGTAATTTCAAAGGCATCTTTACTCTTACCAATATAGATTGACCCTTTTTGTTGAGGTGTTTTTAAGTCATGCGATCTGAAAGGCATTTGGATCTATTCATTAAATTTATGAGTACTCATTTATCTATAAGAGAATTTTGATACCATGTACATGACATAAACACAAGTAAATACACAGACTTGACATAAAATACACAGATTAAAATTGAGTCTGCAACAGATTTTTACAGTATGACCCAGACATAAAAACTGTTCAAAGGAAAAGAAAACTTGTGCATATGAGAACTTTCCATTGTTCTTCCCTGTCCCTAGGCCTAGAATTTTGTTCCATTTTTTTTTCTTGTAGGTTACTGTAAATAAATTTCTCCCTATATATTCAACCCCTCTTTATTAGAGGTTTCTTGTATACTCCAAGTCCCACTTCATAGGGTCTTCTTACATACACCCCCATCCCACTTTTCTGAGTGTGGTCTTGTGCTTTGAATAGTCTACACACCCCTTTTGGAGGGTTTCTTGCACTTGTATCTCAGTCACATTCACACAATCTCTGGGATGTCCAAACCATCAAAAAGTACTTTTCTCTCAATCTTAAGAATAGTTTCCTACCTTGGTCTATGCATGGAGTTACCTAGTTGCTTTCCTGGTCCCTCTACCTGCATTGCCAATCTACTTTATATTTTTGAGTCCATAGGGGGCCTCAAGGATCACAGTTTTCTCCACCACTTCAAGGCCACCACAGCAAGGCAGCAGGACATGTCTCCTCTAAGGAGGGAGATCCCCATGACCCCTAGGTGATGCATGCAACTTCATGTTGTGTGCCAAAATTATTAGAAATACTAACATGCTGCAAAAATCAAATAGGTGCTCAAAAGTGAGAGGGCAAGGCAAACTTTCCTTCTGCTAGAAAGGCATGTTACTGGAACCTGGCTAGCAAGTGCATCTGGGTGGACATTCTGTTCATTTATATCTCTAATGCAGAACTGCCCTCACCCTGATTGGAAGAGCTCAGGGGTACAATCCATGCAATAGGTTAATCTATGATTGGGGCAGGCAAGGGGAAGGATATAATTAAAATGGCTACTATTGGATCCAATTAGGGCTGAAAATGAACTACTAGACTTTTTATTTCTCACAGTGGACAAAGAAGAGGCACATATGTGATGTTATTTGTGGAGCCAGACCGTCTGCAAATATTCTGCCTCCCAGGAAAAAGGATGTGAAATGGCTACCTTTAGGACAGCCTGTGCAAATAGACCAGATAGGAGGTCAAGTAAGACACAGCAGAACCTCTTTCCTTTTTTCCCCATGGTGTTATGCATGCTAGGCAAGCACTCTACTAACATGCTATATCTCTGTCCCCCAACACAGCAGAATATTTAGATGTTTATCAGTACACAATACTGTGCCTGACTTTTGAAAAATGTTTATCTCAAAGTAGAAGGGAGAAATCACAAGCTTCATACACTTCAAGAATTTGATTTCATACATTTTGTATGTGTGGATTCCCATGAAATCCTTCACTCAGTTAAGTAAATGGACCTGTCTCTCACTCACAATGCCCTGTGCCCCTTCCTGTGTCCTATCTTCCACCTTTCTCCATGCTTCCTTTCCATGGCCCCAGGCAGATGCTGACCTGCTGTCCATCACTAGAGTTGTGTCCCTATTCTTTAAAATGTATGTCAGTGAGGTAATACAATTTGGCCTCTTTGACTCCTCTTACCAAGCAGAACAACTTGGGGAGGAAGACACAATTATGTAATTGTAGTGATTCAAATTTAGAAATCCTGTTGTGGGCCATTTTCTTCTTTCATCTTTGAACCAACTCCATGGTTAGGGATGATTTGCACATTGCATATTATCTATCCTAAATCCAGGGTCGTTGCTCCAGGAAAGCTAAATGTTAACATCTGTGAATGCTGAAGTTGATCTCCTCCTATAGAAACAACCAATTCTAGAATCCACATGGAGTTTTTTTTTTTTATATTTAAAGATGATATGATAATGTAGGGACACAGATTGATTGTGTGTTCCTACTGAAAACATGTTAAGGAGAAAATAATATACAGCGAAGAGTGGGCCCAGTCACATGTTCACAGCGATAACCTTTGTTTGATCTTAATTTAATCCAACACTGCTCCCCTATTCACTTGAAAATCCCCAATATTGGCTTTCACAACCTCTTCAAGGAAGGCCATGCCAACTGGCTTCTTATCACTCTGTGGAAAAAGACACTGCTGGATTTCATTTTGCATGAACTCCAATGAGTCTAGAATATAACCTTTACACATTTGGATCCTGAGAAGTCAATGCAAAAGAAATCTGTATTGCAGGGTTCAGTTGGCAGAGGGATGGAGGGATGAAGCTCTGCCAACAGTTGGTGGTCTGCATCTTCTTGAGGAGACTGGGGCTCAGTGTAGGCCAGAGTCTACACTTGAGCAGAACTCCTCCTGAATGGTGAATGTGCTTTTTCCTGACAGGACATGTTGCTCAGGACCATGAAAACAAGGCAGTTAATACAAAATGCTTCCATGCAAGTCAGAAGCACCAGAGAGCACAGCATGAGCTCTGGAGTCACACAACCTGGGTACAAGGCCTGACTGGGCCACTATCAGGTGACTGACCTGAGGGAGGGGATGCATCTCCACTGTGCTTTTGGGGTATGATTTCCAAAAAGTAAACAGAACCTGTTGAACCAGAAGGATTGGAACTGTTCATAGCATCCTATCAGCTCAGGATACTGCTTCCTCTCCTCAGAAGCCCAGGATCAGCCGGGCGCGGTGGCGCAGGCCTGTAATCCCAGCGACTCAGGAGGCTGAGGCAGGAGGATCGCAAGTTCAAAGCAAGCCTCAGCAACTTAGCAAGGCCCTAAGCAACTCAGTGAGACTCTGTCTCTAAATAAAATACAAAATAGGGCTGGGGATGTGACTCAGTGGCCGAGTGTCCCTGAGTTCAATCCCCGGTTCCAAAAAAAAAAAAAAAAAAGAAAAAGAAAGAAAAAAAGAAAGAAAGAAAGAAAGAAAGAAAGAAAGAAGCCCAGGATCAACAGGTGAGCCCCCTAGAGCCTTCTAGAAATGGCACTGGATGCTTGGTGGTATTGTGGCACAGGAGAGATGGCTAGAGGTGACTGGCAAGATCTTAAGACTTCCTGGCCTTGTGTTTCAGCACCCTGTGCACTGCTGCCCCAAGTCCCTACCCTGCTCATATCCCCTACTCCACATTAAGCCCCTTTCAAACCACTCCACCAGCCTTCATGACATAGAGGATAGTGGTGGCCACACACAGGCACTGGGTGACCACGGTAGTGCCCTGAGCTAGGCAGTGCAAAACTTTCAGAACCCGCACTCAGGACACAGGAGCAATGCTGAATGGGTCTCAGACCCAACAGTCCCCACATGGTAGCCCTGGCAGCAACATGCACATGCAAGGAGCAGGAGCACATACCCAGGAGCTAGAAAATGCCACCCAGTAGTGTACAATGGGCTTCACCCATTGCCCTAGGTTGCCTTCTCTTGACACAAAGGAGCTTTGTAGTGAGCTGGCTGTGTGCTCTCTCTGCATCACTAGTTCTAGCCAGACATCTCAAAGGCTGGGCTGAACAGTGTGCACTTGGCCTCCACTGGACACTGTGTCCAAGTTGAGTTCTCTTGTCTCTTGTCTGGTGTTGGGATCGGACTCACATGAAATGCTCTGAATGGGCACTCTCCTCAATCAGTGCTGTTGCAGATGCCTCCATGCTACATGCCCTTGTCGAGCTGTCACCTGCCATTTGGCCTGGTCTGTGATACACCAGCTCCTGGCCCCTGCTTTTCTAGCATTTGCAATATGCCAGACTTCAGGCTCAACAAGATCCCCGTCCTCATGTGCTTTGGTCAACTGGCTGCTAGAAAGCTCTCTCCTGCAGGCCGCACACAGGTCTCTGTGGATCCTCCAATTGGTGTCATGGGTAGGCTCCTGGAAAAGGTCCCATTCTGTCCACTTACCACTTGTGGATGTTCATACCTTCTGGAAACTTAAGGATCCCTCCTCTCTGACATGCACACATTTTCCTATCTGCACCACCAGAGCAGATCCACAGGACTATAGAGCTCATGACACCAGCTCACCTCCCTGTTCCTCCTCCCAAGGAAATACAGGTGAGGACCCCAGAGTAGCCCAAAAAGTGATGACCATAGAGGAAGATTAAGCCAAGAGGAGGAAGAGAAGAAGAGAGAGGAAGAGGAGGAGGAGAATAATGATGATGATTAGAGCCAGGAAGAGAGGGGAAGACATCAGAAATATGGGGGAAAGGTGCTTTTAGCAAGGGGGAAGTAGCATAGCCAAGTAGCACCAGTGAAGCCCCTGGAAATCCAGGAAGAATTCACAGTGGTGCAGAACAATCCTGGGCCTCAGCAGGGAAACACCTTGGGTGAGAAGGCCCAGGTATCTCTTGGAAACTTCTGCTCTTGCCACTATGAGATACCCAACTGGCAGAGCCCTGCTGCAGGTATGCTGACTGTAGGGCAGTCTGAGGCAGAGGCAGCCGTACTTGGAGAGCCAGCCCCCATGGCATCCCACTGCCAGAGAACAGGGTCATGGAAGGGCTAAATGGACAATATTTTCCCAGTTCTCTAGGTGCCAAAGGGTCAGGCAATAGGATAGAGGGTGAAGAGCCTTCCTGTTGTCCATCCGGGAGCTGTCCTCCACACATAGCTGCTAACTGGAGGCCCCTCAAGAGAAAGAGCCCCATGCCATAGCCCTGTCACTGCCAATACTGAGCAATCAAGGTGAGCTGACCTTACCTTTAAGCTTCCTCTTGTTTCTCTGGAGGAGGACTTTGGCATCCTGCAGAGGAAGGTTCTGGGTCTGAAGGAGCTGAGAGGATGACACAGAAGCCTGGGAGTGTAGAGCAAAGACTGTGGAAACCTGAACCACCACTCAGCCAACCCCATTTTCTCTCCACTTACATGTCCTCCCTTCATGACTGAAGATCCACCAACCCAGCCTCCTGACACTAACCAGATATCAGCTATTCCTGTCACCTTCCTATTAGCAAAGCAGGCTGCTGGACCCTGATCCTGTCTATCTCCCTTCCACACAGCCAATCATTATGAAGAGGGAATCCCTATAACCTGTGAAGAGAGGGAATCAATAAACCATATGGAGGTATAGGCCAGCTGGAAATAAAAGGCTAAAAAAATAGTATTAAGAAATAAAGTGGGGCCTTGATGGGGAGAAGACCTGATGAGCCTGATCCTAACAAAGGAAAAAGACCCATGAACACTTTATTTGTAGTGAAACACATCAAAAGGGGGATTTAATGTGAGAAAAACTTTTTCAAGATAAACAAGAAGTGAGAGGCTGTGGGGAATTTGGTCTGATAGGCGTCTTATCACTTGCACAGTAATTCTTCCTCCTCCAAGCAGCTGGTGCCTCAAGGCTACTTGGGTGCACTGGTATCTCTATCTACCTCCTGGGAGTTGCATTTGAATCTAGGGTCGTCTGAACCAATAAATTCTGTGCTATCACAATTCTCTTTGAGTGGAATGTTACCAAGGCAATGGAATGGTCTCAGATCACTGAGACAACACTGAGAGTTCTCTGAGAGGCACACCTTTGTTTAGAGTTGACTCAGACAAGCCCACAATTCACTTGCAGCTCCCAAAATCTCCCTCTTTTATATTTTTTAAGTGCAAGTGATGTGTTGTTACTTGGAGTCCCAAGATTTCATTTCTGAGGGTACAACAACCTATTATCATAATACAAAAGAGAATTAGTAAGATCTCCCATGTTCTTGAATAGGCAGAATTAATATTGTCAAAATGGTCATTCTACTAAAAGCATTATACAGATTCAATGCAATACCAATTAAAATTCCAATGCTTTTCCTCATGGAAATAGAGAAAGCAATTATGAAATTCATTTGGAAAAATAAGAGACCCAGAATAAGCAAAGCAATTGTTAGCAAGAAGAGTGAAGCAGGAGTCATCACAATAACAGACCTTAAGCTATACTACAGAGCTATAATAACAAAAATGGCATGGTATTGGCACCAAAATAGACAGTAGACCAATGGTACAGAATAGAAGACACAGAGACAAACCCACATAAATACAGTTATCTAATACTATACAAAGGGGCCAAAATCATACATTGAAGAAAAGATAGCCTCTTCAACAAATGGTGCTGGGAAAATTGGAAATCAATATGCATCAAAATGAAATAAAATCCCTATCTCTCACTCTGCACAAAACTCAACTCAAAGTGGATCAAAGACCTAGACACTAGACCAGAGACCCTGTGCCTAATGGAAGAAAAAGCAGGTTCAAATCTTTATCATGTGGGTTTAGGACCTGACTTCCTCAACAAGACTCCTAAAGCATAAGAAATAAAATCAAGAATCAATAAATAGGATGGATTCAAACTAAAAAGCTTCTTCTCAGCAAAAGAAACAATCAAAAATGTGAAGAGAGAGCTTACAGAGTGGGAGAAAATCTTTACCACGTGCACCTCAGATACAGCATTAATCTCCAGAATATATAAAGAACTCAAAAAGTTTAACCCCTAAAAAACAAATAACCCAATCAATAAATGGGCTAAGGAAATGAACAGACACTTCACAGAGGAAATACAATCTATCAATAAATATATGAAAAAATGATCACCTTCTTTAGCAATAGAAAAATGCAAATCAAAACTACTCTAAGATTTCATCTCACTCCAATCAGAATGGCAATGATCAAGAATACAAGCAACAATAAATGTTGGTGAGGATATGAGGGAAAAGGTACACTCATACATTGCTGGTAGGACTGCAAATTGGTGCAACCATTCTGGAAAGCAGTACAGAGATTCCTTAGAAAACTTGGAATGGAATTGCCATTTGACCCAGCTATTCCACTCCTTGGTCTATATCCAAAGGACTTACTACATACTCCAGTGACACAGCCACATCAATATTTACAGCACCTCAATTCACAATAGTTAAACTATGGAACCAACCTAGATGCCCTTCAACAGATGAATGGATCAAGAAATTATGGCATGTATACACAATGGAATATTATTCAGCCTTAAAGGAGAATAAATTATGGTGCCATTTGCAGGTAAATGGATGGAGTTGGATAACATCATGCTAAGAGAAATAAGCCAATTCCAACAAACCAAAGACCAAGTGTTTTCTCTAAGTAAATGCTGATCCATAATGGGAGGTGGATGATGAATGAAGGAATTTTGGATTGGGCAGAGGGAAGTGAGGGGAGGGAAGGGGGCAGGGGTGGGAAAGATGGTGGAATGAAATTGACATCATTACCCTAAGTACTTGTTTGATTGCACGAATGATATGGACTCTACATCATGTACAACCAGAGAAATGAATAGTTGTGCTCCATTCATGTACAATGAATCAAAATGCATTCTGCTGTCAATGTAGAACAATTAGAACAAATAAAAATTAATATATATATTATATATATATAAAAGAAAGTTATAGGTTTGGAAGTATATTCTAGTACAGAGAATTAGAAGGTAAAAAAACTGTTTCTGGATGAGAAAGTATTTTGTCTGATAAAGTAATATCCATGTGCTAAAGTTCAAGATGAAGAAGAGTACAAAACTAAGGATTTAAACAAGTTGTAAATGTCTAAGTAAGTAGTAGAAGTTTTGCAGAAGGTAAATCTCAAAAAGTTTGTTTTTGTGATTAAATTGGCTATAATTAGCACAGTCAGCCAAAGTTATTTGAACTTAAATATACTGATATAAAGCAAAGTCTGAAACTTTGCTCTTATCAATCAAGATAATTTTCTTGTATTTGTTAGGTTTATTACTTGGGGAAACTAAGTTTTAAAGGAATTAGGGGTTGTACCTGTTTTAAAGTCTTAAATTATTACTTTGTAAGTAGTTAACCAGGTGTTATTTAGATTATAACAATATAGTTGACACCCTTAATATATGTGAGTAGTTGAATGTATGCATCTGAGAACTCTATCTGTCTAAGCCTTGGAAGATAGAGCAAAAGACAATTATCATCAGCTGGGAATACACCAAAGGAGTCACGAAGGGAGTGGAATTTGTAGTGAGCTAGGATTTCCCAGTCTGTAAAGGATTAGCGACATTCTGGAGGACGAAAGAGCCAGAATAAAGATTTTTAAATGTGAAAAAAATTAAAAATGAGTATTTAAGAGCTAAAAGTAAAGAGAATTAGAAGTAAACATATAATTCCAAAAATATGTAATGTAGAATGCTTCAACATGTTTCCAGGATTAAAACCTCTTAGATCATGAAGTATTTGTTCAGTAAGAGATGCAGGATCCACAAGTTTGTTTCTGCTTTCCTGAATACCCTGGATGTGCTGAAGTAACTCCATAAGATCCAGGTTGTTACAAGAGAAGCTATAAAACATATTAAAGTGACTACTCCAAACACTATAAATCTGTTAGCTAGGAGTAAAAAAAGGAAAGCAGGTAAAGAACCAGTATCACTTTCTCTTTATCATATCTAGTAATGCAGTTAGATTACATTTCTTAAAGTTACATGGTATTTATCAATTACTCTTACATTTACAGTAATTAAAGCATAAGGAGTTTGAAGACAGGCTCACAGGTCATAGAAGGAACCCTCTTTGAAGCTCCTGTCAATGGAGTCAGGCATGTGGCCATCTTTAAAATTGAGAAAATCTGAGGCAGCATCAAATGACACAGATCTTTTTGCATGCCACCTTCACTGTAAATCAGGATATTACCAACAAATCCTCCAGGAGCCATAGAATCCTGGCATAGCTAGCTAACTTTTATCAATTCTTGGAGACAGTCCAACATATATCCACCACTTCTAGAGATTTTACGTTGAACTGGCAAGACATTAGCACATTCCATCCATTTAGAAAAGGTGTTAAATTCTATTGCAGAATGATTAGGATAGTAAGGTGCTGGTGGATGTTGTACGGGAATAACTGGCCTGTTATGGGAAAATCACATTTTAATAACTCTCTGGACTTAAGGTCTAAGTCCCAGTGGCCAGTATGAGTAGCTGGCTATTTAGCCAGCATATTTATCATGGGACCATCATATAGGTAGATTCCCATTGAAGCCATTACAATTAAATCCAGTTACATGAATAGTTGTAATGTGTTTGTCTATAAAACCTCCCGTCATATGAGTATCTTTAGTAAATACTGGAATAGTTTCTCCAGTCCACATAGCTGGATGTACTAAAGGTGGATCTGGGAAGTAGGTCCAATTAGTTTCTCCATGGACTCCATTTACCTGACAACTTAACACAGCCAGCTTGGCCACAAACATTGTGATTGGAGTCTTATTGCATCCTTGTTGCTCAACCATCTGCTCAGCCTGAAGTGTCAGGTCCTTCAGTTGTCTCCAGGATGACAGGTCTGGTTTTCTGGAAATATGCAACCATAGCCTCTACCCTATATTATTACTGAATCTGGTCCATTCTATTGCTCCATGTGTTGCTCAGCAGCAGTGAGATTTTTTAATATTATGATTTAAAAATTTTTAAAAAACAATTTTGTGGGGTTATGTGGGATTCTGTTTCCCTTCTTTTTATTTTTTAAAATTATTTTTAAAAGTTGATATAAACTGGAGCGTCATTAGCATTAAATTGTAGCGAATGGCCCAACGCTGTAAACATACTTAAACAGTAAGTAGTGACTTAATAAACATTTTTATTTGGCCAGGAAAATTGGCAAAAGTTACCTGTTGGTCATATGAAGATTGTAAAGTCAACATTGTTGTTAAGTTGAAGAGGCACAATAGTGATAGAAGGCCTCACTTTCACCAATTGTATGACTTAATTTTGTCTCCAGTATGGGCTGAGCAATAAATTATGAAATGGGGTCAGTACAGATTCTAAAAGCAGGTTTTACAACATGTTTATCCTATAATAAGTAATGACTTCTTATCTTAAGAATTTGTAGTTGTGTAAGGCATTAACAGACAATAGTTGCAATGTTTGAAAGGAAAATACAAAATGAAATTAACAACAGTGAAAACATATTTAACTTGTATAACAGCTATGAATCAAGGAACATAATTTTTATAAATTTAAACCTTTAGTTTTGTATATAGTATTTTGTTTATTTTAGGAATACAATAATTTTTATAACAAAAATCTATCTTTTGAACCTAACTTTAAATGTACTGAAATGGTTATCTTAACCTGGAATGAGAAGAGAGGCAGGGTCTTAAGTGAGGTGGCCTCTTGACAAAACTTAGGTAAAATGTTTTCTTTTTAAAACTAATCTTAGTCTCTTGAATATTATTTTGTAAAAATTTTACATTTAATTTTTGAATCAGTATGAATTAGTTAACATAATTTAACATTATGTCTGAAACATGAAACAATTCAAGAGAGCCTCTAACACCCTCTTGAGGGAAAGTGGCAAAACATTTTTATATCTTATATTGTTAACCTTTAAATAAGCCAGGCTCTATTTATTGTCTTTTAAAAATATGTTAAGTTTACTTTTTAGTGTAGAGAGTAACATAAAATTTTGTAACTTACACATATTTAATTACAAATATTAAATGACATAATTAAATTTCCAACTAATTTGTTAGTTTTATATGTTTGTAAGAGACCACTGTCGTAGAAAACTTTAATTTGAAGAGCATCAGCTTAGCAAAATGTTCTTTTAAATCTTATATCTTAAAGACATGTGTATTTGGGAAATAAAAATTTATTTAGTAAATGAAGAAATCAATAACTGAAGCACAATTACACTGGTTTTTAAAAATATTTTTTTAGTTGTCAATGGACCTTTATTGCATTTATTTATTTATTTATATGTGGTGCTGAGGATCGAACCCAGGGTCTCACACATGCCAGGCAAGTGCTCTACCACTGAACCACAACCCCAGTCGAAAACTGATGTTTTTATATTAACTGAATTTGGTTTTTAAAGAAAAATTTGTAATGCTGAAATGTAATGTGATATTTTAACAGTTATTGTTTAATCAATACTTTACAAATCTTAATTCCTTTAAAACTAGTTTTTTTAAGTAATAAACAACAGACAATAAAAATTATTTTATTGTAATGAGAGTAGATACTGTTTTAAGTAATTTCATTCTTTACGCTCTCATTCTTTACTTAGAAAGTCCAATTAACAGGGGTCTGTGAAAAGATCTTATCTATACTTATAAATAGGTCTCATGTCAGAAACTTTGTGCAAAGCGCAGTTTTTCTTTTTAAAAGAGGAAAAAGCTTTAAATAACTTTAGCTGATTATGTTAATTATATAAAACAATTTAATTGCATGTAAATTTTTGAAATTTATTTTGTACAAATTTTGTTTTAATTTACTTAGACATTTACAGCCTTTTTCTTTAACAGGTGAAAAATTTCTTAGACTCCTTTATATAAATAGAAGAAGCTTCACTCCCAGCAGGTCTATTCTCAGTGAGAACATAAAGAACAAAGGAATTTTGGACCTTTTTTTAACCGAATTATAAACACATCTAATGTTTAAATATATTTTAGTTAAGAGTGCTTGATGTTTCATTTAGTAGATGATATTTTAGCACTCTAACTTTGCAAATTAAGCGTCTCCTTTATTAAAGACATATAATTAATCCCATTTATCTTAAAATTAACTTACTTATTCTTAACTATAAAAGCCAGGACATCAAACAAACGTAGATAACAGTATTAACTATTAACCATATCTTTCCTGTTGAAGAAACTTGTTAGAAGCAATAATTAGACATTTTATATAAATCATCACTTTATTAATTATCTGACCACCTGAAAAAACTTGTGAGTCAGTCATGTTAAAGACATATTTACTTTTATCTGTTTACCCAATTTAAATTGACCTTTATTAATGTTACTTGAATTAATTAAAATATATTTGGATCCGTTTTTCTTTTAATTTTAAATTATGAGCACTCAATTATTTATAAGTCAATTGTGATACCACATATATACAGACACAACATAAATACAAGACATTGTGTGCACACATACACAAATCAGACAAATAAAACATTTTATAACTTTTGTAGGTGGAGCTCCACAGGTCGGAAGTAATGGTACATATTTTTATAAAAGCTTTTATTTGATTTAACCTGCTTAGAATTAAGATAGAGCCAATCAGACTTTTACATTATGAGTTAATTATAAGGCAGGCCTGTGTAGATGGAAATGCCACATCTGAAATCTGACAATTATGAGGACACTCAAATAAAATATTTCAGATTGCCGGCTTTTTGTCCTGACTACTGCCAGACCCACTGCCAGCATTACCATCCCCTGAAATTGGCCTTTGAACAAAGAATGCAAATACTTTCCATAGCCAGATAAAATAAAACTTATTTTAAAAATACATTAATTTAGAAATCCCAGACATCTGAGGAATGCAAAAGCTTGTAAAAATCATTGTTTTAAAGGAAAACAAAACTTGTAAATTTAGAATCTTTGTGCCAGGTCAGATTTAAGCAGCTGCAGGGAGAGGAAGCAAGGACCACTGAACTCAAAACTTCTCACCAACCCCTTCTTACTGCTACTACTCATTAACCTCTCTGAAGCCTCTGTCCCAACCCACATGTGGTGTTTCTATGCCGAGGAAATGTGGCAGCTGGGTGGAGCCTCCTTCTATAACTTCGTAGCAGAAAAGGATGTAACCAGGAAATCACCCTCGAAGGACATTTCCCTGAGCCCAGCTGGAGAAATGCAATAAGAAACAATATGAAAGACCCTTGGACCCTGAACTGGGCCTCGGGGGTTGATGGTTTGCCCAGACCCGCATGAGTGAGGTTGCCAGGGTGACATACAACCAGATGCTCCTGCACCTTTATAGCCATCTCCCCACCGACCCAGACCCCAAACCTCTTTTTTACCCCCTGAATGCCCCCTAATAAAGTAGCCAGATGGACTTCAACACCATACATCACCAAAAGGGTCCGAGGTGTCAGGTCAGATTTAAGCAGCTGCAGGGGTAGGAAGCAGGGACACCTGGTAACCTACTGCAAAGCACTGGAGCAACCAATCAGATGCAAATGAATAAGACCTGCTGACCCTTATTTCCACCTGATTCACCTATTCCTGGGCAGGACCTCTAGCCTATTCCAGCCTTATAAAAATCCTGGGCAGCCAGAGCCATGTGCGAGTTTCTCCTGAAAACTCCGATTTTCACCCAGGAGGGCTGGGAATTTCACCTGGGAGCGCAAGCTTCAATAAAGTTTGGTTCGGCTACTTTTGTCTGACTCCAGTTTGGCCACCCGCCAGCGAGCTTACACTTTGCATTTTTCTCTCCTAGTGCTGTAGAATTAGAGAGGGAGGTTATTAACAAAGAAATGTGATCAAGTCAGAAAGAGTTTGAGTTTTAAAAGGTAAACTCTTTTTTCCTGTGTTTGTAAATCCTATAGGATCACAGCGGAGGTATGAATGCAGCTCTGCTTTGTTTTTACAACCAGGCAAAAGCTGGCAGTTTCTGGCCAGATCACTGTTAAATTATCTCCTTCTGGAGTTTTATCTACAGGAAGGCTGAAAAATTTTTCTAAAAAGCACTGCTAAAAGTCTTAGCTTTTTCCTCCTCATTCCCCTGCCTGCTCTCAGAAAACAAAGACTGTAGCTGAGGAGGGGAGGGACTAGAGAATATGCCCCAGACTGAAGACTCTTAGTCTTAACGTTTTGTAGCCTATGAAATCAGAAATGGAGTCAGAAACCAAACATTTTACACCATTACAAGGTGGAAGAAGACAGTATCTAAACCACAAGGTAAACAACCACAAGATAAATGCTGCCACCGACACTTTGTCCAGTCTCTGCTGGAGAGCTAACACACAACTGTTTGCCAAGCTCCTCCCAATACTCTGGATCTACCACCCTCTTCTTAAGGAAACAAAGAAAAGTTTTAATAACAAATTCTAAAAACTGCACCAACTGTGCCTTCTTCATCCTAAGTATAATACAGCTCTCTTTATTTAGTTATAATTTCAGAAAATTCCCCATTCTTAATGTCAAGCTATCTTAGAGATTCCTCCCTCCACTTTCTCTTTAAATTGACTAACATGTGTTTTCTATGAGGGAGCAGATGAGCACCCACTTGAAATATTTCCTTCTGAATTCCTCACAACAGTCCCTGTTCCAGGAACCAGTTCTCACAGCGACCTGTGCAGGGAGGGAATCAGTAACCATGTGAAGGTGTGGGCCAGCTGGAAATAAGACTGAAAAAATAGCATTAAGAAATAAGAGGGGCGGGGCTGTAGCTCAGTGGTAGAAGTGCTTGCATTTTATGTGTGAGGCACTGGGTTTGATCCTCAACGCCACATTAAAAAAATAAAGATATTGTGTCCATCTACAACTAAAAAAAAAAAAAAAAAAAACAAAGGATGCAATAAATATGGTTAAAGTCTGGGCTTAATGGGTGGAAAAGACCTGATGGGTCTGATCCTAACAAAGGAAAAAGGCTGGTGAACACTTTATTTATAGTGAAACACATCAAAGGGGGATTTAATGTGAGAAAAACTTTTCAAGATAAACAAGAAGTGAGAAGCTGTGGGGAAGTTGGCCTGATAGGAGTCTTATCACTTGCACAGTAATTCTTCCTCCTCCAGGTAGCTGGTGCCTCAAGGCTACTTGGGTGCACTGGTATCTGTATCCACCTCCTGGGAGTTGCATTTGAACCTAGCGCTGTCTGAACCAATATATTCCATGGTATCACAGAATTCTCTTTGAGCAGGATGTTGCCAAGGCAATGGAATGGCCTTGGATTTGTGAGATGACACCGTGAGTTCTCCAAGATGTACACCTTTACTTAGAGACTACTCAGACAAGCCCACAATTCACTCATGGTTCTCAACACCTAGTTGTTTACCTTTGCCTTCTCTCACTGGTCCTCTTGCTTCTTTTGCGTCCACTCCCAATGTGGGAGTCTGGCCAGTGAGAGTCAACACCCTACTCATTTGGCAAGAGCTGTAGCACCTCCCCTTTTACAGCTCTCCTATCTCAGAGTCTTTCTCTCTCAAGTCTGTGCCCTGCAGAATGGAATCCCAACCCCCATGTGCATAGATTCTCCTCCTTTGCCTCTGAATCCTCTTTCCATTCCTTCTTTAGTTATTTCCACTAAAAACCCCATGAGCATTGGTCACTCCTAACCCTGCAAGATTCCTTCCCCGCACCAGATTTAGTGCATCTGTGCTCCTGATCTAGCAGCCAACTCTACAGCTCAAAGTCTCTGCCATGGACACTACTTTGCCTTAAGGAGGTGAACTTCAGAGCTGTCCTCAGCACTAGAGGGAACTGCTGCCTATTCTCCCAGGTTTACTGGCCTAGGTAGCACAAGCAGGCAGAAAATGGACCAGTCTCCATGGGCCAACTTTCACCTAGATTTCACCATTCTTCTGTCCCATAACCACTCCTCAGCTGCCTTTTGGAGCGCTCATAGGTAACAAGGGAGAGACTCCCTCTGCCACAATTGGCTCCTTCTCATGTTCCCAGTCATGAATCACATGCTCGAAGCCTGGCACCAACAGAGGTATGGATATCACCCTTCCTTCCAAGGCTATCATCTTCCAGTCTTATCCTATCTCCCACAGTCACTTGGGATTATATTCCAAGGTGCTTCCTGGTTCTGGGAAGCTACCATCCAGGGGCAGCATTGCCTTGGACCTGCTCTCCACAGGTTGGTGTAAATAGTTGGTGCAGGGCCCTAACATCACTCTCCACCATCTGAGCCATTCCTCAACCAGGTTGCAGCAGCACAACTCTCTCTCTTTGGGCAACCTGGGAAACCCAGCACAGGCTACAGACATACCTCTGTCACAGCTCAACAGGTGAGTTGGGCAGCACAAGGCAAACAGGACTTATGGATATCACCTCACCCCAAACACTATTTGGCATGTTAATCAACAACCAGCCATTCTTTTCCCGTAACTCAGGTGCTGTGCACCTAGGCACAGCCACCAAGTCTGGATAGGGAGCTGGTACCAGGTGGAAATGCTGTGAGGATGGCGCTTCACTCTCTGACAGTATCACTCTCAGCCCTGTGGCCTTCTTGGATCCTGTGACACCCAGAAGTGGAGGGAACATTGGATTTGGCCTACTCACAACCAGACCCCGGCCCAAGACTGGAGCCCTGTTTAGAAATACTGGATCTGAGGCACCCCACAGTGGATGGCAAAAGAGAGCCTCATGGACACTCAGTTTGACTCCCCTAGCATGCTCAGGGGCATTTGAGCATGAGCTCTGAGCCATTTTCTCTGTTCTTGGACCTGGATTGAATGTCCATTTCTAGTCCCCCCCCCCACCCCCACCCCACCTGATTACCTCAAAGGCCTTCCTCTTTCCCTGATGAAGGATATAAATTCCTGTTGTTTTTAGTTCATGTTTCTCAGTTCCTGAGTCTTCCATGCACTCTGAATAGATGTTGGGGGAAAAAGTGGCATGTATATGAGGTTTTGTGTGGAGTCAGACCTTCTGCAAATACTCTTTGTCCCAGGGAAGAGGACTCAAAGTGGCCACCTATTTGACAACCTGTAGAAATGGACCAGACAGGAGTTCAACCAACATATCAGACTCTCTGTTCCTGAGTGGTGTACATTTGTTGGAAAACACTCCTGTGCCTGAGTTTTGAGAAATGGTTGCATCAAAATAGAACAGACAAGCCATGAGTTTCATACACTTAAAGAATATGATTTCACAGGTTCTGGTGTGCATATTCCTATGACACTCCTTAACCAGTTAAAAAATGGATCCTTTACTGGAAAAAGGTTCCTTTTGCCCCTCCTGTGCCCTGCCTTCCAGCCTTCCTCCATGCTACCTTTCCCCAAGCAGGTGCTGATCTGCTTTCCATCACTAGTGATATGTCACTCTTGAAAGATATGCAAATGAGTTAATACAATGTGGTCTCTTTGAATGAGTTTTGGGCCTCTTATGTTGAGTTTCTTTAGCCAGACTTGATGCATTAGTCATTAGGGTTTTTTTGTTTTGTTTTGTTTTGTTTTTTGGTACCAGGGATTGAACCCAGGGATGGTTAACCACCTAGCCACATTCCTAGCCCCTTTTATTTTTATTTTTGAGACAGCGTCTGGCTAAAGTTTTGAGCCTGGCTTTGAACTTTCGATCTTTTTGCCTCAGCCTCAGGAGTGGCTGGAACCATCTCGCCCATTGACTTTTCAGTTCTTAATGATGAAGTTGTTGTGAATGTACTTGTCAAAGACTTTGCATGCATATACAAAGGAAGAAAAGGGCTGTGTCATAGACTAGGTAGAGGTTTTATTTTTTGAAATAAAATTTTCAAAAATTTGTTCTAATTAGTAGACATGAAAGTAGAATGCATTTTGACACATTGTACACAAATGGAGCACAGCTTCTCATTCCTCTGGCTGTACATGGTATAGAGTAACACTGATAGTGTAATCATACATGTATAGAGGGTAATGATGTCCATCTCATTCCACCATCCTTCTTACCCCCACACTCCTCTCCTTCCCTCACTCACTTCTGCCCAATCCAAAGTTCCTCCATTCTTCCCTATGCCCGTCCCCCATTTTGGATCAGCATCCACTTATCAGAGAAAACATTTGGACTTTAGTTTTCTGGGTTTGCTTTATTTCACTTAGCACGATAGTCTCTAGTTTCATCCATTTACTGGCAAATGCCATAATTCCATTCTTCTTTAAGGCTGAGTAATATTCCATTGTCTATATATAACACATTTTCTTTATCCATTCATCTGTTGAAGGGCATCTAGGTAGGTTCCATAGTTTACCTATTATGAATTGAGCTGCTATAAACATTGATGTGGCTTCATCACTGTAGTATGCTGATTTTAAGTCCTTTGGATAGACCAAGGAGTGGGATTAGCTGGGTCAAATGGTGGTTCCATTCCAAGTTTTCTGAGGAATCTCCAAACTGCTTTCTAGAGGGGTTGCACCAATTTGCACCAGCAATGTATGTACCTTTTCCCACACATTCTCACCAACACTTACTTT
Source organism: Glaucomys volans (assembly GCA_020662805.1). Taxonomy (NCBI): domain Eukaryota; kingdom Metazoa; phylum Chordata; class Mammalia; order Rodentia; family Sciuridae; genus Glaucomys; species Glaucomys volans. The sequence goes on from JAJEJO010003246.1 coordinate 67,600, forward strand.
TGCTTGTATTCTTGATCATTGCCATTCTGACTGGAGTGAGATGAAATCTTAGAGTAATTTTGATTTGCCTTTCTCTAATTGTTAGAGATGAACATTTTTTCATATATTTGTTGATTGATTGTATTTCATCTTTTGTGAAGTATCTGTTCAGTTTCTTGGACCATTTATTAATTGAGTTATTTGGTTTTTGGTGTTAAGTTTTTGAGTTCTTTATATATCCTGGAGATTAATGCTCTGTTTGAGGTGCAGGTGGCAAAGATTCGCCCACTCTGTAGGCTCTCTCTTCATGCTCTTGATTGTCTCCTTTACTGTGAAAGAGTTTTATAGGTTGATACCATTCCATTTATTGACTCTTGATTTTCCTTCTTGCTCTTTAGGAGTCTTATTGAGGAAGTTAGATCATAAACTGACATGATGAAGATCTGGGCCTAATGTTTCTTCTATTAGGTGTGGGATCTCTGTTCTATGCCTAAGTCTTTGATCCACTTTGAGTTGAGTTTTGTGCAGGGTGAGAAATAGGGATTTAATTTAATTTTGATGCATATGGATTTCCAGTTTTCCCAGCACCATTTGTTGAAGAGACTATCTTTTCTCCAATGTATGTTTTTGGCCCCTTTGTCTAGTATAAGATAACTGTATTTATGTGGGTTTGTCTCTGTGTCTTCTATTTTGTACATTGGTCTACATGTCTATTTTGGTGCCAAAACCATACCATTTTTGTTACCATTGCTCTGTAGTATATCTTAAGGTCTTCTTTGTGATGCCTCCTGCTTTACTCTTCTTGCTAAGGATTGCTTTGGCAATTCTGGTTCTCTTATTTTTCCAAATGAATTTTATGATGATTTTTCTATTCCTATGAAGAATGTCAGTGGGATTTTAATAGGAATTTAATTAAATCTATGTTGGTAATATGGTCATTTTTTTGGTAGTATGGCCATTTTGACCATATTAATTCTGCCTATCGAGTGTGGGAGATCATTCCATCTTCTAAGGTCTTTTCCAATTTCTTTCTTTAGTGTTCCGTAGTTTTTGTTGTAGAGGTCTTTCACCTCTTTTGTTAGATTGATTCCCAAGTATTTTATATTTTGAGGCTATTGTGAATGGGGTAGTTTTTCTAATTTTTCTTTCAGTTGATTCATCACTGATGTATAGAAATGCATTTGACTTATGGGTATTGATTTTATATTCTGCTACATTGCTGAATTCATTTATTAGCTCTAGAAATTCTGGTGGAATTTTTGGATCTTCTAAATATAGAATCATGTCATCATCAAATAGTGATAGTCGAGTTCTTTTTTTCCTATTCATGTCCCTTTAGTTTCTTCCATGTGTCTAATTGCTCTGGCTAGAGTTTCAAGGACTATGTCAAATAGAAGTGGTGAAAGAGGGCATCCCTGTGTTTTTCCAGGTTTTAGAAGGATTGCTTTCAATTTTTCTCCATTTAAATTGATCTTGGTTTTGGGCTTAGCATAGATAGCTTTTACAATATCCAGATATGTTCCTATTGTCTGTTGGTTTTCTAGTATTTTGAACATAAGGAGTGCTGTATTTTGTCAAATGCTTTTTCTGCATCTATTGAGATGATCATATGAGTCTTGTCTTTAAGTCTATTGATGTGATGAATTATGTTTATTAATTTCCATATATTGAACCAATCTTGCATCCCTGGGATGAACCCAGTTTGATGATGGTGCACTATCTTCTTAACATGTTTTTGTATGTGAGTTGCCAGTATTTTATTGAGAATTTTTGCATCTATGTTCATCAGGGATATTGGTCTGAAGTTTTCTTTCCTTCATGTGTCTTTGTCTGGTTTTGGTATCAGGTAGATACTAACCTCATAGAATGAGTTTGGAAGGGTTTCCTCCTTTTCTATTTCATGGAATAATTTGAGGAGTAATGGTATTCTTTGAAGATCTGGTAGAACTCAGTACAGAATGTGTCTGGCCCTGGACTTTTCTTGGTTGGCAGGCCTTTGATGTCTTCCTCTATTTTATTGTTTGAAATTGATCTGTTTAAATTGCGTACGTCCTCCTGATTCAGTTGGGTATATCACATCTCTAGAAATTTGTCGATGTCTTCAAGACTTTCTATTTTACTGGAGTATAAATTTTCAAAATAGTTTCTAATTATCTTCTGTATTTCAGTTTTCATCATGAATTTTAGTAATTTGAGTTTTCTTTATCATTCTCTTTGTTAGTGTAACTAAGGGTTTATCAATTTTATTGATTTTTTCCAAAGAACAAACTTTTTCTTTTGTCTACTTTTTGAATTGTTTCTTTTGTTTCAATTTCATTGATTTCAGCTCTGATTTTTATTATTTCCTGTCTTCTACTGCTTTTGCTGTTGATTTGTTCTTCTTTTTAGGACTTTGAGATGTAATGTTAGGTCATTTATTTGTTGATTTCTATTCTTTCAATGTATGAGCTCAATGCAAAGAACTTTCCTCTTAGCACTGCCTTCATTGTGCCCCAGAGAATTTGATATGTTATATCAGTGCTCTAATTTACCTCTGAGTATTCTTTTATTTCCTCCCTGATTTCTTCTGCTATCCATTTGTCATTCAGTAGTGTGTTATTTAGTCTCTAGGTGTTAGAGTAGCTTCTTTTTTTATTTTATCATTGATTTCTAGTTTCATTTCATTATGATCTGATAGAATATAGGCTAGTATGTCCAGTTTTTTTTTTTTTGTATTTGCTAAGAGTTGCTTTGTGGCATAACATATGGTTTCTTTTAAAGACGGATCCACATGCTGCTGAGAAAAGTGTGCACCTGTTGATGGATGGAATATTCTATATATGTCTGTTAAGTCTAAATTATTGATCATATTATTTAGTTGTATAGTTTCTTTGTGTAGTGTTTGGAAGATCTATCCAATGGTGATAGAGGTGTGTTAAAGTCACCCGATATTGTTGTGTTGTGGTCTATTTGATTCTTGAAATTTAGAAAGGTTTGTTTGATATATATAGACGCACCATTGTTTGGGGCATAAATATTTATGATTGTTATTTCTTGTTGATGTATGATTCCCTTAAACAGTGTGAAATGCCCTTCTTCATCACTTCTGACAAACTTTGGCTTGAGGTTCACTTTACCTGATATGAGGATTAAAACCCCTGCTTGTTTACACAGTCCATGTGAGTGATATGTTTTTTCATATCAAACCATATGTTTTGTCACAAAGCAACTCTTAGCAAATACAAAAAAAAAAAAAAAATTGGACATACTATCCTATATTCTATCAGATCATAATGAAATGAAACTAGAATCAATGATAAAATAAAAAAAGAAGCTACTCCAACACCTTTCACCTTTCAGTCTGTGGTGTCTTTTCTTAGAGGTGAGTCTCTTGAAGAGAGAATATTTTTGGATCTTTTTAAAAAGTTGAATCTGCCAGTCTATGTCTTTTGATTGATGAGTTTAGGCCATTAATATTGAGGTTTATTATTGAGATATGATTTGTATTCCCAGTCATTTTGGTTTATTTTTGGTTTTTCACTTGGCATAATTTCTCATTTGATTGACATTTCCTTTAGTGTAGTTCCTTCCTTTGCTGGTTTTTTTTTCATTTTCTCCTCATGGAATATTTTGCTGAGAATGTTCTGTAGTGCAGGCTTTCTAGTTGTGAATTCTTTTAACTTTTGTTTATCATGGAAGGTTTTTATTTCGTCTTCAAATATGAAGGTTAGTATTGCTGGATATAAAATTCTTGATTGGCATCTGTTTTCTTTCAGAGCTTAATATATATTATTCCAGGACCTCCTAGCATTGAGGTCCTGGGTTGAGAAATCGGCTGAGATCCAAATTGTTTTCTTGCTATATGCAATTTGAGATTTTTTTTTTTTTGCAGCCTTTAAAATTTTATCCTTATTCTGTATGATAGTCATTCCCATTATAATGTGCCTTGGTGTGGTTCTGCTGTAATTTTGTACATTTGGGGTCCTTTTAGCCCCTTGTAGTTGATTTTCCATTTCATTCTGTAGATCTGTGAAGTTTTCTGATATTTCATTGAAAAGATTGTGCATTTCTTTGGTTTGTATTTCCATACCTTCACCTATCAAGATAAATCTTAAATTTGGTATTTTCATGCTATCCCATAATTCTTGGAAGTTTTGTTCATGATTTCTTACCATCTTCTCATACAGTCAACTTTATTTTCAAGAGTATATATTTTGTCTTCATTGCCTGAGTTTCTTTCTTCCAAGTCATCTAGTCCATTTGTGATACTTGCCATTGAATTTTTAATTAGTTTTGTTTCCTTCATTTCAAGGATTTCTGCTTGATTCCTTTTTATAATCTCTGCCTTTTTATTGAAGTTATCTTTCAGTTATTGTGTTTTCTCTCTGATACCATCATTTATTTCAAAGATCAGTTTAACTGTGTACCTTCTAAACTCCTTCTCTGACATTTCTTCTACTGTGTTGTCTGTGGATTCTATTGTTGAGACATCTTGGTTTGAGGTGCTTTGTTCCCTTGTTTTTTCATGTTGTGTGTCTTCCCATCTACCATATGGATCTGAGGTAGTACAGTTTCTACCCTGTAGTTTTATAGTGTCCCTGAAGACTTCCAGTACCTCACCTTTAAGGAGGAGGCCAATATTAACAGTACTCAATGCAAACAATATACAGCCTTAAATCAAATAGCTCCATTAAGGCATCTATAATTTTGTCACAACAAACAGAAATGAAGTGTTCAATTATTGTTTACAATATAAAGAGTAAGTTTGCTAGAAGGGTTTACCATTTTAAATGATGGACAAAGAAGGAACAGAAGTAGATGTGATGTTTATGAGGAAGAGGGAGAGAAGATACAGGTAAAAATTTATAGTAAGAGTGAAGGAGGAATTAATAGAGGTTGGGTGTTATCATGACAGAAGTGAGAAAGAGAATCCAAGGAGACAAATAAATGAGAGAAAAAATATAAGTATACACAACAAATCTGTAATATAATATTCAGACATCCCATTCCTCGATAAATTGATGCATGAAAAAATTTGGTTTCAAAGATGGTAGAGATGTGTGTTGGGGGGGGAATGACAGTCTCAATGGAAAATTGAACAATTGTTTCTGATGGCTTTCAAAAGTTTCTCAGCTTCCCTTCTTTCCTGATATGTGGGGTTTTCTGAAGTTTGATGGTAGCTCCAGTCCAGTGGGTGTCAGACCAGCTGGGTGGGAGAGCTGATAACAAGATGCCCTTACACCCTCTTCCAGTATTCCCAACGACTGTAGCTGACCCCTTCCATATCTGCCCACTTGAGGACTCAATGAGGTATAGAGACCCCAGTTATCTCCAGTTTCTCTAACCTGTAATCCCCTGGGTAGATGCACCCAGTCTCTGGCTTTCCACTGGTTTGCCAGGCCCAGACTGGCCCATGTAGACCCAGCTGCAATATGATGGATCTGGGCTCTGCCAATTCTGTTCTACTTGCAGAGAGACCACCAGGGATGAGCTCACACAAAGGAGTGACCCTGCAAAGAGGCAACAAGATGGCAGCCACTAGCACACCCAGCTGGACAACTTCAGATGCAACCAGACCTGCAGGTACCCGGACAATAGATCTCCAGGCCCTGGCAGGTGTCCTAAGATGGAGGTGGCCACTTGTAACCAAACCTGCAGGTGCCCTGACAATGGACTTCTAGGCAGCAGTGGGCAGCAGGCAATCTGCAGTCAATCTGTGGGTGAACCGCAGGTGATTGGCGGGTGGCAGGCAATGGGCAGGCTAAAGGTGGGCAAATGGTGGGCAATCAACAGCAATGGACGAGCAATGATCTGCGGGCAAATTGAGGGCAATCTGTGAGCAAACAGTGGGCAATCTGCTGGCAAATGGCAGGCAACGGGACAATGGGGCGGGGGCAGGGGGAGAGTGGAAGATTGTCAGGCAGCAACAGCTGCCTTCCAGAAAAACAGTATTTCCTCTGCTTGAATCCCAAGTCATGGGGTGACAAGGAATGCAGCCTCCCTCAACTCCACCATCTGAGGTTTCACTTTTAAATGGGTAGACTTACTGTCCTCTGAAGGAAAGGTACCAATAATAGCACAGAAGGTTTCTAATTCCATTCATCTGTTGAAGGGCATCTAGGTTGGTTCTGTAGTTTAGTTATTGTGAATTGAATGAACTTATGGCATTTGCAGGTAAATGGATGGAGCTGGAGAATATAATACTAAGCAAAATAAGCCAAACCCAAAGAATCAAATGCCGAATGTTTTCTCTGATAAGTGGATGCCCATCCACACTGGGAGAGGCAGGTAGGAAAGAATGAAGAAACTTTGGATTTTGTAGAGGGGAGTGAGAAGAGGGGAGAGGGTGTGGGGATGGAAAGGATGGTGGAATGAGATGGACATTATTACCCTATATACATGTATGATCCCATGACCTCTGTGACTGCACCATGTACAGCCAGAAGAATGAGAAGTTGTGCTCTATTTGTGTACAATGTGTCAAAATGCATTCTACTTTCATGTATAACTAATTAGAACAAATTTAAAAAAATAAAAAAGAAGTTTTGTAATTCCTACACTTACCCATGAGAAAGTTGAAAGAGATTCTGACTGCCTCTTGGGATGTGACTTTGTGTACTTCCTGAAACTATTTTGATAAAATGTAAACTCCTGCCAAAATGAGTAGATCAGTGAAAGCAAGAGATTCTGGCAGTCATCAACCATAGAAAAGTTTTTATCCATTCTTGGAAAACACTAAGGGAAATGGAGAGTTGATGGACAAAATCCCCAAGGAAAGACTTGTCTAAGAAAATGAAGCACAGAGGCAGTCTGCTTTGGTTGAGCCCTGATCTCAATGAAGGGAAAAAGAGATCAAAGGAGAATAAAAGAAGGAGACAAAGGTTCTTTCAAGGAAATGACTCAGAGAACACCTCAGTATGTCCCCACATTTTGCATAGGGCACAGTTATCTAATATGGTTTGATTGTCAGCATGGCAATTATGTCCAGTGCTGGCCACTCTCATGTTCCTTTGCTCTGACGGGAGACTAGTGCTTTCAAAATGATCAAACTGATAAAGTTATAGATAGATAAAGTTATCTAACCTGTAAAAAATAAACTTAATTAGTAAAACATTCATCTCAGTGAATTAGGAGTTCTCTTTGGAAAATATTTTGCCCTGATAAATTTCACCTCAAACTGGGTGCTTCCTAAATTATTACAGAATAATCACATGCACCCAAACATTATTTAGCCTTGCACCACTAATAGGAATCTACCACACATGACTGAAAGAAAAGCACTCTGTCCATCTATTTCTATTTAACAAGAAAATTCAGGAGTTGGATTTTTCTAGGACCTTCTTGCCCCAATTCCCTTTTATTGTCCTGAAATGCAACATTCACATATTAATGAATTTCATTCTTTGGATTAAAAAGAAACAAAACATAATAAAAGCATGAAAAAAAATCCATGGGAATAGCATGACTGTAATTGATTGTTTTCTAACAAATCTGATATGGGGTTGTATTTTGCAGATTTCCCGTTGGAAATCTTTGTCCCAAATTTCTACGAGATCATTTCTGTCCCTTATTGAAATCTCTTCGAATTATAACAAGCATCAATTATGAAACGGCATAATGTAGATCATTTCAGCTTCTCTAGAGCTCTGAAGTGCTGCTAATGAATCTCTTTCTTCAAAATCAATTTGGATTTGAGCAAAAACTTTTGTGTTCTCCCAATTTCAAAAGTTGTTGGGGACAGAAGTCCAAACTTGCTCAGATGTAGCAGAAAAGGCATCTTTTGGGCAGAGAGCTACACACAGCAAATGTTAAAATATATGGAATATGCTGAATCTAATTTTGAAATGATTTTAAAATTCTAAAACTTACATAAGAAATATTTTTACTGATAGCTATGACTCTTGGTCCTGAAACTCCTACAGGCCAGGTGTCTGATATACATCACCCACGAGAGAGAGAAAAACACTGAAATGAAGGACGTTATGAAAACAAGGGTCAGGCTGGATAAAGTCATATGTACGATTCTCCAAAAATTTCCCTTAATATTGAAGTCCCAACTCTTAGGACAAGTGTATGTCTTTCCCTTGTCCTGATTCCCAAAAGCATGTCCCCTCTCTAGACATAATAACTGCCAATAAGGAGACAATAATGCATGGTGAGGAGCGGGCCTAGTGGCATGATCACAATGACCACCTTTGGTTGATCTTATTGGAATCCAACACACTGCTCCCCTAGTCACTTGAAAATCCATAATATACTGGCTTTCATGACCTCTTCAAAGAAGGCCACACCAACTGGTTTCTTATCACTCTGTGGATAAAGACACTGCTAGATTTCATTCTGCATGGACCTCCTGAGTCTAGAATACAGATTTAACACATTTGGATCCCTGGAACTCAATAGAAAAGCAATCAGGACTGCAGGGTCCTGTTGACAGAGGGATGGATGAAGCTTTGCTAGCAACTGGTGTCCTGCATCTTCTTGAGGAGACTGGAACCCAGCATTTCCCTCTCTCTTCTGAGTGGACCTCCTCCTCGGTGATGAATGTGTTCCTTACTTAGCAGACCATGGAAAGAAGGTGGTTAATAGAGGATGTATCTATACCAGGCCAAGGCACCAGGGAGCAGAGGATGAGCTCTGGAGTCACATAGCCTGGCTACAAGGATTGGCTGGGCTACAGCCAGGTGACTGACCTCAGGAAGGGTGTAAGGATTCACTGTGCTGATTGATTGATTGGGGCAGTTACCAGGAATTGAAACCTGGGGTTCTTAAACATTGAGCCCCATACCCAGCCCTTGTTATATTTTCTTTTGAGATAGAGTCTCACTAGATTGCCCAAGGCCTCCTTAGATTGCTGGGCCTGCCTTCGAAACCACCATTCTCCTCCTCAGACTCTTAAGTCACTGAGATTACAGGGGCGTTTCCTTCTGCTTTTAGTAAGGGGTGGAGCCAGTTGCAGCATCCGGTCAGCTCAGGGCACTGCTTCCTCTCCTCTGAAGCGCAAGCTCAGAGGATGAGGCCTTACTGGCCTTGAAGAAAAGGCACCAGTTTCAAGGTAGCATTGAGGTACTGAAGAGGTCAATAAAGGGGCTGGCAGGATCTGATTCGCCCTGGTCTTTCAACAGGGCCTGAATAGCTGCCCAAGTCCCTGCCAGTCCCCTAAGTCCCCACCTCATCAATTTCCTTCCCACCCACCTCTCAGTAAAGCCCCCTCTCCTACTCTACAGGCTTCCATGCTACAGAGGAGACTTCAGAACGGGAAACCAAGATGCAGGATCAAGGCTGGATGAGGCTCAGTGCCAACAGTCCCGGGCCAAACATAGTGGCCCACTGGTGACACACACAGGCAAGGAGAAGGGTCACATCCTCAGGAGCTCGAAAAAGCAGCCTAGAAGTGGAGGTAGACAATAGGTCTCGCTCCCTGTCTTATATCACCTTCTCCTGACGAAATCAGGTTTCACCGTGAGATGCCTGCTCACCCTCAGCGTCATTCGTTCCAGTCAGATGTCACAAAGCCTGGGCTGAACAATGTATGAACAGTGAGCATTTGACCTTCACTGGACGCTGTTTCCAGGTCGAGCTCCCTTGGTGTCTTCATTGGTGTGGAGATCCGACCTGCACTAAGTGGTCTGACTGCGCAAACCACTCAATCGGCGCTGGCGTAGGTATCTCTGCGCTGCCTGCACTCGTCTGACCATCGCCCACCTTAGGACTGGTTCGCGTTGCTCCAGCTCCTGACCGGCATCACCCTCCTGCTCCAATGTCTGCCAAGTGCCCTGCCTTCAGGGTCTTCAACCAGGATCCCTGTCCTCGAGTTCCTTGGTCTTCTGGCTATTACAGAGACACTTTCCTGTAGGCAGGGCATACCTCCTCTAGTTGGTGTCCTAGCAGGACTCCGGGAAAACCCGTGCTATCAACTAGCAACTCGGGTGTTCGTACCCTCCAGAATCTTAAGGATCCCTCCTCCTCCCCTGTTCAGACCATTCTCCTGCCTTTGCCATCTGAGCAGGTCCACGGTGCTGTTGAAGTCCATCACACCAGCTCACCTCCCTTTACCTCCTCCCAAAGAAATAGAGGTGAATTCCTCAGAGCAGCCCAACACAGGGGTAGCTGTGGAGGGAACTTAGGAAGAGAAGGAGGATGAGGAGGAGGAGTAGGGGGAGGGGAGGGGGGGGGGCGGGGGAAGGGGAGGAGGAGGGGGAGGAGGAGGAGAAAAAAAAAATGGAGCAGGGCCAAAAAGAGACAGCAGGACATGGGGAAAGGAGTTCCACTGGGATTGAGAAAGTAGCACCAGTCAAGCCCCTGGAGAAGCAGGGAGAACTCGCTGTGATGGAGGCCAGTTCTGGGCCTCAGCAAAGAAACACCTTGTGTTAGAGGGCCCAAGTATCTCCTGGGAACTTGTGCTTTGGCTACCATGAGGTCCCTTACTGACTCATCCCTACAGAAGGTGTGCTAACTCCTGGGTAGCCTGATGCAGATGCAGAGGCAGCTGTGCTTGAGAAGCCAGCCCCAGGCAGCTTCCTCTCTGCCAGAGAATGGAGTCACAGAAGGCCTGGATGAACATCTGCCCAGCTCTGCAGGTTCCCAGGGGTCAGACAATGAGGTGCAGGGAGAAAAACCTTCTTGCAATTTATCTGGAAGCTGTCCTCCACATACAGCTTCTTGCCTGAGGCCCCTCAAGAGCAAGAGGCCCATTCAAACAGCCCTCCAGCTGCCAATACTGAGAAAACTTGGTGAGCTGCTCCCACCTCCTAAGCCCCTTCTTGTTTCTCTGGGAAAAGATTTTGGCATCCTACACAAGAAGGTTCTGTGTTTGAAGAAGTCCAAGAGCTTAGAGGATAACATAGAAGACTTGGAGGTTACAGTGGAGGCTATGGCAGCCCAAACCCCACTTAATTTGCCCTTTCTCCCTATCTGGCCCAAGCAGGGACTGCAGGACCACGAACCCCACCTACTGACACTTTCCAGATGCCAGCTATTCCTGCCACCTCCCAATTGGCAGACCAGGCTGCGGGCCCCCTGATCCTGTCTGTTTCTCTCTCTTCCCCCACTCCCAATAGTGATGTGGGGGGAATCCCTAGTTGTCTTCCTTTGCCTCCTTCCACTGGCACTCTTCCTCTCTTTAGGTCCAGGGTATGTGTGGGGATTCTGGCCTGTGGATGCCAACACCTTATTCACTTGGCAAGAGCTACAGACCTCCATTTCTCACCTCCTCAAACCTCCTATCCCGCAGCCCTTCCTCCACAGGCCTATGCCTTGGAGATAGGAATTTCCAACCCCACATTGATAGATTTTTCTCCTTCTCTTCCCCCTCTTGCTACCACTCCACCTCTGGCCCCTCCCACCAGTGGTGCTCCCACTCTTGGATCATGCACAGTCCCCCTTGCTAGCAGGTTGTCTCTGCACCATCATCCTCCAGTCTGCCACTAACAATGAAATGGATACTACTCCTCCTTGTAAGGCTATCATATTCCGATCTTTTTCTGTCTCCCAAAATCACTTGGGCCCATATTCTATGGTGCTTTCTGGTTCTGGGAGTCTCCCACCCAGGTGAAGCATTGCCTCAACTCTGGTCTCCATTGGTTGACATGCACAGTGGTACAGTGACTGAGTGCAGCCCATGTGAACAGCCCAGGAGCCACCCCTCAGTGCACAGCTAGGGTTCCTCATGAGTGGTGACAGCAAAATACTTTCTCTTTGGTCATCAGGAAACCCAGCACAGGCTATGGACTTAAACTCTGCCACAGTTCCATCAGTGAGTTGGGCAGTACAATGTGGCCAGAACGTGGCAGTATGCTATCACCCTATTTGGGATACACTCAACAATTAGCTAGCCTTTTCCCAGACCCTGGTGTTGTGTTCATGGCCACCATAACATGATCTGTTAGGACTTGACACAGACGTGTCAGGATGTGTTAGGACTGGTCCCACAGATGGTGCTTCACTCACTGCCAGCATCAGTCCCAGCCCTATGACCTTCTTGGGTCCTGTACATCCCAGGAATTGAGGGAACATTAGTTTGGCCAGACCAACCCAGGCTCTGGGTCCAAGTCTGGGATCTGAGGCACCCCAACATGGAGCACAAAAGAGAGCTTCATGGGCACTCAGCTTGAACATGTACTCCCAGTTTGACAACTAGCCTGGGAGATCAAAGTTCTGGGCTATTTTTCTTGGTCTTGGACCTGGCCAGATGTCCCTTACTAGTTCCCTTTCTCCCCACCCATTACCTCAGCAGCCTTCCTGTTTCCCCAATAATGGACATAAACTCCTATTGGTGTAGTTCATCTGTCTCAGTTTTTGCATTTTCATTGCTTGTTGGCCTGGGAGTAGAGGAAGAAGAGGCCTTTATGCGTGGTGGACATGAAGAGCCAGACCTTTAGAAAATGTTTTGGGTTCCCTGGACAAGGAGCTGAAGTAGCTGTCATTAAGGCAGCCTGCACAAAGAGGCCAGACAGGAGATCAACTAATACACAGCAGACACTCTAGATGTTTGTTGAAACACACTACTCTGCCTGACTTTTGAGAAATGGTCGTATCAAGATAGAAGTGACAAACCACAAGCTTCACATGCTTCAAGAATATGACTTCACAGGCTTTGGTGTGCACATTGCCATGAAACCCTTTACCCAGTTAAGAACATGGACCTGACTCTTACTGGAAAAAGGTTACTGTACCCTCCTGTGCCTTCCAGCCTTCTTCCATGCTACCTCTCCATGTCCCCAAGCAGGTGATCTGCTTTCCATGATTAGAGATATGTCACTCTTAAGAAAGGTATGTGAATGAGTTAATACAAGGTGGTCTCTTTGGAACCTCGCATCAAGCATAGTGATTGGAGAGGAAGCAGCAATTCTGTTTGTGTCATATGTTACACTGGGTGCCCAAGCTAGCACCCTGAGCTGGACACCAGGGAGCCTTCAGAACTGGAACCCAGGACACAGGAGCAATGCCAACTGGGGATCAGTCCAACAGTCTCCACCTAATGGCCTACGGGGCAACATACATGTGCAAGGTGCAGGGGCACATCCCTATAAGCTCCTGGTAGTGAGCTCGTACCTTCTCTCGGCAAAAAAGGGCTTCACAGTGAGCTGATTGTGGGCCCACTCTGCATCATGAATTTAAGCTAGATGTTACAAGGGCTGGACTGAACTGTGTGTGAACAGTGCATGTTTGGCCTCTATGCTGTGTCCAAGTCAAACTCCCTTGGTCTCTTCTCTGCTTTAGTAATTGAACCCATAGGAAGTGCTCGGAATGGGCATTCTGCTTAGTGCAGTAGCAGGTGCCTCTGCACAGCCTACCCTTGTCTGCAGTGGCCTTTGGCCTGAGTACTCCAGCTCCTGTCCTCTGCTTTTCCAGCATATGCCAATCACCCTGACTGCACACTCTTCAACCAAGATCCCTGTCCTTGGGTGCCTTGGTCAATTGGCTGCTATAATTCCCCTCTTTTGCAGATGGTGCACACTTCTCTGGGGATCCCTCATTCAGTGCCCTGAGGGGACTCACAGAAAAGTCCTGTTTTGTCAGTTTGCACCTCTTGGGTATTCTGACCATCCAGAACCTTAAGGATTCCTCCTATTTGGTATACACCCATTTTCCTGTCTTCCCCACCTGAGCAGTTCCACTGGGCAGTGTAGCCCATGACACCAGCTCACCTCCCTTTTCCTCCTCTTAAGGAAATAGAGGTGAGGACCCCAGAGAAGCCCTGGCAGTCACAGAGGAGGAGGAGAAGTGGGAGAAGCAGGAGGAGGAGGAGGAAGAGGAGGATCAGGATCAAGGCCAGAAAGTGACTGATGACAGCAGGATGATAGGGAATGGGGTGGTTCTCGCAATGGGAAAGTAGCATCAGCCAAGCCCCTGGAGGTCCAGGGAGAACTCACTGTGGTGCAATACAGTCCTGGGCCTCAGGAGGGAAACACCATGTGCCATGGAACCATGTGCTCTGGGAACTTCTGCTCTGGCCCTTACGGAGCCCTTCTCTGGCACAATCCTGCTGCAGGTGTGCTGATGCTCTTGAGCAGCCTGATGCAGAGGCAGCAGTGCTCTGCCAGCCAGCCCCAGATAGCACCCAACTGCCAGATAATGGGGTCATGGAAGAGCTGGATGAACAACATCTGCCCAGCTCCCTAGGTTCCCGAGATCAGGCAACAGTGTACAAGGAGAAAAGCTGCCTAGTGGCTTACCTGGGAGCTGTCCTCCATACATAGCTGCTAGCTGGAGGCCCCCTCAAGAGAGAGGCCATGCCAATAGCCTGCCACTGCCAAAACCGAGGAATCGAGGTAAGCTGTCCTCACCTCCTAAGCTGCCTCTTGTTGACCGAAAGAAAAGCGCTCTGTTCATCTCTTCCTATTTGACAAGAAAACTCAGCAGTTGGATATTTCTGGGACATTCTTGTCCTGATTCCTTTACTGTTGGGAAGCCCAACATTCAACAATTAATGAATTTCATTCTTTGGTTAAAACAAAACAAAGAAAACCATGGGAATAACCAGACTATTTTTTATTGTTTTCAAAGGAATCTCATATGGGGTCATATTTTGCAGGGTTCCTGTAGGAACTCTTTGTCCCAAATTCCTACTAGCTCATTTTTGTTCAAACAAACTTGGTCCCTTATTGAAATCTCTTTGAATGATATTCAGCAGCTAGGGTGAAATGCCAATAAACCTAGATCATTTCTGCTTCTCTAGAGCTTCTGAAAAGCTGCTAATGAGTTTCCTGTTTTCACAATCAATTTGGGTCTGAGCAAAACATTTGTGTCCTCCCAATCTCAAAGGTTGTTGGGGACAGAAGTCCAAACTTGCTCAGATATAATGGAAAAGGGATCTTTTGGGCAGAGAGCCAAAACAAATGTTGAAACATATGGAATATGTGCAATATTATTTTCAGATGATTTTAAATATCAAAACCTATATTAGATTATGTACAATGAATCAAATGAAGTCTGTAAAAATTTTTTAAAAAACAACCTATATTAGGTATATTTTTACTGATAGCCATGATTCCTGGTACTGAAACTTCTGCAGACTATGTGCCCACTCCAGGAGAGGAAAAAAAAAAACAAAAAAAACACACTGAGATGAAAGAAGGAAACAAGGCTCAGGCTGGATAAAGTCATGGTTAGTGTTTTACAAATCTCATCATGCTGATGTTGGAGACTATTATGCTAAGTGAGATTAGCCAATCCCAAAAATCCAAAGGCTGAATGGTCTCTCTGATAAGTGAATGATGATGCATAATGTGGGGTGGAATGATGGCAAGAATGGAGAAAGGATAGAGAGCATAGAGGGAAGGGAGGGGTGGGGTTGAGG
>JAJEJO010003246.1:87858-97963 GCA_020662805.1 Glaucomys volans
GTTCTTGCCGGGGTCCAGCCCTAGCAGGGGTCACAGGGTCCTCTGGTGAGAGGGATGGCATCAGCGAGGTGGAGAACAAAGCAACACATACTCAGAGATCTGATGCTAAGTTCTAACTTTATTTTTTCCACACACCATTTTATATGCTAACTTCTAGCTTGAGTACAATATCTTGAGGTTACACAAAAGGAAATAGACGCAAGTTATAAGGCAATAGGCAAGACATATTAGTAGATTAAATATTATCAGCTCTTCGTAATATTTTTAAGTATTTTTCTATATAATCTTAAACTAGTTCTACTTTCTATATTACTGGAAACATCATGCGCAGAAGCCATTTCTATGAACAACAAATAAGCTTACACTAAGTGGTTAATAACTAGGTTAACAGGAACAATAGGGAGTTTCTTTCTGAGCTTTCTCTGGATCATTGATTAACTGAGCTGCTTTAGGCCAATTAGGAACAGTAACTGTTTCCCTAGGGGTGAACAGTAGCTCTTGCTAGATTTTTTAATAAGATTCCTTACTCCTTAGAGTCTTAATACATATGAAACTAGTTAAGGGGGAAACAGTCTTGTTTTTATGTTCTAATTCATATAATGTTTAATTTTCCTTGAAAATTTGCAAATGTAGACACCCAAATATTACACCTTTAACAGTAAGAAATAACACAAAAATGGGAAGGAACATGCCATGTCCACATTTCCCAGAAGACTAGACCATGCAAGAATCTTCATTACTGTTATCTTCAAGTCTCCTCCTGTCTCCCACAACCACTTGGGCCCATATTCCAGGGTGCTTCTTGGTTTGGGGATGTTTCCAACCAGTGGTGGCATGCAGGAGGCTCCTCAGCCCACAGCTAGACTCCTCAGGGGCAGTGACAGCACAACTTTTTCTCATTGGGCACCCTGGGTTCTGCACCATATGCTATGGGCTTAACCCCTGCCATAGCACACCTGATGAGTTGGGCGGCACAAGGCGTCAGGACTTGCAGATATGACATCACCCAGGACCTCATTTACCATGCCAATTACAGACAGTCAGGCTTTCCTCAGAACTGCTGAATTTCATTCTGAATGAACCCTAACGAGTCTAAAATACCACCTTTATACCTTTGGATTCCTGAAACTCAGTTAAAAAGAAATCTGTTCTGAAAGGTTCAGTTGGCAGAGGGATGGATGGATGAAAGCTGCTGACAGTTGGTGACCTGAATCTTCTTGAGGAGGGTGTAGAAATTCACTGTGCTTATTTATTTATTTATTTATTTATTTATTTATTTTTGGTGCCGAGGATTGAACCCAGGGACACTTAACCCCTCAGTCACATCCCCAGCCCTTGTTATATTTTATTTTGAGACAGGGTCTCACTAGGTTGCCTAGGGCCTAAGTTACTGATGTGGCTTTGAACCCTCATTCTCCTGCCTTAGCCTCCCAAGCCGCTGGGATTACAGGTGTGCTTCCCTGTGCTGTCAGGACATGACTTCCAACAAGTGAATGCCACTTGCTGCCAGGAGTGGGTGGCAGAATCCAATCTGCTCAAGTCACTACTCTCCCTCCTTGGAGGCCCAAGCTCAGCAGGTCAGGTAGCATTGGTCTTGAAGAAAAGGCATTGGTTCTAAGGTGGCATTGAGGCACTGGAGATGTCTCTAAACAGGTTGGCAGTATCTGATTAGCCCTGGCCCTCTGCTTTCAACAGGACCTGAATAGCTCCCCAAAGTCCCTACCTACCCCCTAAGTCCTGGTCTCACCAATTCACACTCCCTCCATCCCTCCTCAGTTAAGGCCCCTCCTGGCTCCACTGTCTCCATGCCCCAGAAGAGTGTATTGACCACACACAGGCACTGGATACCCAAACTAGCACCGTGGGCCAGACACTAGGAGCCTTCAGAACCAGAATCAAAGACGTAGGATCAATACTGGATGGGCCTATATAGTGGCCCACATGGCGATGCACACATGCAAGGAGCAGGGGTATGTCACCAGGAGCTTAAAAATGCAGCCTAGTAGTGGACAATGGGCCTCACTCTTGGTCCTGGTTCACCATTTCTTAATGGAACCAGATTTCGCTGAGAGCTGGCTGTGCACCCTCTCTGTCACTCCCTCCAACCAGATGTCACAAGGGCTGGGTTGAACAGTGTGCAAACACTGTGCATTTTTCCACCACCAAGCTCCCTTGGTGTCTTCTCTGGTGTGGGGTTCAGACCTGCACTAAGTACTCTGAATAAGGAATCTGCTCAGTCATTGTTGTTGCAGGTGCCTCCATGCCACCTGCCCATGTCCAGGAGTCACCTGCCTTTTGACTGGTCTGTGATCCTTCAGCTCCTGGCCTTTGCTTTTCCAGCAACTGCAATACTCCTGCCTTTATGTTCTTCACCAGGATCCCTGTCCTCATGTGTTTTGGTCAATTGGCAGCTACAAAGCTCCTCTCCTACAGGCCACACACACCTCTTTGGGGATCCTCCAGTTGGGGTCATGGGTGAAGTCCTTGAAAAAGTCCCTTTCTGCCAACTGGCCACTCACCTGGTTGTTTGTCCCCTCCAGAAATATAAGGATTCCTCCTCCCCAACACACGCACATACACACATTTTCCTCTCTACACAATCTGAGCAGGGCCACAGGACTGTGGAGCCCATGACATAGCTCACCTCCCTTTTCCTTCTCCCCAGGAAACAGAGGTGAGGACCCCAGAGCAACCCAAAGTAGGAATGACTGTGAGGAGGAGAAGGAAGAGGAGGAAAGCCAGGAAGAGAGTGAAGACAGCACAACTACAGGAAAGAGGCGCTCCTAGTAACGGGGAAGCAGCACCAGCCCAGTAGCACCTGGAGATCCAGGGAGAACTCACAGTGGTACAGAACAATCCTGGGCCTCAGGAGGGAAACACCTTGGGTGAGAAGGCCCAGATGTCTCTCAGGAACTTCTGCTCTTGATGCTCTGAGGTCCCCACCTGGCAGAGCCCTGCTGCTCTGAGGCAGAGGCATCAGTACTCAGAGAGCCAGCCCCAGTGGAAACCCCACTGCCAGAGAACAGGGTCATGGATGGGCTGGATGACCAACATCTGCCCAGCTCTCCAGGTTCCAAGGGAACAGGCAACTTGGTAGAGGATGAAGAACCTTTCTGTGGTCCATCTGGGAGCTGTCCTCCACACATAGCTGCTAGCAGGAGGCTCCTAAAGAGAAAGAGCCCTGCCTCTGCCAATAACAAGGAATCAAGGTGAGCTGCCCTTGCCTCCTAAGCCTCCTCTTGTTTCTCTGGAAAAAGATATTGGCACCCTGCAGAGGAAGGTTCTGGGTCTGAAGAAGAGAAGGAGCTTAGAGGACGACACAGAGGCCTTGGAGGGTAAAGTTAGACTTGCAACTGAACCGACACTCAGTCAACCATATTTTCTCCCCACTTGCACCCCCACATCCCCCTGAAGGGACTAAGACCCTCCTACCAAGCCCACTGACACTTTCCATATGTCAGCTATTCCTGTCACCTTCCTATTAGCAAACCAGGCTGCTGGACCCTCGTGCTATCTGTCTCTCTCCCTTCATACCCAACCAATCGTGTTGAAGGGGGAATTCCTCCTTGTCTTCCTTTGCCTCCTCCCACTAGCCCTCTTCCTCCTTTTAGGCCCAGTCCTAATGTGGGGGTTCTGGCCAGTGAGAGTCAACACCCTACTCACTTGGCAAGAGCTGCAGGGCCTCTCATTTCCCACAATCCCACACCTCCTATTTCAGAGCCCTTCTCCCTCAAGCCAACCCCTGCAGAATGGAAACCCCAACACCCATGTGCATGCTTCTCCTCCTTCACCTCCCATTCCTCTTTCCTCTTCCATTCCTTCTTTAGCCATTCCACCAGTAACCCCATAAACATTGGCCACTCCTAACCCTGCAATGGTCCAGATCCCATCAGAGTCAGTGTATCCAGATCCAACAGTCAAATGTGTAGCCCAAGGTCACAGTCATGGACAGTACTTTGCCTTAAGGAGGTGATCTTCAGAGCTTCCCTGGCTCTGTATTGAGCTTCTGCCTATTCTCCCAGGTGCACTGGTCTAGGTAGCACAGGCTGACAGCAAATGGAAGGGCCTCCCGGAGCTGACCTACACCTAGGGTCTCCTTCTTCAATGATCTCAGATTTCATTATTCCTCTCTCCCAGGAACCACTCCTCAACCCCTCTCTGAAAGACCTCATGGGCAATAAGGGAGAGTCTCCTTCTGCCACAACTGGCTCCTTCTCATGTGTCAAGAGTCACATGCTATCCTCCAAGCCTGCCACCACAGTGCTATAGATCCCACCCCTCCCTCCAGGGATGTCATCTTCCAGTCTCTTCCTGTCTCCCACAGCCACTTGGATCCATATTTCAGTGAGCTTCCTTGCTCTGGGAAGCGCCCACTCAGTGGTAGCATTGCCTTAGCCCGTGTTCTCCATTTGGCTTGCACAGTGGGTACAGGGACTTACTTAACATGACTCTCCACCATCCCAAAAGCACAGGAGCCACTCCTCCGCCCACAGTCAGGGTTACTCACAGGCAGCAGCAGCACAACTATTTCTCTTTGGGCAGCCTGGGAAACCCAGCACAGGCTACAGGCATAACCTCTGCCACAGTTCACAAGGTAAACAGGAATTGTGGGTATCACCTCACTCCAAACACTATTTGGCATGTCAATCAACGGCCATCCATTCTTTTGCCAGAACCCAGCTGCTATGCACCTGGACACAGTCACTAAGTCTGGCTGGGGAGTTGGTACCAGGTGGAAACGCTGTGTGAATGACTCTTCACTCTCTGACAGCATCACTCCCAGCGCTGTGGCCTTCTTGGGAGGTTCTCAGGATTTTAATGAACATTGGATTTGGCCTACCCACCCTATGTGCTGGATCTAAGGCACCCCACAGTGGAAGGCAGAAAAGAGCCTCATGGACACTCAACCTAACTGCTCAGCGCTCTGAGTCATTTTCTCTGTTCTTTGACCTGGCTTGGGTGAACACTGCTAGTTCCCTTGCCCCCACCTGATGACCTCAATGACCTTCCTTTTTCCCTGATAATGGATATAAACTCTTATTGTTTCTAAGTCATCTGTTTCAATTCCTGAGTCTTTCTTGATCTTTGATTAGATGGTGGGGAAAGAAGTGGCAGTTAGGTGAATTGATGTGTGGGGCCAGATCTTCTGCAAGTACTCTCTGTCCCAGGGAAGAGGACTTGATGTGGCCACTTTTATGACAGCCTGTAGAAATGGGCCAGACAACCAACAAACAGCAGACTCTCTGTTCTTGAATAGTATATTTTGTTGGGACACATCTGTGTCTGACTTTTGAAAGTGGTTGTATCAGAATAAAATGGACAAACTTTAATTTCATACACTTAAAGGATGTTATTTCACAGGTTTTGTGAAACCCTTTATTCAGTTAAGCAAACGGACTTGCCTTTTACCATAAAAAGATTCTTATGCCCCTTTCTGTGCCCTGCATTCCAGCCTTCCCCACTACTGCCTCTCCATGATCCAGGAAGGTGCCCATCTGCTTTCCATCACTAAAGATATGTCATTCTTTAGAAAGGCATGTGAATGAGTTAATACAATGTGGTCTTTTTGGATCCTCACATCAAGTATAGTGATTTGAAGAGGAAGCCACAATTTTGTGTGTATCATAGGTCCTTTGTTTGCTGAGTAGGGTTCCATGGTTCAGGACTACCCTGGTGAGTTTCTTCAGCCAAATTTGGTGGATGTCTATGTTTGAGTCTTCAGTTTCCTTTTCCTTTCCTTTCCTTTTATTTTCTGTGCCAGGGATTGAACCTAGAGACAGTTAACTGCTGAGCCACATCCCCAGCCCTTTTTATTTTTAATTTTGAGACAGGGTCTTGTGAAATTTCTTAGGTCCTCACTAAATTGCTGAAGCTGACTTTGAACTTGTGAACCTCCTGTTTCAGTCACAGGAGTTGCTGGGATGACAGGCTAGGGCCATCTAACCCACAAGTTTTCCATTTTTAAGATGAAGCTGTTATGAATATTCTCATGAAAGAGTTTGCATGAATATACAGAGGAAGAGAAGGGCTGTGACAGGGAATAAAAATAATTTTTTTATAATAACATTTAATGTAAATGGCCTAAACTCATCAATGAAAAGACATAGACTGGCAAATTAGATTGAAAAACAAGACCCCAAAATATGCTGTCTCCAAGAGATTCACCTCATAAGCAAAGACATCCACAGACTGAAGGTAAAAAAATGGGAAAAATCACATCATTCACATGGATCTCAAACAAGCAGGGGTTTCTATCCTCACATCAGATAAAGTGGATTTGAAAACAAAGTTAATCAGAAGAGGCAAAGAAGATCATTTCATACTGCTAAAGGGAATTTATACATCAGTAAGATATAACAATTCTGAATATTTATGCCCCAATGAAGCATCTACATACATCAAACAAATGCTTCTTAATTTCAAGAATCAAATAGATGACAACACAATAATACTAGGTGACTTTAACATTCCTCTCTCATCACTATGTATATCCTCCAAACAAAAACTAAATTAAGAAGCTACAGAACTAAAAAATACAATTAATAATTTAGACTGAACAAACATATATAGAATATTTCATCTACCAATGACTGAATACACTTTTGTCTCTGCAGCATATGGATCCTTCTCTAAAATCGACCATATTGTAGGACACAGAGTTACTCTTAGCATATACAAAAAGGAAAACAACAATAGATTATACCTTGCATTCTATCAGATCATAATGGAATGGATTTGCTGGGCACAGTGGCACAGACCTGTTATCCCAGTGAATTGGGAGACTGAGGAAGGAGGATCATGAGTTCAAAACCAGCCTCAGCAATTTAGCGAGGCCCTAAGCAACTCGGTGAGACCCTGTCTCTAAATAAAATGTGAAATAGGACTGGAGATATGGCTCAGTGGTCAAGTGACCCTGAGTTCAAACCCCCCACCAAAAAAAAGGATGGAATTAGAAATCAACAAAAACATTCAAAACAGAAGATACTTAACACCTGGAGACTAAATAATACACTATTGGATTAGCAATGGGTAATTGAAGAAATCAGGGATAAAAAATTAAAAAATACTTAAAGATAAATGAGAATAATGACACAACATATCAAAATCTCTGTGACACTATGGAGGTAGTTCCAAGAGGAAAGTTCATTGCTTTGAGTTCATTCGTTGAAAGAATAGAATGTGACAAAATAAATAACCTAACACTACATCTCAAAGCCCTAGAAAAAGAAAAATAAATCAACACCAAGAGCTATAGAAAATAGGAAATAATTAAAATCAGAGCTAAAATCAATGAAATAGAAACAAAAAAGTTCAAAACATCAGCAAAACAAAAAGTTGATTCTTAAAAAAAAAAAAAAAAAAATTTGGTAAACCCTTAACCAAGCTAATGAGGAGAAAGAGAGAAAAAACACAAATTGCTATTGTGTTGAAAAAGAAATATCAACATGTATACTACTGAAATACAAATGAGGACTGGGGTTGTGGCTCTGTAGTAGAGCACTTGCCTACCACATGTGAGACACTGGGTTCAATCTTCAGCACAACCTAAAAAAAATAAAATAAAGTTATGATGTCCACCTACAACTAAAAATATTTTTACAAAAAAGAAATACATATGATAATAAGAAACTATTTTGAAAATTTATATCCCAGTAAAATAGAAAATCTTAAAGACATTGGCAAAGACATATGACCTACCCAAATTGAATCAGGAGGACATAGAAAATTTAAACAGATCAGTTTCAAGCAATAAAATTGAAGATATCATTAAAAGCCTACAAACAAAGGCCCAGCACCAGATGAATTCTCAGCTGAGTTCCACCAGACCTTCAAAGAAGAATTAATACCAATATTCTTCAAATTATTGCATGAAATAAAAAAGGAGGTAACCCTTCCAAACTCATTCTGCAAAGCTGGTATTACCCTGATATCAAAACCAAAATCACATCAAGGAAAGAAAATTTCAGCCCAATATCCCTGATGAACAGAAATGCAAAAATTCTTAATAAAATACTGGCAAATCACATGCAAAAGCATGTTAAAAAGATAATGCATCATGATCAAATGGGGTTCATCCCAGGGATGCAAGGTTGATTCAACACATGGAAATCAATAAATGAAATCCATCACATCGAGAGATTTAAAGAGAATCACATGATTATCTCAAAAGACACAAAAACCAGCATCTTTTCATGTTCAAAACACCAGAAAAATTAGGGTAGTAGGAACATACCTCAACATTATAAAAGCTATATATGTTAAACCCAAGGCAAGAGTGGATTCAAGATGGCAGGCTAGAGGAAGGCTGCATTCCTACTTGCTCCGTGGATTCCTACTTGCTCGGGGTTCAAACAGCAGGAATATTGCTCTCAATGAGATTTTATATTCAAATTACATCTAAGAGGTCCCCAGTTGCCACTCTGGAACCAACTCCGCTGGGCCGGACTCAGGCCCTGGCCGCAGGCAGCTACCAGCTGGGAGCATAGGACCCCAGCAACCACTTTGGAGTCACTGACTGGGCTCAGAATCAGGCCTGGGCTCAGGCACCAGCCAGCCAGTGAGCACAGAACTACAGCAGCTGTTCCAGAACCAACACCACTGGCTGGGCTTGGGCCTGGGCTTGGGCCTGACACCGGGCAGCAGCTAGCCAGGAGCACAGGACCCAGCTGCCGCTCCGAAACCACCATCGCTGGGCCAGGTTCGGGCCTGATCCCCGGGCAGCCCTAACTGTGAACACATACCCACCAAGCCACCAGGCCGCCATATCCAGCTCCAAGTCCAGGCCTGCACCCTGAACCTGGTCTAGTCTCAGGCCAGCCCCCACGCTGTTGCTGACCATCTAACAAAAACAAGTTACCTTGCCCACAAACATTGATTATCCCTGACCTGGAGGCAGTGGGACAGCACCCGTCTTAGGACACAGCATTACCAAGTGCCTGACGGGCATCAGACTACTGAACAATAGGAGGTTTGAATAGTACTATATAATTTTACTGCAGAACTTTCTCTTCTTCTTTTGTCTAAATACTAATGTTATGATTATTCCTAATATACTTACTATATTCCCACTTCTTTCCTATTAATATCCTTATCATTCTATCACCCTCTAATATAGCAGTGTCCTTGGAGACTCATTCTCTTTTCTCATGCTAAAAACTTATTTCCTTTAATTCTGCTCTCACTATTCCTATGACATAGTAACTCTATAGACTCACTTCCTATCTCATTAACGTTATATTCTAAACCCCTCAGCATTTTCTTTTTCCACTATTTGAAATTGTGGTCCTTATAAAACCTATAGATTATGCAGTAGATAATTTAAACTCATTTCTATATATTATAAAGCAGTTAATATCTAAATAGGTTCTATATGGTTTGAATACACATATTGTTTATACGGGGGTACTGCTAATAATAATCTCTTCAAGGTGAGGTATTGGAAATCTGCAGGGACACTATAAGTCTTTACAGGGAAACTGCAATCCCTCTGATTTGTGCTACTAGAGGGGAAGATACACAAGCAACATGAGAAAACACAGGAAGAAAGTGTCCCAAACAAACCCAGATGATACAGCAAGAGAATCCAAAGACAGCATGGTAGAAGGAATGTCAGAAAGGGAGTTCAGAATGTTCATAATTAAAATGATCCGGGAAGAGAATGATGTGATGAGAGAGCAAATTCAGGCTATGAATAACCAGCTAATAGAGCAATTGCAGGAAGCAAAAAATCATTTCAGTAAAGAGATAGAAGTTCTGAGAAAAAAACAAACAGAAATCCTTGAAGGAAACAAGGAAATGAAGGAAACAATAAACCAAGTTAAAAACTCAATAGAAAGCATAATTAACAGAATAGATCACTTGGAAGACAGAACCTCAGACAATGAAGACAAAATATTTAATCTTGAAAATAAAGTTGAACAAACAGAGAAGATGGTTAGGAATCATGAATGGAAACTCCAAGAAATATGGGACGTCATGGAAAAACCAAATTTAAGAATTATTGGGATTGAGGAAGGCACAGAGATACAAACCAAGGGAATGAATAATCTGTTCAATGAAATAATATCAGAAAATTTCCCAAATATGATGAATGAGATGGAAAATC
>JAJEJO010003246.1:102963-291894 GCA_020662805.1 Glaucomys volans
GAATGAATTTCCTCTAAAAATTGGAATAAGACAGTGATGCCCTCTACTTTTAGTCAACATAGCCCTTGAAACTCTAGCCAGAGCAATTAAGCAAAAGGTAGAATTAAATGGATCTAAATTAGAAAAGAAGTGTTCAAACTATTCCTATTTGTCAACAACATGATTCCACATGATCCCTCCCTCCCAGAAAAAAACAAAAAACAAAAAACTTCCACCAGAAAACTTCTAGAACTCATAAAAAATTTAGTAAAGTAGCAGGATATAAAATTAACACCAATCAATCAGTTGCATTCCCATACAACAGTGATAAATCAACTGAAAGAGAAATTGGGAAAACTATCCCATTCAAAATAGCTTTAAAAAATAAAAAGAAAATTGGAAATAAATCTAACAAAAGAGGTGAAAGACCTCTATAATGAAAACTACAGAACACTAAATAAAGAAATTGAAGAAGACATTAGAAGATGAAAAGATTGCCCATGTTCATGGAGAGGTAGAATTAATATTATTAAAATGGCCATACTACCAAATGTGCTATGCAGATTTAATACCATTCCTGTTAAAATTCTATTGATATTCTTCATAGAAAGAGAAAAAGTAGTTATAAAATTTATTTGGAAAAATAAGAGGCCCAGAATAGCTAAAACAATCCTTAGTGCAAAAAGCAAAGCAGGAGGCATCTCAATACCAGATGTTAAATTGTACCACAAATTTAAAGTACCAAAAATGGCAGGGTATTGACACCAAAACAGGGATGCAGACCAATGGAACAAATTAGAAGACACAGAGACAAACCCACATGAATACAGTTGTCTCATACTAGATAAAGGCACCATAAACATACATTGGAGAAAAGATAGCTTCTTCAACAAATGGTATTGGAAAATCTGGAAGTCCATATGTGGTAGAATGAAATTTAATCCCTATTTCTCACCCTGCACAAATCTCAACTCTAAGTGGGTAAAGGACCTAGGCATTAGACCAGAGATCCTGCACCTACTAAAAGAAAATGTAAGCCCAATTCTCCATCATGTAGGATCAAAATTCCTCAACAAGACTCCTAAAGCACAAGAAATAAAATCAAGAATCAATAAATGGGATGGTTTAAAACTAAAAGCTTCTTCACAGCAAAGGAAACAATAAAGAACATTAAGAGAGAGCCTATAAAATGGGAGAAAATCTTTGTCACCTGCACCTCAGTAGAGCGTTAATCTCCAGAATATATAAAGAACACAAAAATCAAAAATTTAAACCAGAAAAAAAAAAAAACAAATAACAAATAACCCAATCAGTAAATGGGCAAAGGAACTGAACAGACACTTCACGGAAGAAATATGAATGGTCAACAAATATATGAAAAAATGTTCAACATCTCTAGCGATTAGAGAAATGCATATTAAAACTACACTGAGATTTCTTCTCTCACTCCAGTCGGAATGGCAATTATCAAGAATACAAGTAACAATAAATATTGGCGAGGATGTGGGGAAAAGTACACTCATACATTGCTGATGGGACTGCAAATTGTTACAACCACTCTGGAAAACAGTATGGAGATTCCTCAGAAAACTTGGAATGGAATCACCATTTGAGTCAGGTATCCCACTCCTTGGCATATACCCAAAGGACTTAAAATCAGCATACTATAGAGACGCGGCCACATCAATGTTTATAGCAGCTAAGCTATAGACCCAACCTAGGTGCCCTTCAACAGATGAAAGGATAAAGAAACTGTGGTATATATACACAATGGAATATTTCTCAGCCCTAAAGAAGAATGAAATTATGGTGTTTGCCAGTAAATGGGTGGATCTGGAGAGTACCATGCTAACTGAAATAAGTCAATTCCAATGAACCAAAGGCCCAGTGTTCTCTCTGATGTGCAGATGCTAACACACAATAAGGGAGGGAGAGGGAAGAACAGAAGTTCATTGGATTAGACAAAGGCTAATAAAGGTAAGGGAGTGGAGATGGGAATAGGAATGACAGCAGAATGAATTAAACATTACTTTCCTATGTGCATATATGAATACATGACCAGTGTAACTTCACATCATGTAATCCACAAGAATGGGAAGTTATATGCCATGTATGTATATGTCAAAATACATTCTACTCTCATATATTACTAAAAAGAACAAATAAAATTTTTTAAAAATATTTAAAACAAAAAGAATAGAAGAAGCAATAAATGTTGGTGAGGATGTGGGGGAATAGGTTCATTCATACATTGCTAGTAGGATTGGGATTGCAAATTAATGGAACCCCTCTGGAAAGCAGTATGGAAATTCTTCAGAAAACTTGGAGTGGAACCATTTGAGCCAGTTATCCCACCCCTCAGTGTATACCCCAAAGACTTAAAATCAGCATACTACAGTGACGCAGCCATATCAATGTTATAGCAGCTCAATTTACAATACATAAACTATGGAACCAATTGAGGTGTCCTTTGACAGATGAATGGATAAAGAAATAGTAGTATAATAGTGTCCTTTGACAGATGAATGGATAAAGAAATAGTGGTATAATAGTGTCCTTTGACAGATGAATGGATAAAGAAATAGGAATAGTAATACACACAGTCAAATATTACTCAGCCATAAAAAAGAATGAAATTATAGCATTTGCCAGTAAGTGGATGGAACTGGAGACTATCATGCTAAATGAAATAAGCCAATTCCAATAGACCAAAGGCCCAATGTTCTCTCTGATATGCAGGTGGTAACACACAATAAGAGAGTGGGAGGGAAGTGTAGAAATTCATTGGATTAGACAAAGGCTAATAAAGGGAAGGGAGGGGAGATGGGAATAGGAAAGACAATGGAATGAATAGGACATAAGTTTCCTGTGTTCATATATGACTACATGACCAGTGACACTCTGCATCATGTATAACCCTAAGAATGGGATCCTAAGTTATACTCCAGTATGCATAATATGTCAAAATATACTCTACTGTCATGTATATCTAAAGAAAACAAATAAAAAATAAATAAATAACATTTTTATTTCAACATGGTTTCTTCCTCAAAGGCAAATGACCACAGAACAATCACATGCCACTAAACATTCTTTTGTCTTGCAAGGAGTAATAAGAATCTATCACATATGACTGAAAAATAAGCACTCTGTCCAGCTATAAATTTTTGACAAGAAAATTCAGTAGTTGAATATTTCTGAGACATTCTTGTCCTAATTCCCTTTTACTGTCCCTAAACCGAACATTCACCTACCAGTTAATGAATTTCATTCTTTTATTCAAAAAGAAAGAAAATGTGAAAACAAAACAAACAAACAAAAAATCATGGGAGTAACCACTGTCATTGATTGTTTTCACACCAACCTCATATGGGGTCATATTTTGCAGTGCTCCTGTAGGAAATCTTTGTCCCAGATTCCTACCAGCTCATTTTTGTTCAACCAAACTTTGTTACTTATTAAAATCTCTTTGAATGATGTCAAGCAGCAGAGTAAAATGCCATAAATGGAGATAATTTCTGCTCCTGTAGAGGTTCCGAAGGACTACTAATGAGTCTTCTCTTTTCAAACCAGATTTGGGTCTGAGCTAAACATTTTGCATACTCCCAATCTCAAAGGGACTCAAAGGGACAGAAGTTCAAAATTGCTCAGATGTAGCAGAAAAGGGATCTTTTGGGCAGAGGACCAAAGCAAACATTGAAACATATGGAATATGCACAATATTATTCTTAAATGATTTTTAAATACTAAAACCTATATGAGAAATATTTTTACTGGTAGCCATGATTCCTGGTCCTGAAACTCCTGCAGGCCATGTATCTGATACATGTCCCCCCGCCCTCCAGGAGAGAGAAAAACACTGTGATGTAGGGAGCATTGAAGCAATGGAAACAAGGGTCAGGCTGGATAAAGTCATGGGTAGGGTTTTCAAAATCTTTCTTATCATGCTTAAGCTCCCAGATCCTAAGACGACAGTATGTCTTTCCCTTGTCCTGACACACAAGAGTATATCCCCTCTCTTAGAAATCTCAACTGACAGTAAGGAGACAATGCATGGTGAAGAGTGGGCCCAGTGGCATGCTCACAATGACCACCTTTGGCTGATCTCACTTGAAGCCAACACACTGCTCCCCAATTCACTTGAAAATTCATGGTATATTGGCTTCTTAGACTTCTTCAAGGAAGGCCACACCAACGGGCTTCTTATTACTCTGTGAAACCAGACACTGCTGAATTTTATTCTACACAAACCCAAATGAGTCCAGAACATAAACTTTACCCATTTGGATCCCTGGAACTCACTGGAAAAGCAATCTGGACTGCAGGGTTCAGTCAACAGAGTACCACAACCTGCTTTGCTATGGCAGTTAATTCAGAAAACCAATGAGGGGCTGTAGGGGATTGAGAAAAGACAAACACATAGAGAGAGAAAACTGATACCAGGTGGGACACTGTTCTTTGATGGAGGAACAGTGACCCAGAGCTTGCTCAGCACATTTATTATATAGGTTTTATCATCAAAAGGTTATTTGTGGGAAAGTTTCTGCAAAGCAGGCAATCTGAAGGACTCAGCACTGGCAAGACATTAGGGTTATCTTGTTATGCTCAGAATTCTCTATCCCTGGGAGCTGGTACCTGAGCCCAAGGTCCAGACTGATATAACTCTGTGCCTTTACACAGAGTTTCATCAGGCTGGGTGTCACCATATCAAGTGGGCAATTTTGACTTCACTTTTACCCATGAAGTTCCCAGTGCAAATGCAGCTATGAGGCAGTCAGAGGCTATGATCCATGTCACTACTCTCCACAACAAAGGGATGGATGGATGACACTCTGCTGACAGCTGTTGGCTTGAATCTTCTTGAAGAATCTGGAGCCCAGTGCAGGCCTGGGTCTGCACTTGAGCAGACCTCCTCCTGATCAGTAAATGTGTTCCTTACTGACAGCACATATGGCTCAGGACCATAAAGTGGAGGTGATAATATAGGATACATCTATACCAGCTGGAGGCACCAGGGAGCAGAGCATAAGCTCTGCAGTCACATAGCCTGGCTGCAAGGCTTGTCTAGGCCACTATCAGGTGACTCACCTAAGGAAGGATGTCAAACTTCACTGTGCTGTTAGGACATGCCTTCCAAAAAATGAATGGAACTTGCAAATCCAGAAGGGGCTGAGCAGGTGGCAGTATCCAGTCAGCTCAGGGCACTGCTCAGAAGCCCAGGCTGTTATGAGTCTGTGCTGCTGTTTTAGGAGGGTCACCTGAGTTAGATGGCATCAAGGAACTGCAGAGGTCACTGGAGGTGCCTGGCAGGATCTTGAGTTGTCCTGGTCCTGGGTTTTCAGCACCACCTTCACCACTGCCCCAAGCTCCTGCCCTTAAGGGTCCCCCCCACCAACCTCCCATTAGAGCCCTCTCTCACCAGCTCTGCCAGCCTCTTTGCTCCAGAGGACAGTGTTGGTCACACACATGCACTGGATGACCAAGCTAACACCCTGGGTCCTGCCCTGCTGAGACATCAGAACTGGCACTAGAAAGCAGGAGCAATGCAGGAAGGGGCTGCAGTTACAACAGTCCCCACATAATGGCCTATGCATCCATACACCCAGGCAAGGAGCAGGGCTAACCCCCAGGAGCTCTCACATGCAGTTGGTAGTGGAGACAATTGGCCTTGCCTTCTTCCTGAGCCACCTTCTCTTGATGAAACTGTGCTACACTGTCTAGCTGACTGCAGTGTCTCTTCTCTGTCATGTGTTCTGGTCATACATCACAAGGGCTTGGCTGAAAAATGTACAAACAGTGTGCCTTTAGCCCCCAACGGACACTGGCTCCCTCGGTCTCTGTTCTGGTCTCCGGATGTCACCAGTGCAACATGCTCTAAATGGTCAATCTCCTCAGTTCAGTCAGTCACCAGTCCTGATGCCGGCCCCTGTCCTGCAGTCTCTGGCCAGTTATGCTCCTGCTCCTGTCTTCATCTTACTGCTCCAGCAACTGCCAAGTACCCGCTGCCTACAGGCTACTCAACCATGATCCCAATCCTCTTGGGTCTTGGTCGGCTGGCTGCTCCTCTCCTGTGGAGAGCCATCCATATCTAGCAGAATTAGGTTTGGTTGAGCCATGGGATACAGAGGCCTGACTCCCAGGAACTGGCATTCATGATAGCCTAGGAAGTAAGTGGCCCTGTGCTGGAGTGGTTCACCATCTGATGATATGCTAGTTCCCTGAGCAAATGGTTTCCCTACCTCCACCCCATCCTGTTCCTTACAGAAGAAGCCTCTCCTGGTCCAGGCCCCTTTTCCTATGCAACTACAAATAAAGGAGAGGTTTCAGCTCTCTGCTTTCCTGTGACAGTGGGAGTAAATCTGCCCCATGAAGGATGATTGGCCATCTGATCCTTTGATTTCAGCATCCACCATGGTTGGCAGACTCTAGTCCTAATGTTCCCAACTGCACAGGCCCTTTTCATGCCTGGGTCATACTATAAAACTCTGTGACAGTCTCTATTTTAAACTATAACACGTGTCTATATATGTGCTTGTTATCACAGGAAAGCAGGGAGCTGAAGCTCCAAACCTCAGTTCTTGTGTCCCAACAAAAGAAAATTTAAAGTCAGACACCAAAAGTCATGCAAGAGAACTTTATTAGAAGTGAAAGTGAAGCCGGGCGTGGTGGCGCACACCTGTAATCCCAGCACCAGGGAGGCTGAGGCAGGAGGATCACGAGTTCAAAGCCAGCCTCAGCAACTTAGCGAGGCCCTAAGCAACTCAGTGAGACCCTGTCTCTAAATAAAATACAAAATAGGGCTGGGGATGTGGCTCAGTGGTGGAGTGCCCCTAGGTTCAATCCCCAGTACCAAAAAAAAAGAAAAAAAAAAAAGTGAAAGTGAGGTAAAAGTAAAGTAAAAGCAAAGTGAGGCTTAAGCAAAAAGCACTCTCAAGGGAGAGAGTGGGCCATCTCCAAGCAGAGAATGATGAAGGAGACAGTTCTGTCCCCAATTTTATTACTCTTTGATGTTTCCCAAGAGAACTGGGGACCATTTTCTTTGCCAATCAGGTGTTCAATTTCTCCTTCATGATGGGTGGTGGAGTTTTATACCTTAGTTAGTCCTCTCTGGAAATGTCATGGTGTTCATCCTATTTAGGGGGGCTTCATCTGCAAGTCAATCCCATGTCAATGTGGGCACTGGGGTCAATAGTTGGTCAGAGGTTACCTTAGTGTGCCTGTACTACCAAAGGAATCTTCACTCCCAGATAATTGAAGACAATTTTAGCCATAATTCCTAGTTTTATGTCAATATCAATGGACCCTGTCAAGAGTTAGTCCCATTAATCCTTTTTCTCTTGACATATTTCCCAATTAGCTTCTTTTGCTTCTGTTTATTTTCTACAAATTAACTACTGTCTTTGCTTTCTCATTTACTTTGGAAGTCTAAAGAAGGACCCCAAAGAAATTTAAAGAACACTTGTGACTTTGCCTGAATGTCACTGTTCATTGCTAGCCACTAACATTTGTGACTAAATCATGTACATGATATCAAAATTGGCTTATAAATAAATAAGTCCTCATAAGTTTAATAAATGGAGCCAAATGCCTGTTAGTTCACATGAATTAAATAAAACTTGAACAAAATGGGTCAATCTAAATTGGTAATAATTACAATGCCTTTAAATTACTAGCCCACACATTTTTCTAGGTGGTCAGGTTACTGAAGACTCAGTACTTGGCCTGATTCCAATTAAAAATGGAGGGAACACTGTTTTGCTGGCAGAAGAAATTCCAGTCCCAGCGGCTGTGATTCTGTGCTCAGGGAGAACAAAGTATTTTTAAAGAAGCTCTTCAAAGGCTTCATTCCAGGTGTTCCCTTGGGGAAATTATGATTCACTTGTTAATTTGGGAGACAGCCAGAGAGGAATGGCTCAGACTAGGGTGGGAAGGGGATAGGCCTGTTCCCTGTCCCCACGTTGGGAAGAGAGAAATGGAGAAAATAAAACAAGTGTTCATTTTAAAATAAGCCTCAGTGGCAGAGCAACAAGGGCTGTATTCAGAGCAAGAGATAGATGCTGAAACAGCCAGCCAATGAGAATGTTGGTTTCTATAAAATGTTTAAAGTGCAAGGTCCATTGATTCTAAGAATTTTTCTTTGTCAGGAATAACTGACTTAAAGTGTTAACTAGATAGGTGACCTAAGTCAGAAATGGGTAACTTAGTTTTAACATAAATGGGATTAATCTTCATAAGTGTGTTTGTTAGAGGCAACAGCTGATTATTTTGCAATGTTAAAATAATAAAACATCAACTAAGTATAAATTTAAGTACTCTTGGCTTCTTGAATTCCATAAGGTAACATATATCTGGGTCTATTAAATGTGCTTTTATACATCGGTAAATTTTACAAAAGAGTTTAAGATTGCGCATTTCTGGGTCTTAACCTAAAAGCAAGGTTACTAAGTTAAAATTCTAACAGGTTTAATTCTATATGTGTAAAAAAAAAAAAGTTTCAGCTGCGTTTTGATTAAAGTACTACAAAGAGTAAAGCACTTCATTTTGTTAAAAGAAACCAAACGTGTTGGGGCTAATGGTTGGTGAAGGATATGGAATGAATAAACCAAGACTGCGCTGTGAAATGAGACAAGGGAGAGAGAGAGAAACCAAAGCTTTGATCCTTCCAACAAATCATTTCTCAGGGGCATGACAATGAAACTGCACATTGATCTTGTCCCTGTGGCAATACAATGACCCCTGGAGGTCAGAGGTGTACTGGACTTTAAACGGTGAACCTTCTATCTCTGCCCTGTAAAATCATTGCTTAATTTAAAACCATGCCCAGTAAAAAGTTCCAGATGTTTGCAACCTTTTACCCTTGTCTTGTTAAAGTTTTCAAGGACTAAGACACCCCCAATGTAACCTATATAACCCATACCTCCCCTGTAATCAGTGCCATTTTCTACCCAGAAAGTGAGCCATCCAATGCCGAACTCCTTGCTCAATAAATGCTTTGCTGAATTTGTGAGGTCTACTCCCATCCCTGTTGTTTATACTTTCATTATGGTGCTGAAACCATTTTGGTTATTTTTGCTTACAGTTGGAATCTATGTTGTACAGGCATTAGGAAGATACTGTTGTACCCAAAGAAAATTAAATCATCCTAGCTGATCACGTATAGCCAAAAGAAGCCTTTATTTTAGCTGGCCAGCGACGACTTGCACACCTAAAAGCGGTGTGCCGGGAAATCGCATAGTTAATTCTTTTGTTGCCAACTTTTATAGGGCACCGGAAGGGATTAGGGTGGGGCTATAGGGAGGGGAAGGGATTGGGGTGGGCAATAGGGAGGGGATTTGGGATTTGGGATTTGGGATTTGGGATTTGGGGATTTGGGGTGAATCTCCCTGGGGAGCACCAACATTTTAATCTGTTTTCTGTTGCCATAACAATACCAAGGCTATTGGATTGGCCCATGGTTATCTAATTGGCTATTCTCTGTTAGTCCTTGAATCTAATTTTTCCATAACCTCTATTTGGTTCTACCCACAACTGCATTTTCCCACTGCTCAGGGGATGGAGTTTACATTTGAATGGAACCTTAATTGGCACTCATTACCCTGAGTGCCTGACAATGGGCCAGCCTTTCTTGTTGGGGGAGGAGGAATGGAAGCTACTGGCTGCAGAGAACTTAAAAATGAATTTCAGCACTAAAAGAAAGTTATAGATATGAAAATATATTTTAAAATGAAAAATTAGAAGGTAAAAGAAATGTTTCTGAATGAGAAAGTATATTGTATGGTAGAATAATATTCTTGTGCTAAAGTCCAAGATGAAAGAAAGGACAAAATTAATGATGAAAACAAGTTGTGGAATGTCTAAGCTGCAGAAAGTTTAGGGAAAGCAAATCTCAAAAAGTTTGTGAATGTGACTAAATTGGCTATAATTAGCTCCATCAGTTAAAGTTATTTGAATTTTAATGTACTGATAGGAAGCAAAGTCTGAGCACTAACCTGCTTAACTATAGGGATTTACTTATGTCAGTTAATATTTTGTAATTGGATAAAAATAGCCTGTCATTATTAAGTGATATGTATAAAATTTTGTGTTATTCTTTACACTGGGATGGGAATTTAAATGTGTTTGGGAAGATAATAGGAGAATCTAATTTGTTCAAAGTTAACAATATGGAAAATGGAAGCATTTTGCCACTTTTTTCCATGAAAAGAGAATTAGGAGCTCTCAGTTTTTCTTTGATTCATGTTTCAGATGTAATATTTGATTCTGTTATTTGTCAAGATCCCCACCTTATCTGAGGTAAGCCTCTGCCTCTCACCCTACTCCACTTTAGGATGACTTCAAAGTAGGCTAGACTTGAGCTTATTTAAAGTTGTGTTCAAAAGATACATTTTGTTGTAAAGATTACTGTGATTTCAAAATAAGCATGGATATAAAGGTTTGGGTAAATTATACAAGGTATGTAAGGTTTTAAGAGTTTTAAAAGAGAGTTAAACTTGTAAAGGATCTTCTATGAGATTGATTTTATAAATTCATGTATCTTTGTGGAGGCAAAAGAGATACCAAAGATATATTAGTGTTATGGAAATTATGTTTCCTGGTTCAAAGCTGTTATACAAACTGAATATATTTTTGGTCTTATTAATTTCATTTCGTATTTTCCTTATAGAATTTATAACTTGTGCTTGTTAGTTTTATAGAAGTATTCCTTCTTACAGCACAATCTGAGTTAATTTGAGATAATAAACCATCACCTAGAGGACAGATAGACTATAAGGTTGACTTCCAGTACTAATACTGACTCCAATTAAATGGAAGGAATAAATAACTCTATGTTAATACTGATCTTAGAGATCAGGAACGGGTCCTTGTTCCCTGGTTTTAAAGATTAAACATCTAAGAAATTCTATGGCAAGCATAGAAAGCAAGTTATATTTAAGAAAAGGACAGAGACAGACTTCTCTGAAGAGAAGGGGCCCCAGAGCTGAGTGTCCATAGGAAGGGATGTGCCTTGCTCCTTTATGGATCCCAGAACCCCTCTCCTTAATTACTGTCTTCCCTTTCTTCCCAGCATAAGTAACCAAGGGCAAGGATGCAGAGGTTAATTGTTAGCAACCCGGAGTGCCCAGGAGCACAATCGCAGAGGTTAACAATCTATTGTCTTCTGTTTGATAACCAGTCATAACCAGTCATCATTGTCTCTCAACCCCATCATTCATTACCTACACTGTCTGCATTGACCTTCACCACCTGCCTCAGTTTGCTGAAGAATTTGACATATCCTGTCCACTCAGGCCGGGTGGGGCTGCAGGCAAATGGGCTTCTGGCAAAGAAAGCATGTGTGTGGGGGGAGGGGTCAGCACAGTGGGCTCATTTTATAGGATTATTCTCTTAATCTCATGTTCCTCTATCTGTCCCCTTACAAAGTTATGGACATTAAAATTAAAACCCCATACTATGACTTTAAGACTGGTGAAAATGACCTGCTGGATATTTAAAACAAAATCAATGTCAACAAAGTTGAAGGACTAAGGAAAAATAGCCAGTACCTGGCCCTTGCCCTCCAAGCTCAGCTAGAACTTCTCCAACTCTGTGTCACATGATCTCCCCAAACTGGGGGATGAAGAGGACACTAGAGAACAGGAAGTCAACAACTGCACATTCTGCAAAGAGGAGGACCATTGGAGAGGGAAATGTCCCTGATTTTTCCAAGGAATCCACATATGGTCAGCAAGACTCTGACTCATATCCTGGCATATGGCACTACTCTGAGAGAAATCAAGAGGCTTCTCATATGTTCCCAAGAGTTGAAAGGCAGAGGACACATAGCTGATTATCAAAGAAAAGGAGATAGGTAGATAGCACTCCAAATCACCTGGTTGCTAACAGCCTATGGGGAGAAGGGAAGGATCCCATTTTCCAACACCTGGCAACTCTCTTCCAGCCCTTTTGGTCACTTTTGGTCTTGCAGGCAGGATAGGAATTGGGGGCATGAGAAGAAAGAAAATCTGGAATCTATTAAAGGAGCAGGACATCCCACTTCCTCAGCTGCCAGTTTTGAACCCCCTCCTCTAGAGAGGAGTCTCTCTCTCTCATGTTTCTCTCTCTCTCTCTCTCTCTCTCTCTCTCTCTCTCTCTCTCTCTCTCTCTCTCTCTCTTCTTTCTGTTCTATCCTTTAAATAAAACTTTTGCTCTTCCTTCAGTGTTTCTCAGGTGTTCAGTCCTCAATACCAGAGGAACAGGAGCAGATCCTGATTTTTTTTTCTTTCAACACCATATCATCTCTGGTCTCAGAGTGATCTCTGAGGAATCTCAGCTGACCCTAAGAGTAGACAAGACAAGCTCAATTTTGACAAACCTGGCAGGAGAGTATAACCAAAGCACAGTCATACATAGGCATTTAACAGAAAACACAATTGTTCTTTTAATGAAACTAGAGTTGTACATTTGTGTCAGTCCTTCCAAAAGTAAGTAAAACTGGGAGGTTATGAAAAGGGGGTGCATTTTATACAGGAGTGCCTGATATACAAGTTTTTTCTGAGTCAATTTGAGACCTATCTATGTGGGTTTTTTGGGAGGTCTCTTTGTTTGGGGGGAGTAAGATTATTATGAACTGCTGCTCAGACTCCCCTTCTAGAGTTTGCAATTCATCACTTCTAGTTTGGAAATTTGATTTTTTCATCAAGACCTGGAAAAAAGACAATCTTCAATCAAGCTAGAAAGGACCTTACCAAGTGCTCCTGATTGTCAGGTCGGATTTGGGCGGCTGCAGGGGGAGGGAGCAAGGACACCTAGCAACACACTGCACCAGAAGTGACCAATCAGAGGCAGACCTACTGACCCTGATGTCCACCATGGCCCACCTTTTCCTGTACAGGACCTCTAGCCCTTTCCCCCGTATAAAGACCCTGAGCAGCCAAAGCCACATTTCTTCTGGCTCTCCCACTCTGACTTTCACCCCGGGGGGGGGGTGTGGAGATTTTCCCCCCGGGAATACAAACTCTAATAAATCTTAATGCAGCTACTTTTGTCTGACTCTGGTGGTCTGGAACCTGCTCCGGCGAGCTTACATCTTTGGCCATCCGCTGCCTGCAAGCTTACACTGATCACTGGAATGGCTATCTGAACTGCTAAAGAGGGGATAATTCACAACCATGGGCTATTTCCATCTCAAAAAGATAATGTATGTAGGATGGATGGCAATACCAAAGGGTGCAATGAAAATGAAACCATATGGTATAAAAAGAAAGGGGGAATTTGTGAGAAATAAAAAGTCCAGTGGTCCGTTTTCAGAGTATAGCATTCAGCCTTAAGTGGATCCAATTGTAGCCATCTAAAAATTAGCCCTTTACTTTTGCCTGCCCTAATTTTAAAATTAGACAATCAAATAGATTGTACCCCTGAGTCCTCCAAAAATGGTGAAGGGCAGCACTGTGTAGGCATGTAAATTGGCAGACTGCCCATCCAGGCACACTTGCTAGCCAGGTTCCAGTAGCATACTTTCTGGCAGAAGTGAAGTTTGCCTAGCCCACACACTTTTGAGCATGTGTTTGATTTCTTGCAGCATTACAGTATTTCTAACAGTAGGCCTGAACCATGGAACTCTACTCAGTCAAAGAAAGGACCCAGTTTTTGTCACACACAATTGTTCTTCCTCTCCAAAACATTCTGTTTGGTGAAAGCAGCAGAGAGGCCACATAGTATTAACTAACTGAATACATTTCTAAAGAATAGGGACAGACCTCTAGTGATAGACAGCAGATCAGCACCTGCCTGGGGACATGGAAAGGAAGCATGGAGAAAGGTGGAAGACAGAACACAGGAAGGGGTATGAGGCACCTTTTGTAAGAGATGAGTCCGTTTTCTTTACTGGGTGAAGAGTTTCATGGGAATCCGCACACACAAAACCTATGAAACCGTATTTGTGAAGTGTCTAAAGATCATGTTTCATTCCTTCTGTTTTGATACAACCATTTTTCAAAAGTCAGGCACAGTAGTGTGTTCTGACAGACATCTGGGGATTCCACTGTGTGTTCATTGTCCTCCTGTCAGGTTTATTTCACAGGCTATCCTAAAGGTAACTACTTCACATCCTTGTCCCTGGGACACAAAATATCTGTGGAAGGTCTTGCTCCATAAATCACTTTGTAAATGCCTTTTCTTTCACCATCATCTAGTCAAAGAGCAAGGAAAACAAGAAAAAAAAAAAACAGGACTTTATGTTTATCATCAGAGAAAGAGGGGCGATGGGTGTGGAAAAAGGGAACTAGCCAGGGATACTCAAACCAGGTCCAAGCCCAGGGAAAATGGCCCAGAACTCAAAACAGCCCGGCTAGTCATCAAGTCAGGGTGTTCAAACTGAGTGTCCATGAAGATCTCCTCTCTGTTCCACTGTGTGGCAACTGAGATTGAGCGTGGTCAAGACTGGGCTTGGACACAGGGCCTGGTTTGGGCAGGCCAAATCCAATGTTCCCTCCACTCCTGGAAGATACATAACGCAAGGCCACAGGACTAGGAGTGATGCTGACAGAGAGTGAAGCATCATCTATGCATCAGGTTCACCTGGTGGCAGGTCCTATACCAGAGCATGTGGCTGCACCCAGGTGCACAGCATTTGGGGTCCGAGGAAAGTGTGACTGGCTGGTGATTGATATGCCAAATGGGGTCCAATTGATGTCATACCCATGTTTCCTGGCTACCTTGTGCTATCTAACTCACCAGTTGAGCTGTGGCAGTGGTTAAGCCTATATAGACCGTTCCTGAAATGCCCAAAGAGAAAAGGTTGTGCTGTTACTGCCCCTGAGAAGCCCTAGCTGTGGACTGAAGGTGTGATCCTGCAGTGCTCAGATGGTAGAGAGCTGTGTTCAGGCCCTGTATGCTTTGTGCACACCTACTGGTGGAGATTGAGGTTGAGGCAATGATGCTACTGGGTGGGAGCCTCCCAGAATCAGGAAGCACCCTAGAATCTGGGACTATTGGTTGTGGGAGTCAGGAGGTTGTGGGAGTCAGGAAGATGACAGCCTTGGAAGGAGGGGTGGTATCCATACCATGGTTGGTAGCAGGCTTGGAGGATGGCAGTGCAGAGGCTCTGCCTGCTAGCAAGGAGCCAGCATGTGATTCAGGACCAAGAACATGAGAAGCAGCTAGACATTGCCTGCTTCTCTAAGAGGCTTTCAATTGTTACCCAATCGTGTTCCCAGAGTCAGGCTAAAGGGTGGTTGCTAGAACCGTGGGATGTGAAAATTGGAATTGTTGGGGCAATAGACCTTAGGTTTAGGTGGGTCTATGGAGACTAGTCCCTTTGCCAGGTGCCTAGGCCAGTGCACCTGAATGAATGGGCAGCAGTTCCCTTTGCAGCCAGAAGCAGATCTGAAGATCACCACCTTAGAAGGTGGAATAGTACCCATACCAGTGACCTTGGGCTCTCCAGCGGTTGCCGGATCTGGAATGTAGATTCATTGGTTCTGGTGATGGGAGAGACACTAACTGGGGTTAGGGACTGGCCAATGCTCATGGGGTTGTTGATGGAAGGGACTAGAAGAGGAAAGAGAAGGAGGAAAAGGAAAATGTATGCCCATGGGGTTTGGGGTTTCCATTTCTTCAGGGAGTAGAAATGAGGAAGAAGGGTTTTAGGATAGGAGGTGTGGGGAGCTGTGAAATGGTAGGTGCTACAGCTCTTGCCAAATGAGAAGGGTGTTGAGTTTCACTGGCCAGGACCCTCATTTTGGTACTGAACCTAAAAGGAAGAAGAGGGCTAGTGGGAGAAGGGAAGGGAAGAAAACTAGGGATTCCCCTCTCATCACTATTGGATGCGGGGGGGCGGGGGGAGAGACAGACAGACAGGATCAGGGGCCCAGCAGCCTGGTCTGCCAACTGGTAGGTGACAGGGACAGCTGGCATCTGGCAAGCGTCTGAGGACAGATTCAGTGTCTGCTGTCTCAGTGGAGGGTCACAGGTGGGGAGAAAAAGAGGCAGACTGAGTGACAGTTCAGGCTGCCACAGCCTCCACTGTAGACTCTGAGGCCTCCACGTAATCCTCCAAGCTTCATCTCTTCTTCAAACCCAGAATCTTCATCTGCAGGGTGCCAAAGTTTTTCTCCAGAGAAACAAGAGAAGGCTTAGGAGGTAAGGGGAGCTTGATTCCTCTGTATTTGCAGTGGCAGAGATTAGTTCATTGGCATGGGCCTCTTTCTCATGAGGGGCCTCTGGTTAACAACTACAGATGGAGGATAGCTCCCCATCCTAAAAGCAATTAGTATTTTAGCTAGTTTCTGAAATGCAGAACAAGTTGTTTATTTAGAGTCCTTTGTAATGGTTAAATATTAGGCATCCCCCCACAAGAACCAGTTCTTTACAGCCTTCAGCTTTACTTACTTTTGGATGGGCTGTCACAAATATACATCTTAAGTTACATTTTAAAAAAATAATGTTTATCCTTTTAAACAAGTGTATAGCTTTGGCTTTACACTACTACTAGGTGTTTAAGACTAAGTTGGTCAAGATCAACCTTTTTTCTAACTACTCTTAAGAGTCAGTTGAGATTTCTCAGAGATCACTCTTAGGAATGTGTGAGAAGCCTCTTGGCTCCTTTAGTTTTCCTCTACCAATGGTGTCATCTTCCAGGTTCTTGGTTACCATACCTGGATTCTTTTGGAAGCATCAGGGACATTTCCATCTCCAATGACCCTCCTCTTTTGCAGCATGTGCACTGGTCAGCTTTCTGTTCTCCAGGGTCTCAGTGATCCCTCTGATCAGGAGGTCGTGTGACCCAGAGTTGCAAAGCTCTTAGAAGTCCCCTTATTCCTGGGGTTCATCTGACTCAGAGTGCAAGAGTCAAATTTTGGCCATTTTCTTTCTTGGCCCTTTTACTTTTTTAACTTTAGTCTCCAAGTTTTGGTCTTAAACATTCAGAAAGTGAGTTTCACCTGTCTTAAAGTAAGAGTACTGGGTTTTAACTTTAATGTCTATAACTTTACAGACAAAATTACTGTAATGGTTAATTTGAATCATCAACCTGATTGGATTAAGAGATGACGATGATTAAGAGGCTTCTGGGTGTGGCAATGCGGATGCATCTAGGAACGATTGGAATGTGGGATAGTGAACTGAAGTGGAGCCCCTCCCTAAGTGTGAGCAGCCCTGCCCAATAGGATGGAATAGAAGTTGGAAGAACAAGGAAGCAGATGCAGATGCAAGCTCGGCTCTTCTTGAATGGGTTCCTGATTGTTGCTTCGATTATCTGAGAATATTGGACTCTTGCTTCTTCACTCTTCCAAAGTGGACTCTGTCAGTGATTCTCCAGGTAGTTTCCAGAAGCCTTGGTCTCAGACTAGGGTAGCTCTGTTGATTCCTCTTGTTCTGGGGCTTCTGCATCTTGGACTGAGCAGCTGCTGGTTCTTCAGCTCTCCAGCTGCAGACAGCCATTATAGAATATCCAGCTTCTGGTCATGTAAACCAATCTAATAAATCCCCTTTTATAATCATACTTCCTGTTGCTTTTGTTCTCTAGAGAATGCTGACTAATACAATTACCCCGTGTATTCAATCAGGGTCTGTATTAGTACTGGAAGAGCCTTACATCCTATCGATGATGCCCACCTATCTCAAATTAACTTGGGTTGTTATATTGAAAGTTGTACTTCTGTAAAGCACTAACAGATAACAGTTAAAGTTTATAAGCAAAATGCAAAATGAAATTAACAAGAGTAAAATCAGATTTAGTTTGTATCATAGCTATGGACCAAGAAACAATTTTTATAATCTCAAACTTTACTTAGTTAAACATTACATCTATTATTTATTTTATTGTTTATCTTATTTTCAATTTTTTTTAGGAAACCATGCATTTAAAAAAATGTTTTAATTGTCTTAGTTAGTTATACATGACAGTAGAATACACTTTGATACATCATGTACAATGGAGTATAATTTCTCATTCTTCTGGTTATACATGATGTAGAATCCCACCAGTCATATAGTTATATATGTACATGGGGTAATAATGTCTGATTCATTCTACTATCCTTTCTATCCCCATACCCCTTCCCCTGCCTTCAATTCCCTCTGCCTAATTAATCCAAGGTAACTCTTT
Source organism: Glaucomys volans (assembly GCA_020662805.1). Classification (NCBI taxonomy): domain Eukaryota; kingdom Metazoa; phylum Chordata; class Mammalia; order Rodentia; family Sciuridae; genus Glaucomys; species Glaucomys volans. The sequence goes on from JAJEJO010003246.1 coordinate 121,028, forward strand.
TCTTCCCTAGCCCCTCCTATTGTGAATTAACATCCTCATATCAGAAATATGTTTAGATATATGAAGTGTTGTTCCGCACCGAACAACAAAGGTCGGGTGTCCTCCCTGGGCCAGCCAGAGGGGAGCACTGGTCGAGCAGGATGATGAGTGTCCGCGACTGGAAAAGAAACCACACCAGCTGGGAGGTCTGTCGAAGCAGAATCTCGTTTAATAGGGAAGTGAAACAGGTATATGAAAGGGGAGTGAGTGAGAAAAAAACAAAGAAAGGGGAGGAGATACCAGCGGGGGCCAATCATCTTAAAGGTCAACAGCCCATGCAGTATACATCAAAGCCTGCAGGGCAGAGGTCTCCTAAGATTTACTAGTGGCCACGAGCTGTTCACGTTCACGGAAGTCGAATGAGCCAATCCTGGGCCACCACCTTGGTGGTACCACGAGTGAGGGGGGCTTTTGCCCCAAGGGTGTTGTTGTTATTATGGTCGCCATTTTAAGGTGTGTTCCTACAATGAAGAACTCCAAAAACTTAACACCAGAAAACAAACAACCCAATCAATAAATGGGCTAAAGAACTGAATAGGCACATCACAAAAGAAATACAATTGATTAACACATATACAAAAAAATGTTCAGCATCTCTAGCAATTAGAGAAATGCATATCAAAACTACACTGAGATTCCATCTCACTCCAGTCAGAATAGCAATCATCAAGAATAGCAGCAACAATAAATGTTGGCAAGGATGTGGGGAAAAGGTACACTCATACATTGCTGGTGGGAATGCAAATTGGTACAACCACTCTGGAAAACAGTATGGAGATTCCTAAGAAAACTTGGAATGGAACCACTATTTGACCCAGTCATTCCACTCCTAGGTTTATACCCAAAGGACTTAAAATCAGTGTACTACAGTGATGCAGCCACATCAATGTTTATAACAACTCAATTCATGATAGCTAAACTATGGAACAAACCTAGGTGCCTTTCAACAGAGACTCTTTTATATACATATGTACCTAGGGCATTTTGTCCAACAAAAGTCAGTCACATTGACGATACAGAAATTGTTAAGAACCTCTCTCTGAAGAAATCAGTAGGGTCAAGACACTGGTGCTTGTATACATGGGTACTCTGGGAGTCTGTTATATTTTAACTCTATAGGCAACATGCAGAGCTGTACCCAGAAATGTCCCCTGACCAAATAGGGCATCCAGTCAGATCTTAAAAGGGGAGACTATTTTGTCCCAAGGTTATAATTTAATAGTAGTGGAACCCACTGCCCCATTCCTTGTGACTGGCAGCTTTCATCTTCTACCCCCCCCCCCCTTAAGATAGGCTAGTTAATCATCAGACAATGAGTGTAATGGGCCCCGATGAGGTTTTTTCAAATGTAAAGTCAACCCTGTGAAATTAAGCATTCCACTACTCTCCTTTGTCCCATAGAGGTGGGAAAAAGGAAATGGGGGTGGACCCAAATGGAGGTTAAAAAAAATTTCAAACTTAAGTACTAAAAGCGCACAGCCAAATAGAAAGTCGTGGGCCAAGCCAATAGCCTTGATATCCTTCCAACATCTGTACAGCATAGATTCCAACAATTAGCCCCAACACTTTTTAATGTCTATTCAGCATGAACTCTGATCAATGCCTTTATCCAGAAGCCTTAAGTCCCCAAACTAGTATACTCAGGTGGAAAAGCTTTCTGCCAGTTTCCCGCTCACATCATGGGGAGTTGATCTTTTTTTCCTCATTCAAAACTAATTTTATGTCTTTTATTTTTGTCCTGTGACACTATCCATGGATTTCATTCTTTGAACCCACGAGACAAGAACCCAGAAAGAAAATCAGTCAGGCCTACAGCTCACATAGATTTCATTTGTCTTGCAGAAGCAGCAAACTGAGCCCTGTTCTCAAATTCCAATTCTATTCCCATGGACAAAGAGTGCTGGAAGCAGGGTAGAGGCCAGGTGCTCTTTGCCCATTTTTCTATAGATCAGGCAGCTTTCCTGGGATTTTATTTTCTTTTATCCCAGAATTGGTGTCCCTTGACCCACAGCAGGATAATTTGAAGCTGCCTTAAGTCAGACTGAGAAGCAGTACTCAGTCAACACCGGACATCTTTTAGTGTCTGCTATGATCTAACATTAGAGGCAGCACTTTTTTGCATCCAACTTAGTTTTTGACTGTTTAGACTCCGTATTATGTAATTGCATACATGTCTGTACATATGGAATCATTCGCTTATTCTATCTGACAGACCAACTCACAACTGCAAGATTGTAGAATAATTCAGAAAACCATTCAAAGGCCAGATTGTTACAGTAAAACTTCATCTTTTTCTTACACAGATTTATATCTATAGGTGGTCCATTCAGCCAAGATCTTTCTCAAGAAACAATCTATAGAATCAACACAGTATTGCCCATGTCTTAAAGGACCAGAAACAGATACAAACAAAAAACATAGAGATAGACAAACACAGAGGAACCCCAAACCATAGCCAACAGACAGGAACCTTTAAAACAGACAGACCAGATAGGAGAGGTGGGATTTCCCCCCAAGATCAAAGCTCCCACTTGATTGTGACTTCTACATCAGTGGCACCACAGATGTCCTCAAGAAGAGGGATCAGATGTTTCCACAAAGGGGAACCAGATGTGTAGAATCAAGGGTCTCTAGTGTGCACAGTGGGAAGCTTACTGAGTGGCCAAGGTGTGGTGACTTAACTGTGTCCAGTTTCCTTTATCTCAAAGTAGAACAAGATGGAGCAATACATGCTGGGAAGGCATGTGGGAATTCCCCGAAAAGGGGCTTTGGTAGCTGCTGAGATGGTCCTTTAGTCCTCCCTTTGCTCACAGAAATAACTCCTCTGGTTTGACCTGAGGCACACTCTCTCTCCTGTCTCCTAACTTTCCAGCAGTCAGCTCTCAAAAAATTTGCTTTACATCCTCAGCATGGAAGTGCAGTCACTTGGAGTACCAGGCCTGCCCAAGAAAGCTGGGGTCAGGGCTGCTCTTGGGTCCCTCCTGGTATACCAATTTTATTACCAAAAGCTTAGTCCTTGTCACCAATGCCAATTCATGCCAATTTAATAATGAGGACAGTTTTGAGAAAAAGGAAAAATAAGTTTTATTGCCTTTCCAGCAAAAGAGAAACAGGGGACTCCTGTCCTTGAGGCTGTGATTCTGCCCATCAGGGAAAAGAGAGGGCTTTTAAAGAAGGTCTCCAAGTGTTACATTCCAGGTGTGCTCTGGTGGGTGGGGAAGGGGCATCCCAGGGCATCCTGATGGTGTGTTAGGATTCACTTATTAATTTGGGAGATATTCACTTCCTAGATCCTCTGGCAGACATCTCCTTCTTGTGGAGCACGGATAACTCAAGGTAATCTTGTTCCCCACCCCCAGGTTAGGGAGGGGTAGAGGAAGAAGAGGAAAAGAAAAGCATGTCCCTTTTAAAATAAGCAGCAAAGGCAAAGTGGATCACTGTTACAGAAACATTCAGTTCTAGAATCCACAGAGATTTCATTTCAAGATGTCAGACCAGTGACACAAATTGACTTAGTGTTCACCCTGAACCCCTATTTTGATAAATGTACAGTCCTACCAAAATGAGTAGACCAATGAAAGCAAGAGATTGTGGAAGTCCTCAACCACAAGCAGGCAGGTTTTCATCCACTGTTGGAAAACACTAAGGGGAACAGAGAGCTGATGGACAAAATCCTGAAGAAAAGACTTGTCTAAGAAGATGCAGCAGAGACAGTCTGCCTTAGCTGAGCCCTGGTTCCAATGAAGGGAAGACGAGATAGGAGGGACATAAACAAGGAGACAAAGGTTCTTTCAAGGAAATGGTTCAGAGAACCCCTCACTATGTCCCCACCTTTTGCATACGATATATGATTGGTGGCTGGCAATGGAGACAGAAAGCAGGGAGCAAGAGGTTCAGTCACAGTTTGTCTAATATGGTTTGATTGTCACTAAGGCAATTATATCTAGTGCTGGCCACTCCCATGTTCCTTTCAGATGACAGGAGACTGGTGCCTTAAGTATCATCAAATTTAAAGCTATCTAGTCTGGCAAGTATGTATTTCCATTAGTAAATTATTTTTCCCAATTAGTGAATTAGTGGTTCTTTTTGGAAAATATTTTGCTCTGGCCAATTTTACCTTAACATGGCTATTTCTTCAAATGGTAATTATCACAGAATAATTACATGTCCTTGCCTTGCAAGGACAAATAAGAATCTAGCACAAACGACTGAAAGAAAAGTACTCTGTCCATCTATTCCTATTTAACAAGAAAAATCAACAGCTGGATTTTTCTTGACAATCTTGTCCTGATTCTCTTTTTCTCTTTTACTGTCCTGAAGTCCAACACTCACCAGTTAATGAACTTCATTCTTTGGCTAAAAGAGAAGAAAACAAAATGTATGTATATATGTGTATATAATGAATATATACATATGTCTCATGGGAGTAATTCACTGTAATTGATTGTTTTCAAACAAATCGGATGTGAGGATGTATATTGCAGGGTTCCTGTGGGAAATCGTTGTCTCAAATTCCTACCAGCTTGTTTCTGTTCAAATAAGCAAATTTTATCCCTTATCAAAATCTCTGTAAATAATATCAAGCAGCTAGTGTGAAATGCCCCAAAATGTAGATATTTTTTGCTTCTCTAGAGTTTCAGAAGGGCTGCTAATGAGTCTCCTCTTTTCAAACCCAATTTAGGTCTGACCAATACCTTTTGAGTTCTCCAAATCTCAGTTTGTTGGGGAAGGAAGTCCAACATTGCTCTGACATAGCAGGAAAGGGATCTTTGAGCAGAGGGTCAAAGCAAATGGTGAAAAATATGCCCAATATAATTTTTAAATGATAATTTTTAAACCTACCAATCACTATGATTCCTGGTCCTGAAACTCTTGCAGGCTGTGTCTGATTCATGTTCCCCCCAGAGAGACAAAAACAGTGGGATAAAGGAAGCAATGGAAACAATGGTCAGGCTGGGTAAAGTCATGTGTAGGGTTTTCCAAATCATTCCCATTGTGCTCCAAGAGCATGTTTCCTCTCTTGGATCTCATTTGACATCTTGGAGACAATAATGCACCAACAATAATGTCTAGGAGACAATGGCATGCTCACAATGACTACCTTTGGTTGATCTTACTTGAATTCAACCAACTTCTCCCTTATTCACTTGAAAATCCTTAATAATTTGCCTTTCTAGACATCTTCCAGGAAGGCCACACCAACTCGTTTCTTATCTCTATGGAAGAACACAGGGCTGGATTTCATTCTGCATGAACCCCAATGGGTCAAGAATACAACCTTCACACATTTGGATCCTGGGAAATCAATGGAAAAGGAATCTGGACAACGGGGTTTGTAACAGGGGTTCACTTGATGCTGACTATATTCCTTGTCACTTTGAAACTTACATGGTTTTTTCTTTTTTCCCAACCTTTTCCCTGACCTTCTCCCCTATCTTCTTTTCCCTAAACTTCTCCTCCCTAATCTTTCCCTAGACTTTTCCTTCCTGATATTCTTTTTCCTGATCTTCTCCTTCCTGATCTCTCCTCCCTATTCTCATTTTCTCTGAACCACCTCTTAAAAACCCCATTTTCCATGATGGGCAGAATCACAGCATTTGGGACATTTCCCCTTTGCTAGTGAAGCAATAAACCTTCTTTTTCCTTTTTCTCAAAACCGTATCCTCCTTCTTGGATTGCCATCCCAGGACAAGGACCAAGCTTCCAGTTACCAGTTCACTTAGAAGAGGGATGGATGGATGAATCTCTGCTGACAACTGGTGATCTGCATCTTCTTGAGGAGACTAGACCCAACATGGATCTGGGTCTGCTCCTGAGCTGACCTCCTCCTGGGTGGTGAATTTGCTCCTTACTGACAAGACATGGTGCGCAGGACGATGAAAAGGAGGTTATTACAGGTTGCATCTACACCAGGCCGAGGCACCAGAAAGGCAGAGCATGAGCTCTGGAATCACATAGCCTGGGCACAAGACCTGACTGGGTCACTACCAGGTGACTGACTTCAGGAAGGGTGTTGGGAGTGCTCTCTCTCCTCAGAAGTCCAGGCTTAGAGGGTAAAGCTGCGTTGGCCTTGGAAAAGGGACGCAGGTTGAAAGGGGTCATTGAGGCATTGGAGAGGTGGCTGGAGGGGCCTGGCAGGATCTTGAGTCGCCTGGTCCTAGGTTTTCAGCACACCCTGAACAGCTGTGCGAAGTCCACGCCCCGTTCTCCCCACCTCAACCTCCCCATACGGCTCCTCCCACCCGCTCCACCAGCCTCCATGTTCCAGAGAAGAGTGTTGGTGACACAAAAGCACTGGGTGCCCAATATAGCGCCCTGGGCCTGGCACCCAGGACGCAGCAGCAATGCTGAATGGAGCCGCAGTCCCAACAGTCCTCATATAGGGGCCCACATGTTGTTACACACATGCAAGGAGTAGAGGCTCCTCCCGAGGACCTTGAAAATGCAGCCTGGTACGTCCCCTTTTCTCAGCGGAACCTAGCTCCGCCTCAAGCTGGCTCAAGCTGGCTCACTGCTCTATCTCCGTCACTTGTTCCTGCCAGACGTCACAAGGCACTTTTGTCAACAGTTGATGATGTGTCAAAGTGGAGCTCCGATGGCCTCTTCTCTGGTCTTGGGAGCAGACCCGCACGAAGTGCTCTGAATGAACCATCTGCTCAGTCGGCCAGGTCACTGGTCTACTGCCTGCCCCCATCCGACTGCGGCTTGCCCTTTGGCTTGGCAGGCAGGCGATACTCCTGCTCTTGATCTGCATCACCCTGTTGTTCTATCATCTACCAAGTGCCCTGCCTGCAGGCTCTTCAACCAGGATCTCCTTCCTCTCGTACCTTGGACCGCTGGCTGCTGCAGAGCCCCTCTCCTGCTGGCTGTACACACCTCTCTGGGGATCACCTAACTGGTGTCCTAGGGAGACTCCCAGAAAAAGCCCGTGCTGTCAACCAGCAACTCATGGATATCCCCACCCTCCAGAACCTTAATGATCCTCCCTGGTGCACACACATCCTCCTACCTTCACCACCTGAGTAGTTCCACGCAGGGTTGGGGAGCCCATGACACCAGCTCACCTCCTTTTCCCTCCTCTCTAGGAAACAGAAGTGAGGACCCCAGAGTAACCCAAAGTAGGTATGATGTAAGAAGGAGGAAGAGGATCAGGGCCAGGAAGGGACAGACCAGAGTAGGACAATGGGGACAAGAATGCTTCTAGAAACAGAGAAGTAACACAGCCAAGTCCCTGAAGATCCAGGGAGACCTCACTGTGGTGCAGCCCAAAACACTTTTGAGTGAGAGGGCCCAGGTGTCCTAGGAACTTGTGTTCTGGTTACCATGATGTCCCCAACAGGCACAGCCGTGTTGCAGGTGTGCCGAATCTGGGGCAGCTTGATGCAGAGGTAGCAGGTCTCCACCTGCCAGCCCCAGGTGCTATGCTGCCAGAGAACCAGGCCAAGGAAGGGCTGGATGAGCACCATCTGTTCAGCTCTCGTGGTTCCCATGGTCAGGCAACAAGGTTCAGGGAGAAAGCCTTCTTGGGGTCCATCCAGGGAGCTGTCCTCCAGCCATAGCTGCTAGCTGGAGGCCCCTTAAGAGAAAGAGGCCCATGCCAATAGCCCTGCTGCTGCCAATACTGAGGAATTGAGGTGAACTGCTCCCACCTTCTATGCCTCTTTTTGTTTCTCTGGAGGAAGACTGGCACCCTGCAGAAGTAGGTTCTGGGTTCAAAGAATAGCTGCTTGGAGGATGACATGGAAGCCTCAGAGGTTACAGTGGAGGCTGTGGCAGCCTCCACCATTACTCAGCTTGCCCTTTCTTTCTCCCCACCGACCCCCACAGGGACTGCAGACTCACTGACCCCCCCTCCCACTGACACTTGCCAACCACTGACACTTGCCAGATGCCAGCTATTCCTGTCACTACTAGAGACCAGAATTGACTTTTACCATCCACAAACCCACCCACACCACAATCTCCGTTTCTCCCAATTGGATTGTATTGTGAATTTAATAATCCAGTGAAATAACAATTACTGCTGAGCAGTATACTACAATTTTTCCTTTTTTCTCATCTCTTTTTTTTTTAGTATTCTATGTACCAGTTATTTTATTCAACCATGAACTCCTCTTCAAATATATTATTCTTCTCTAAATATGCTAAATACATCACTTTTTCAATTTTATGTGAGATATATACCTCTGGTAGCCTTCCTTCTCCCATGTGGACTGGCTATTCTCTACAGTCATCTTGGTGATTTGACTTACCTTCTTTTGTCCATATTTTCCTCTTAGTTTAATCCATTTTGGTTGAGCAATAGCTTCCCAATAAAGGGCATAAAAAATAAAATTTCTAAGACCTGACCTTGAATGTCTTAGAAATTTCACCTACAATTGAGGTCAAAGAGAATTTTCAGTCATAATTTTGAAGGTATTGATCTATTTTCTTCCAATTTCTTGCATTGTTTTATTAATAAGATTTTCCATCCTTTGTATGAAATTTATTCTTTTTATTGAAGGGTTTTTGTACTAAACTTCACAATGATGAACCTTAGTGTGGGTCTATTTTTAACTTAGGCTGGGATTTGAAAACTGATGACCTTCAGATAAGTTTTCTTGAATTATATCACTAATGATTTTCTTTGCTCTGCTCCCTCTGTTTTTTATGGGGTGCCTATAATTCATACATGAGGCCATCATCTTTGTTCTGGTCTTTTCTGTTTTCCAACTGCTCTGTTTTGTTGTGTTTGTAGCATATTATAAAAAATATTCCTCAACTTCACTTTCTAATTTTATAATTTTTAAATTTATATTTTCATTTTCAAGACTATTTTAGTTTTGTGGATATTTGGTTCTTGTTTCGTAAGGAAGAAAAACTATTTTACTTTTTTACCTGAAGAAATTAGTGGCAATTCTTTAAAAATGTTCTCCTCTCCTTTCACAGTTCCACTTTTCAACATACTGGATTGTAGGGATTTTGTTTGCTTAATTCTATATTTTATCCCAGATGTTTTTTAAATGCCTGGTGATCCTTGGCTCTCTGAACATATTAAGTAGGTAGACACAAAGAAGCTGACTGGAAGTAGTTGGAGTAGGGCAGTAGTTTACTGGGGGCATTTCTGAAACTTGTACTCCCAATATCAGCTGCCAAATCTTTTCATTTCCTTTCTGGAGATCATAAGCCTGGCTACCAATACTTCTGGCAGGGTAAAAGGAATGGGTTTTTAAATATTCTGAATATAAATGTTCACATCATCCTCCTTATCAGTCAAGGCTGTAGGGGATGTACTATAAATGGAAACAGAGGACTTTAAAGGGGTACCATAGACCTGAGAAAGGAACAAACTTCCCAAGTCTAGATTCAGATCTTGCTGCAGATGAGGTTGCATCCGGCTGGATGGCAGAGAATGTTGCTAGATTGGCTAAGAGCCACGCTGCAGTCATTAGGGAAGCGGGAAACATCCTACTGGGGGTAGTCAGGCTGGGATATTGCTGGTAATGTTAACCTTCACCACGGGGGTAAGGTAAAAAGCTCAGTGGTGGCTTTGCTCTGTAAGGCAGGGCTGATGGTGGGTAAGGATGTTTGAGAATTAGATTCACTGATAGCAATGGAGATGATAAAGTCCCTCTTTCCCAACAATAAAGGCCAGATGGTGGTGCCCAAGTGCCAGAACAAAGGTGGACACAATGATTATAATGTGTGGCATGGTGGGAATGGCACCCAAGTGGGACCAGAGGGTTCAGGATAGGGCTGTTAGAACACAACATTTCCAAGGGAAAATAGATTGCCAACAAGGGTATTACTCAGCTTCGTCTTCAAAATAAGATGTAAAAGAAGAGGGTGAGGGCAGTTGCTTTGATGAAAAGTTGCAATGTCTTTCTTCCTATGTGGCTCCCACAAGAACTGCAGATCCCCTGCCTCTCATCAGATGCCAGCTGTTCCTGCCACTTCCCAAATGGAAGACCAGGCTGCTGGGCCCCCGATCCTGTCTCTTTGCCTCTCCCCCACACCCAATAGAGATGAAGATGGAATAACCTGGTTGCCTTACTTTGTCTCCTCCCACTAGCCCTCTTCCTCATTTTAGGTCTAGTCCCAATGTGGGGGTTCTCACCAGTGAGTCAACACCCTGCCCACTTGACAAGAACTACAGCACCTCCCATTTCCTTGCTCCCCACACCTCCTATCTCAGAGCCCTTCTTTCTCAATCCTGTGCCCTGCAGAATGGAACCCCAACCTTCATGTGCATAGATTCTCCTCTTCCCTCTCACACTCTAGTCCCTTCCACCACCAACCTTATGAGCACTGGCCAGCTCCTAACTCTGGCAAATTTCTCTCCCACCACCAGAAAGTAGTGAAGCCATTCACTGTTTTAGAACTTACAAAGGCATTTATCCCACTTTCCTATGCAAACTATACTATAGGGTAACCAAATAACAGAAAGTGTGTGTGTGGGGGCGGAGTGTTCTTTTGCAGTTAACAAAGAAATGATAGAATATTGCTATTCTGTAACCTCTTATTAAACTGATATAGGCACTGATTATCAATTATGACTACTAATAACCGAATGAGACAAGTAGACATTATGTGTCACTTGATGAAAGGATTGCCCCCCAACAATTAAACAAATATCTGAATCTAAGTCTGTGGATGCAAAACAAATTTACAGAAAATACAAAGTCCACAGAAGTATGTTGAATGATATCAAAACGAATATAATCAAAGTCTGGGGAACTACATGGCAGATACCCTGTTTTCTTCATAGATTAATCCAAAGAAAACATGGCAGAGGAGTGGGACCCTGCAATACATAGACTTCAACTGGATCTTGATGCAAACTGTTTACAAAAACTAAAAATTTAATTAGAAAATTATTAATTTTTTTGTGTATTAATGGTATTTGTGATGTTAATGTCAATTTAAAAATAGTATGGTGGGGCCCAAGTAGAATTATAGATGAAATAAAATTAGCTATGAGTTGATAATTGTTCAAACTGATGGGGGACATAAAGACTTCATTATTTATTCTATTTTGACACATGATTACAATTTTCCACAATAGTTTAAAAAGGTACATACCAGAATTCAAAAAACCAACCACCACTTGAATTTAGTAATAGACTATTTAAAGTTATCCTCTATCCAGACCTGAATGACGGTGGTTAAGTATTAGAAAAAAGTAGAGTGGGGGTTATGGCTCATGGTGGAGCACTTGCCTGGCATGGGTGAGGTCCTGGGTTCAGTCCTCAGCACCACATACAAATAAACAAATGTCCATTGACAACTAAAAAATATTTTACAAAAAGTATTAGAAAACAAACTTTATTCTTATACTTTTTGATTTAAACACAATAATGTAGACTAAAGTAAAAATACATGAGGCTAATAATTCATTTCTAGCTCTTAATTTTTCAGCCTACATATTTAATACCTGCTGTTTAAAAGGCTGATTAGAACTCAAAATACAGATGAATCAGTCACTATCCTGTCAGATCAGAGGGCCATCCATTTGGTCATGTAAAATCAAACTAATACTTCAAATAATTTTCAATAAAGTCATATTTCAAAAAATTTTTCCTTTTTATTGAAACATAAACACATTTACAGCATGCAGGTTAACTTAAAATTATATGGTGTCATCCCAAACCAATTATCTTTGCAAGTTTTTCAAGCACTGAAAATAAACCAACATATTCCACAGGTAGACTCAGACTCTCTGCTGTCACTTCATGTCAAATTCAGAGTCACATACAAATTGAGAGTTATGCACAGTAGTTAGTTTTCTTAAGTTAAACAAATAATTTAATGGATCACCATGAATAAATATTACTTTTATTTCATTGAGTTTATCTTCTGAACCATTACTCAATACCATTCAGAGTAACAACATACCCAGTCAAAAAAAAAAAAAAAAAAAGAGGACTGCAAATTGAAATAAGTGTCAATATACTAGATGTTCAGACATTTCCATTTGTGAGAATAAATGCTATATTTAATGATCCACCATAGCAAAAAAGAACAGTCCACTGAAAACAATTTTTATGAAATTCCTGGTATACTTTATGAAAGCTTAAAATTATAAATAGAAAAGAACCATTAAGATATTTAAAAAACCTAACACTGTGTATTCTGAACCATATGCTAGTTACAATTCATTTTTTGTTACACAGCACCATACCCATGATACATCTTACAAGAACGAAACTACTGTGTTCAGACAAGAGAAAAAAATTATTTATGAATATTGTCAAAGAAGCAAGTTTTCACTCGAAAACAAAATATAAATGTCTATGTGAAAGCAGCCAAATGTCTCTCCATTTAGAAAACTATTGGCAAGCCATAAAGAGGCTTGTAGCACTTTCTTTGCTAACTGTAGTACTTATATCTTGCTGCACCAAGACTTCATCTCAATTTATGGAGTGTTTCTTTTAATCGATCCTAAAAGCAACAACCATTTTAAAGGCTGCGGACTACAACAGCAAGGATTTTTGACTGTTAAAAAAATAAATAAACAAATTTATCTTTCAAATCAAAATTATTATAAAAGTGGAAATTACAATAGTTAAGGAAATAGAAAAATAAGCCAATTATGATCTGAGTCTTCTGACTATGGCTCCAAATTTAATAATACAAATATCTGTGTATAAAACTTTTTCAAAAAGTTAATTCTGCCAGCCTGATCCTAATAACAGAACTCTCCAAGTTTCTCTACATTCACTGCAAATTTCTGCTAATGTAGTTGTAGTCACCCCCCACAACAATGGTGAAGCAAACATTGAAATCTCTTTTCCTATTCATTTTATAGTTCCCTAAAATAAACTGTTGACTTAGTATAATGATCTGAGGAAGAAGTGACAAAAATTGGTATACAGTTTTATATACATACATATATATACACACACATACATATACGTACATATATATGTGGATATATATATACATGTACAAAATTATGGGCTATGGTCAACAATGTAATTTATTTGAGGATCATTAGTGACTTGCAAACAATTCAGTATTTTTAGACTAAACAAGAAATAAACTATAGTGTATGCCTTAGTGTAGCAGGTATAAAAACACCTTAGGGATTGACTAAAATTTACCTACATATCTTTAACTTACTGTGTATCTGTCCTGTTTGTTCACATTTTTTCCTCAATTGTCATAGGCTATAAATTTGGATCAGCTGATACAATAGCTAATAATATAAAATTGTTTAATTCTATAATATCTTAATTCATTTCACTATATTAAACATGACAAATTGATACCTGTCCAATTCTTATATTAGCTAGCAGGCTCATCAGAATGAAGCAGGGTATTTTCATTCCATCAAGCTATGTTAAGCATAAAATGAGGATGGGAGATACAATTCCTTTTCCAAACTCCCTCTTAAACTGAGATTTGCTTGTGATATGTAAAATATTTCCATTAATTAACTGGGCAACAGGCATTTCATGAGATAACAATCAAGTAGCTGTGCTCACTCAGTCTTAAATGCCGAGTTAGGGCAGTTGTAAAGTATCAGTGCTCAAACAGCAATTTTCAGAAGCAAACTCCAGAGATAATACAAATAATTTTAACCCTGATTTCACTTTAAGGGATTTTAAAATACAGTACTGACCTGATATATTTTGTGGGCATGTAGTGTTGGAAGCGGTAAAATGTAAGACATTTCATCTAAAGATTCAATTTTCCCTAAAAAAAAAAAAAAAAAAAGGAAGACATCGTACTAGGAATAGAAAAACAGGAAGCAGTAGCAACTAGGTAACTTAAACAGAAACTCAAAACTAAACATACGTTAAAAAAAGCAAATACAAAAAGCACAGTCCTACTAGGTATAGTTAGCTTGGCACAGTGAAGACTAATTTAAGACATGAAAAGACAAACTGTGTAATAAATAGGGCCACAGTTGTAAACTGTCATTTTCCCCTCCTAAGACATCAAAATTGCACTCTAGTTGTGTTGGGAAGCAGCAGAGTTTACAAGAAGAGTGGGTAGGAACAGCTGTACAGGCCAAGTATAATTTGTACATTTTAAAAAGTTATAGTTCTACAATCCCAAGGGGGTAGAAGTGACAGTCACTGAATGACTGATACTATGTCCTCTTCATACTTCAATTACTTTCAACACCTGAAAGGAGAAAACAGAGGGAAAATTTTTAGTTCTATAAAACTCATGTTTGAGACAGTCATGAAGGAAATAAAATATGCCAACAGTTTATGAATATTTTAGCTTTGACCATTTTTTAAAAAAACGGCAATATTAAACGATCTGATTTCTTCTTTAACTTCCTGAAGTGGAAGTTAAAGAAGTTCTGTTTATGTACAGAACAATGTTTAAAAAGTTCAGTTCTTTATGTTTTCCCCTCATTTGTTTAAAAAGAGAAGGTTGGTTAATTTTTTAAGTAGTAGACAGTCATTAGTCCACTGTTTTGTTTTGTTTGGGCAGTACTAGGGGTGATCTGTCAGTGAGTTACATGCCCAATCCTTTTCATTTTTTTCATTTTTTTAATTTTGAAACAGACTCTTGCTAAGTTGCTGAGGCTAGCCTCAAACTTGTGATCCTCTTGCCTCAGCCTGCTGAGTTACAGGGATTACAGGCATGCACCACCACACCTGGCCTGGTTAGTGACATTCTTAAATCAAGGACAACTAGCAACTGGTTATCACATACATGGTAGCTATTAAAAAGAAAAGTGGGGAGAAAGGAGTGGAGAGATAGGCATAAACAAAAACATAAGTGGTAGGAAAAGTGACAGTGAAATAAACAATGATAGTAGTTGTTTTCTGGAGTCATCTTCATACTGAATTGCTACTTACTTATACATTTAGTTAAAAAACTGTTCAAAATGTGGTCCAAGACACAAGACCTACCATGAAAACTGAGAATTCAAAATTAGCATTGCCATCTTTCCTCCAAATAAATCTAGTATTTAAAAAATGTTTTTTGGTACCAGGGACTGAATCCAGGGGCCCTCAACTACTAAGTCATATCCCCGGCAATAAAAAAAAAATTTTTTTTGAGACAGGATCTTGCTAAGTTGCTTAAGGCCTCACCAAGTTGCTGAAGCTGGCTCTGAACTTGTGATCCTTCCACCTCAGTTTCCTGAGCCATGAAATGTTTTTCTTATAATTTAATAAATAACTTAAAAACTTTTCTGCAGAACATTTTAAAATCTCAACAATTTATCATTTAAGTGCATCTTACATTCTTCCATCATGGTTAAAGATTTATTGGTATAAGAAACTAAGAACCACGATCCTTTGGACCAGCAATAAAACAAACATAAACAATGATACTGTTGTATATTATAATTTTCAAGTCTTGAAAATCAGGTTTAACTAGGTTACCTATCTCCATCATGGGCTAAACTGCTGCACATGTGTTAAGATCAGCTACATTTATTTAACTATGACATAGTCCTGTGGAGAATGTTTACACTGAATCTAAACAATGCTTTTGATACATATTTCAATACACAGAAAATAGAGGGGATAGAAAAACAAGGCAAATACACATATAAAACAATCAGACACATCCAGAAGGAAGTGTATACTCAGGATAATTGGCCTCATCTCTTTAGTAAGTCAAAGTCATTAAGAAGGGGGGTTATTCTAAGTTAATAGAGATTTATATTTGGATAAAACCAAACATAAACAGTTCTGGATTATTCACTGGTTTAGAAAAATCAGCTATAAAGGACAGTAAAATTAAAAAATGGAGAGAGGCTAAGGCTCAGTGGTAGAGCACTTGCTGAGCATGCAAAAGTCTCTGAATTTCATCCTCAGCCCTGCAAAAATAAATTAAGTAAAATAAATCCTAACATGGATTGGCATTAAGCAATATTACTTATCACTTAAGTACATTTTACATTCTTCCATTGTGGTTAAAGATTGATTGGTATAAGAAACTAAGAATCACTATCCTTTGACCACCAATAAAACAAACATAAACAATGATACTGTCGTATATTACAATTTTCAATTCTAAATAAACAAGTCTAATAAAACAATCAAGTCTAATAAAACAATTTTATTAGGTGTCACTGTGGCTATATTGAAAAAATAAAGTTTTAGATTCATTAAATAGTTAAATCATAAAGAGAATTTTTTAAAAAGTCAAAATGGGAAAGAAATTAACCCCAAAAATTATTTGGTTCAGGTTCTTGAAAATAA
The DNA here is from genome assembly GCA_020662805.1 of Glaucomys volans. Lineage (NCBI taxonomy): Eukaryota > Metazoa > Chordata > Mammalia > Rodentia > Sciuridae > Glaucomys > Glaucomys volans. The sequence goes on from JAJEJO010003246.1 coordinate 137,224, forward strand.
AAAGTCAGAATCAAATTTAGATGGAACTGTAAGTCCACTCTTTTCATTACATCATTATCTTTTAACCTTACACTGTGTGAACAAACGTTATATTAAACTGCTTAATTCTGTACTCAAATTTAGGGACAGCATTAGGCAAAATGCCAAAAAAATAAAAAAAATTAAAAAAAATGGATTAAGAGAAACTGGCCTGCCTATTTGTCAGAACAGTAACAGTTCACAATAACATATAATTATCTAGTATTTTAAATTTCCAGCATCTACATATCTAGGACTTCTGAAGAATTAAAATTGGACTTCCTGCCATATTATAAAATACTAGGTAGCTATTAATTCATCAATCATGTTACAAAAAAATGTTCAAAATATATTGCCAAGTTATAAAAACAGGCTACAAAGCAGCATATGTAGTAAAATTGGTATAGCATGCTATTGGAGTAATTCTCAACAGTTTAAAATTTTAAATTCAAAAGTTATAATGTATAAAGAAAGCTCTTGAAAGATGTAATTTATCGGGTAGTTTCTCTGGACACTTTTCTATTTTGATAGTCTTTATCTTTCTCCAGGGAATAGGGATTACTTACGGAAAAAGAACATACAGAGATAACTCATAAAAAATGAAATATAAATGGACTGATAAATCATTGAGATGCTATTTTGGCTATTTTAATCAGAAACTTAAAAAAACTATTAAAACTTAATGCCAGCAAAATTGCAACCCAATAGTATACTTGACTTATTGGTTTTGTGCATTATTTCTAGGAAGCAATGTGTTTATATGTATCCTAAGTCTTAAAAATATTCACACCTTGTAATTCCACTTCTGGCAGTCTTCTGGAAATAATCTAAAAGATGAGGGAGTGTAAAACAATGCTTCACACTTCAAATATATAACATACAGAAATTTCAGTTTTGGAAAATAACCAATATGGAAAAAATTAGCATATTTTATTAAATTTCCAAGAAAAGGGAATAATTATAAACCATGGCAAGCTCGTCAGAGAGAATACCAAGAACTATCACAAATGACCCAATGTTAGGTTAAAAAACAATAAGAACTCAAATATGTATAGTATTATCTGAAAAAGAAAAAAAGACTAGAAGGAACCATACTAAGGGAATGTACTAACCATACATTAGGGAAAAATGACACTATTAATTTAAAAAAAAAAAAAAAAAAAAGCCCGTTTAACAACCAATGGCTCAACACTTCCATGAGCAGCTATGATTCAAAAGTCAGACATAAACAACAAACCTGTGAATATGCGTAAATGTTTACACTTGTTTGCCTCCTCCTCCTCGTACAGCCACTGGCTGGCTATTCTGAACAAATGCCCCTCCTCCACGAATTGCACTTGGATGAGTTGGAGAAGCTGCTGGATGTTGCCCAGGACGAATAGGTTTAGCTATTAAGAAATACAAAGACTGACTTAGAAAAAAGCTTAACACGACTGCAGTGACATTTAGGTCTCTTTTTCCTTTTGAAGAATTCCCACTATTTTTTTGCCTTTTTGTTTCTCAATTTCTCTTTCTCTCTCTGAACATATCCTTTTCTCCAGAACCTATACAATCCTTAGCCCCTTATTCCTGCAGCAATACTCTGAAACAGGAAATAAATGCTGACAGCTTATTTTCTTATAATACTCTTTTTGCTTTCATAATATTTATTTATACAGTTTCTTGTATCCCTAACCATTCTTGCTTACATATCTACTTATTTATCTACCTGTCCTAGTTATGTGGCTATTTCTCAGTTTCTCTTTTTCTTCCTAATGGTGTCACCCTGGAGAGTTATAAAGGAAAGACAAATACTACCATGACAAGACAAAAAATTCAGATCATGATCAAGTACACAAAAGCATTCACACTTAAAAGTATACAAAGCTTAAAGGTTTCAGTGTGTTCTACTAACCTATCTGTGCAGAATGTCCTCTTCTGGCCATATTTTTTGACCGGACTGCTTCCTTTATGCGATCTACTTCTTGCTGATAGCGTTTACGATCACGGGACGCATTTTCTTTGGCTTCTTTCAGTGCTGACTCTAAAGCTTTCACTCTCTCTGCTGTAGCTCTAAGTCGCTTCTCTAACTTAGGAAGCTCACAGCGAAGATCTGCATTATCACGTACCAACTAAAAGTACACAAACGAAATACAGATTCCAGTTTTAACAAGATGGTTTAAGAAAATAAGAATTTCATTAGTCTTTAGAAAAGAAGTAAATCTCCATTTTTGTAAGATCTTCCATTTAGCTAGTTGAATTTAGGGAGCAACACACAACATTGTAAACATTCAAATATATATATATTTCTCCCAAAGATATACTTTCATTTAATTTGGGGGAAAAATGGATTTTTCTTTTCTCTAAGTCAAGACAATAAAGTACACATACTGCTAGTGCACAGTGTTATTGTTACTCAGTGAAATTAATATATTTTGTAGGCATATTAAAGCACAAGTAAACATAAACTTAGCATGCATCTTTTTTTTTTTTTTTTTTTTTTTTTTTTTTGTGGTGCTGGGAATTGAACCTAGAACCTTGTACTTGCAAAGGAAGCACTCTACCAATTGAGCTATATCCCCAAGCCTAGCAAGCCTCTTAATTAAGTATTGAAGATAAGTTAAAATGCTTTTCACCTTACTCTGGTGTAAAGTAGCAATAAAGAATGGAGTATGTTCAACTTTTTAATAGTAATTTAAAATCATTTTATCAAGACATAATTTTAAAAATCAGGGGAAAAAATAGTAAGAATTATTTCTAAAAGAAAATAGACCACCTCATTATTTCAGATAGCAGGACAGTAAATGTAAAAAAGAAACAAAAAAGGAGATGATGATTCTATTTTAACTGCAAATACTCACCTACCAAAGATTTAAAAATTACTATAACAAAATTAAGAAAACTGACAGACCTAAAACCTTACAGAGGAAACAACATGTTTTTACTGGCCTTGGCGGATAATAGTGTTATTAAAAATGTTAACTCCCTAAAACTCTTTAGTAGTTTCTTTATAATCACTTAATACAATAATGGAATACCTCAGGGTATAAACATTTCTATGACTCTGAAAGATTAAAATACTTTCTATTCCTGTATTTGATTCTTAAAATCTATTACCACAAAATAAACTATTACCTGTTTGTGTACTTTAGTGAGTTGTTCAAGATTATTTTCAAGAAAGGAGATTTTTTGCTTTTGAGCAGCACTGCCTCCAGTGTCATCAGAATCAATCTCGGCACTCTGAGAAAAAAAGATTGATGAATACTACAAAAAAGTTTAAGATCCAAAAAAAATCTAAGCCTATCTACACAAACATTTGTATGACAATGTAAAATTATTTCACTGATGAATAAAAAAAGACCTACTTTAGCATTATTATATTACCTTTTTAACTCTGGTAGCCAGATCCTGAACAAAGAGCTTGCGTAGATTATGTAAAGTCTGAAGTTCTTTTGCCTTGAATTAAGAACAGCAATATTTTTGGAATTCAGTCTTTAAATTCAGGGGAAACACACACACACACTCCCCAAGTCTACTTATTTTTACATTTTTCTTACCACTGTCTCTTCCAAACCCTTCAGGTCTTGTCTTGCTTGTTCTCGTCTATCTTGCATAACACTACAAGTGGAAGAATATATTTTTTCAACTTTGATTCTATAAATTTTAGTTTTATTTAACATAAGAGCTGAATCAAATATTTTATGAAAGAATTGATTAAATCTAAATAAATGAAATATGCTTATATTTAAAGTTTATCCATTTTTGTATTTTCCAAAGAAATTTTTATGTGCTTTATAACCTTCTGTGTGGGGGGGGTTGCTACTGGAAATTGAACCTAGGGGCTTTACCACTGAGCCCTTTTTATTTTTAATTTGGGACAGTCTCCTATATTGCTTGGGGACTTGCTGAGGCTGGTCTCCAACTTGCAATCTTCCTGTCTCAGCCTCCAAAATTGCTGGGATTATATATTATTATTATTATACACACCTATTATTATAGGTGTGTATCACCATGCCCAAAACTTTATAATCTTTTAAATCTATAGTTTAAGAAGTCCTCCTCATATAGCAAGGATGAAATATAATGTAGCAGAATTCAAATAAGTAATGATTCAAATTTTTATTTTGAAATATGCCACATACATAGTATACTGCTTTTTAACCAAAATGATACTGATAAACTGGTAATAGAGATTATAAACTAAGATTAACAGATTTTAAATTGAAACTATTCTTAGCAAAATTATGGCTGTAATCAGCAGAATATGTATAAAATCTTCTCTGAACTGAATGATGGTATAACCAACTCAACAGTAATTCACTGTAAATTATCTTAGAAATTCAAGATATGTGAAAAATTATAATCACAAGTTTTTTATTTGCTCACACTCTGGAAAACTGAGTATTAACTTGTAAATGAGAAAAAGTCAACAGTGAAAACCTCTTCTTGAAAAGATATGGTTAAAATAATAATATTCCTTTAATAAAAATCAAATTTGACAAAATGTCAGTTTCTGTGGCCGTTATTAAAGTTTTCTATATTACTATCATGTTTTAGGTTCATTTTTATAATGGCTCCTCAAATAATATGACAACAAAGAAATAGTAAGTAGGTTGATAACAGGACTCTAAATTTTGACTACTACTGAAATATACTGTTGCTTTCACTGAAGTGTATATTGCAAGGTTTTAGACATATATCAACTCAGAAGACTGATGATAACTATTTAATGTCTGCAGTTTTATTCTAAATTTTTTAATTAAAACAATTACTCACGTAAGTTCATGTAGTTTTCTGCTCTTTTCCTGATCTGTAGCTTTCAGCTTCTCATGTTCTACTTTTAGACGTTCCTGCTCTAACATCATTTTCTGGTTTTGGCTGACAAAAGAAAAAAAATACAAGTTCAATTTCAGTTTTCTGAATGTCATCATCACAATTTTTCCAATCTAAAATTATATAATTACTATTTAAAAAAACCCAAGGCCTCCTCTGTTATCCCATTCCTCATGAGGGCAGAAAGGGGACATGCCAATTAGAGCCACATGACATTTTTCATATTTTGATTTGAAATAATGATTTTATTCTGCTTCTTGAATCCCTATTTCTGCTTCCATTAAGCATTAACACAAGACCCATGTGTCCCAAATTTGTCATCATTTTGTTTTTTACTTTCCTATGGTTCCTACTTGAAAGGTTGCAGACCTCTAATTTATACTCTATGTATAAGAATCTGGGTATAGAAGTAGGCAAAATGTATTCTAGATAAACCAAGATGACAACTACTAAAATAATAGCACTTTAAAACCCACCATTCCCAGCAATACTTTTCTCAAATGACTTGGGAACTATCTATTTGCAATAATGAGTTTAACCTGGAATTTTTTTTTTTTCTTTTTACTGAATATTTAAGACAAAAAGACCTAAATTTTCAAGAATTTGACCAGGAACTTCAAAGTTTTACTCATATTTACTCATAAATGTGAAAAAGCCTTATTTTCCAAGTAAAATGTCTATAGGTTTCTAAAAAGGATATATTGTCAGTTGGAATTTATTATTTCTTCCTGTCTAAACAGTCACCATTTATGAACTAGTTTTATTCCAAGAAAGGAACAGGATACTTACTCTTGAAGATCAGTTATAAGTTTTTCCTTTGCCTCCACTTCATCTCTCAAACTACTGATTTGTTTTTGATGAGTTTCTCTGTGACTCTGGATTTGTTGTTCAACAGCTTGCTAACATTTTCAGGAAAAAAAAACAAAGATATTAAAATGAGACTAACCAAAACTAATTATGATGGATTAAAGTCATTAGAACCCAATGTAACATCAGACTTGCCTTAACTTCATTTGCAGTCTGAACCTTATTTAAGTGCTCTTTTTCCATCTCATGAACTTTCTCTGTTTGGGTAAGGAAGAAAAGAGTGAAATAAACCTTGTAGCTCCTCATTAAGCCAAAGAACCAAATGGGTTGTGTTATAGTTTTCTTAGCAGTCCTCTCCAAGCTCAATGACATGTTGAACACTTAGTTATATCCACTGTACTTGAAAATATGGAAGGGAAATGAGACAGCATCTCAGCCCCCTGTGTTAACATTTATATATATATATATACAGGTGCACATATATGTACATATATGTGTATATATATACACACACACTCTCTCTTCATAACTTTGTGGGAAATTCCTAGATTCACTATTTATATATTCTAACACAAGTTAAAAAATATTTTAAAGCCATGTTAAAGTGTTATGATTTGTTTATGATTTCAAGTTATCCATATTCCTACTAATTTCTGTGTGACTATAAGTATACAACAATTACTTTAAAGTAAGAAAGGATTAATACAAATATAACTCACAGATAATTGGAAGCTAATACCTTGTGCTCGGAGCTGGACTAGTTCTTCACTGAGACAATCAACAGATTCTTCCAGCTGTCTTTTCTTTTGTTCCACATTTTGAAGGTATTCAGTCAATGACTTAATTTTGGCTTCATGCTTTTGGAAAAAAATATCTTGATATGAAGTGGAAAAACTATCTCATGCACACATTTTGTTAAGAATATTTGAAAAGAAACAAGTTTTATTAATATATGTAAATATGATCAATTTGAAGGTTATTTCATACTAGAATGTTCAGGTGCCAGATTAAAAATGTTAAAATAATTTAATCAATTCAAAGTTCACCTGTTTAGCTTATGCCACTTATAAACTAACACACTCACAGACTGAAATGTAATATTCTTATCGTTACCTCCATCTAATGTTATCCGCTTCCCCCTATGAATAATTCCTATCTTTGATGAATGACCCCATTACTCCATAGAAAGCGAGAAAACTGGTCCCCTGCAATCCTGCCCATCCTGAAATTCTTCTAGTCTTCAACAGTCACAACAGTATATCTTTAAATATACTTATCGTATATACATGTTGGCAAATATAAACCAGTTAAATCATTCCAGTTATTATACTGTAGTGAGATGGGGTAAACAACTTGACTAAGTTAAGCTTTTGATTTAGTTATTGACAATAATCTACAAAAGCACATGTTTCTGACCTTTATAATACAATACGACTTATAGCTGGTTGTTTAAAAAAATAAAGAAATTTTGTTCTCTAATATATACCTGAGAGATACGAAGCTGGCATGCTGCTAACTCCTTTTCATTTTCTTCCATTTTTTTGTTGCTCTCAGTCTGTGTGCTTTCTAATTGTTTGCAGCGTTTCACCATTGTTTTTACTTCTGACTTCATTTTGCTAATGTACAGTCTTGCAACAGTGAACTCTTCATCTATCATGCCAGTTCCCTCTGGTTGCTGTGAGAAAAAAGTGAAATAAAAAGTTAAAGTCAAAATATTCAAGTATGTGTTTTCCCTATTAGACTCTAAAGTCTGCAATTGTTAAAATTACTTTTTTTTTTTTTTTTTGGAACCAGGGATTGAACCCAGGGGCACTCCACCACTGAGCCACATCCCCAGTCCTATTTTGTATTTTATTTAGAGAGAGGGTCTCACTGAGTTGCTTAGGGCCTCGCTAAGTTGCTGAGGCTGGCTTTGAACTCTCGATCCTCCTGACTCAGCCTCCCAAGTCGCTTGGATTACAGGTGTGCGCCAACACGTCCGGCAAATTACTCTTTTAATAAAGGGTACTTTTTCCTTTCCTACTGTGAAGCTTGAAATAATGTTAATATATGCCTACAAAAGTTAAAAAAATGAATATAAATGAAAACATATTGATATGCCTCTTTCAATTTCTGGGTTTCCTCTTTTGTAGAATCATTAATGTGCAACTTCAGTTTAAAATTTAAAAGTTAGGTGACTGGGAAAGGAAGACTTTAGCTCAACAAGGAGGAACTGTGGTCATTTTTCATTCTACAATTTTTATGTGTTTTTGTTACAAGTAATCAGTGGCAAAATTACGAGTGGAACTTGGAAAGGAATAAATATAATTGTTTTTTCATTTTTTGGATTCTTTTTGTTGATGATGATATGAAAGTCCAGAAAAACTCCTGGAATTAATAAGCCATTATAGCAAAGTTGTAGGATACCAAGTTAATGTATAAAAGTCAACCATTTTCCATACATCAACAATGAATAACTGGAATTTGAAATTTAAAAACAGTGTCATTTTCATTAGTACCAAAAGGAAAGAAAAAACAAGACAATACTAAGTATAAGTCTAACATAATATGTAGAACATCTACATATGGAAACCCCTAACTCTGAAGAAAGAATATAATTTCCATCAAAATCACAGAAAGTAATTTTGTGGATACTGACTGACTCTGAAATTTATAAGTAGAGTTAAAGACCCTGAATAGTCAACAGAATGCTAAAGAGCAAAGACTGACAATAAAGATTTACTCTAAAGCTAAAATAATCAAGATAGTACAGTAATCTCCCTCAGCCTAGGAGAATATATTCTAAGATAATCCACAAATGTCTGAAACCAGACAGTACTTAACTTTATATGTGCCGTGTTTTTTCCTATAAATACATACCTATGATAAAGTTTAATTTATAAAGTTGGCATAGTAAAAGAATGACAACAGTAAAATAACAATTATAATTATATACTGTAAAAAGTTACTGAAAATTTAAGGTTTAGTTCTGGAATTTTTACTTAATATTTTCAGACTATGGTTTACGGCAAGTAACTGAAACCCTAGAAAGCAAAACCATGAAAGAGGACAGGAGACTATATAGTACTGACAAAAGAAAAGATAGCGTTGGGTCAATGGAACAACAGAGAGAATACAGGAACAGTCCCACATAAATAATGTCAACAGGATTTCTGACAAAGGATAATATTTTTAACAAATGGTGCTATAACAATACATCCATATGTAAAATAATGAATCCTGATGCATATATGCATCAAAAAACAACTACAAATGGATCATAGACCTAAATGTAAATGCAAAGACCTAAATGTAAATAGACCTAAATGTAAATGCATGTAAATGCAAATTTAAAAAAATTTTTGAAGATAACAAAAGAGATCTAGGTGACCTTGGGTTTGGGGATAAATTTTTAAATGTAATACCAAAAATGCAATCCATGAAAGAAAAAGTGTTAATTTGGAATTCATTAAAATTAAGTATGTCTGCTCTGTAAAAGACACTGTTAAGAGAAGTAAGATAAGCCACAGAATTGAGAATCACTGTAAAACTCTATTTGATAAATGTACAAAGAGCTCTTAAAATTCAATAAGAACACAAATAACGCAATTGCAAATTAAAACAGCAATAACCTAACACTATACATGTAGAAAAATGGCTAATATCCAAAAACCCGATAATATCAAATGATGGCGAGGATGTAAAACAAGAACTCAATTGCTCGGAGGAAAGCAAAATGCTAGTCACTTTAGAAGGAGTTTCTTAAACATATGATCTAGCAATCACACTTCTAGATATTATTATCTAAGTGAATTGAGAACTTTGTCCATAGAAAACCTTGCACATGAATGTTTATGGCAGCCTTATTCATAACTGCCAAAGACTAGAAGCCACTGAGATGTTATTCATAAAATGTAGTATTTTAGATGTTATTCATAAAATGTAGTATTATTCAGTAATAAAAGAAATGAACTACTGAGCAATGAAAAGACATTAAAGAGTCATAAATGCATACTGCTAAATGAAAGTTAGTTTGAAAAGCTTACGGTGTAACTCCAACTATGTAATATTTTGGAAATGAGAAACACCATAGAGATGGTAAAAACATAAGTGAACTCCAGGGGGTTGGGGGTAGGGATGAATAATAAAGCATAGGGAATTTTTTAGGATAGTGAAAGTATTCTATGCAATACTGTAATGATGGAGCTATAATATGTAATTTTAAAATTCAGAGAAGTATAAAACATAAAGAATGAACTGTAATGTGAAAAAACAAAAATGAAGAAGTTAACAGAAAAAGAATTATGTATAAATGACACACAATTACTGAGGATCCTCATTTTTTCCCCTTTTTTATCCCAGTACCTATTTCCAAGTCTAACATTCAGAATGCTATAATGGCATAGTGAAAAAAGCAGTCTAGTAGTCAGGGAACCTATACTCTATGCCTGACTCTACCACTAAACATATACCATTTCTATTCTTTATTTTCTCTAACTTTATCATTTTTTACTTAGATTATGATTACTTGAACATAAAATGGACTTTTTTTAAGAAGTAGGTTAACCTACAAAGCAAACTTTGAACCACATGCTTCTAGTGTTCAATGATATAAAGTTAATCTTTTCCATTCCCAAAGGTTCCTATATATCTCTATATCTCATATAACTTCACCATAAACAGGATAAGGCAGAATGTTTAGACTAATGGTGAAGTAGTTCAAATTAAGTCACCCAGTATTTAACGATACCTTTCTTTTGTTTCAAAGGTAAGTCAATATGAAGAAATGGTCTGATACGAGAAGGGTCACAAGAATCCTTGCCTTATCAATAAACATCAACTTTAAACAGTAAACAAATGGAAAGAATGTGTGTTTCATATCAAAAATTTCTATTTCCAAATCTTGCTAAACTTGGCTTTTTTGTAGGTTCTCACTATAAACCCAAGTATAAACTCATTCTCCATTATTATAATTAGGTTTTTTTGGGGGGATGGGGTACTGGGGATTGAACTCAGGGGCACTTAACCACTAGGCCACATCCCCAGCCCCCTCTTTTTATGTATTTTATTTAGAGACAGTGTCTCCCTAGGTTGCTTAGCACCTTGCTAAATTTCTGGGGCTGGCTTTTAACTCATGATCCTCCTGCCTCAGCCTCCTGAGCTGCTGGAATTACAGGCGTATAATTAGGTTTTAATCAAGAAAGTAAAGTCCAAGGAATAACTTCTACAACATACAAATTTTTCATATTGTGTGCATTTTCTATACTTTAAAGAGAGAGGAGCCAGAAGCAGTAGCTCACACCTGTAATCCCAGTAAGCTGAGAGACTGAGGCAGGAGGATTCCAAGTTCAATACCAGCCTGGGCAGATTAGTAAGACTGTCTCAAAATAAAAAATAAAAGGGGTTGGAGGTGTAGCTCAGTGGTAGAGCATCACTGGGTTCAATCCCCAGTACTGAAAACAAAACAAAACAACATCAATGACAAAAGATTATTTTGAGGGTAGGGGGGAGGGCATAAAGTGTGGCATATTTTTTAAAACTGATAATTCTTGTGGGGGATGGGGATTGAAATCAAATTGTCTCCATGTATAATTCTGTCAAAATGAACCCAAGTATGATGTATAATTATAATACATTAAAAAAAGGTAACTCTGAAGTTCATTATTATTCTTATTCTCTGTACTATTATACATTTAAATACTTCATACTAACAATTTTTTAGAAGACTAAAGCACTCATCTTTTACTTTTATTTAAAGCAACCATAGTTTCTTCCCTGAGCTAATCTCTACTTTTGCTCCAATTAAATACTTTCACATATGAGAATTCATTAAAATTGATTTCTAAGTGTGAAGCCCTTTCACAGTTGAAGTTGCCAAATGTGAGGTTCAATAAGTGCTTACTGAAGATTTTATTTGGATAACCCAATTCTCTCTTTCTTTTCTCATCTATTTAAAATGGAGTAAGTACCATCTACAACCTGTGGCTGTTATGAGGATGTGAATCGGTATGAAAAGAATATAAAAATTAAGTAGTAAACAAAAATGAGTTATATACAGATTATGCTTAATATTGAGCTATTGTATTTACCTTTACATCATTATTTCCCACAGCAATTCCTATTTCTGCAAGGTCTTTCAGTAAAGATGCCATCATCTCAGCTGCTCGTTTCTTCTGGTGGTTAGTCATTTCCTTAAGTTTCTGAAGCTCAGCATCTATACTTGCTAAAGTTGCCTAACAGAACCAAAAATAAAGAGTATAACTATTTAAACTATTAAATGAAAATTCAATTAAAAAACTCACAGGAATTTCAAGTTTTTCACCTAGCCCTTACTAAACCATGTATTTTCTGCTTTCATGTTCTTAAACTATCTACTGAATTCTGAGCCAGCTCCCAACTCAAGCTTAATATATATTTGGACTTCATAAACTATGTCATACAGTAGCTGTACTATATTCCACTGAGATGAAGTAGTTGCTCTTAAATTCACTACATTTTTAGATTGGATGTTTTCTGCCTAAAAATGGGACACATCAAAATTAGATATGATCATCTCTACTAAATTACATTTTAATCTTGGGAAATAACATCTGAACAAACTGTTATAATCAAACTAACAGTTTTCTATATGGTTAATGTGCTCTCTTTATCAGCTCTCCCTAATCTCTTTCCACTGAAAAGAATGCACTTGATGATAATTATTACTACTTTTTCTTTTTTTCTTCTTCTTCTTTTTTTTTTTCTTTTTTTGCAGTGCTCGGTATCAAACACAGGGTCTTATGCATGGTAGACAAGCACTTTACCACTGCACTACATGCCTATCCTGTGTATTACTACTTTTGATACTATGATGCAATTTAATAGGTGTTAGTGATGAAGTAAATGTACTATTTGACTTTAACTACTATAAATTTAAAATAAAAGCTATTTTACCCAGTACAAAAATCACCAAACATTGAAAATTATAACCCATTTTGGCTCACTTTAAAGCTATTATATCACAGATCAGACGATACAGTTTTAATGCAACTTAATGATTTTTAGTCAATATATTTTAGTAATGATAACATTATCTTAGCTGCTCATTTCTTCTGGTGGTTAGCTATTTCCTGAAGTTTCTGAATATCAACACAGTATATGTTCACCCACTTTCATCTACAATATGATACCAGTTTTCTTGAAAGTGTCATAACACAGTATGCTTCTACTGTAAATATTTAAATTGCCTGACATTTTTTCTATCAAACTATCATTAGTACTGCTTAAGCATATAAAATGATGCTAAACACTAGGGGTTTCTTACTATGTAATGTAATGCTGACTTCGCTCCACAATTGGAACACAATTACCACTGTTTTAAAAGACTGAAACCAGTAGACAAGGACTAACTTATAGAGTTCTAAGAAACTTCAGATGTTCTACTAAATAACAATTAGGTTTCTTAATATTAAATCAACTCAGGAAGATTTATAACTGATGCCTTAAATCTCTGTGGTATTAAAGTAAAACTTCAAGTCAATAGTTACTTTGGAGATTAAGAAGGGAAAATGAACTCATCAGAAGCAGGAAACCTTTTAAAAGGGCTATTTTGTACTATTCATATACAGGGAATTAACTGGTAGGTACTGATCCTCAGCACGACTCTAGGTGCTGACTTCTAAACAAGAAGCTAGCATTAACAACAACAAAACTTAAGAAGACAGCTCATTAATGGCGATACTGAAACAATTAAAGCTGTATACTATTCCTGGCATCACTATTAGAGGCTGGCAATTCTGTCCTATCACAACAAGTAAACATCTCCATCTACTGGAGAACCACATGAAAGATTCTAGTACACTGTGCTGGGAAGGCATAGGTAGTGAGTATGTAATAGTGAACAAAAGGCAAATTATATGAAGCTATATATCCTTATGACTACTCCAAAGAATTCACTTAAATAGCGTTTTATCTTATGTACATGTCTGTATTTGCAGTTTGAAAAATCATTTAATAGCTTAACTAAAAAAATAGGTTTATCTCCCCCTTAGTATTTGGAATACCATTAAGATCAGTCAACATTTTTAAAAACAGAATTTAAATTACATACTAATAGACCTTTAGGAACCCCAAGGATAATCCTCCTTCCCTACCTATACCTCTAAAATTTCACAAATAGGGGGAATGAAAGTTGGGATCCTTGATAATTGATGCTTTTGATTTTAGGCTAATATAGAAGTAAGTTACTTCAGTAATTTTAAAATTAATATTGTACTAAAGTTTTAAGAAAGAAAATAATAAATAGCTATATCCTACCGATTTCTGATTCAATTCATCACTTAGCAGCTCATATTCCTTAGTTTTGTCTTCAACTTCCTGAGACTTCTGATCATAATTGACAGCAAGTTCCTCTAAGGCCTGTAAAACTTCTTTCACTTCTTCCTTAGAGGCATCATTTTCTGCTTGAAGGCGATTCAGCTCAGCTTGCATATTATCTTGATCCCTTCTGGTAGATGCTAAAAGCTATAGGAAAGAATAAAGTATCTAATTGCACTGAAAGAACATAGGTTTAAAAAAGAAGTCTATTGGGTTCATAATTGCTAAGCACAAGGGAAATGAAATGTGGGTGCTAGTAAGCATGTCAACATTTATTAATTTAACAAATCATTGAATGCCTACTATATCCAGACACTTTGCTAGACACTGTGGCAAACAGGAAGGTAGTTATTAAAATAATGATATTGGCTTTGAGTAATCCAGTAAAAGAGAAGAAAATCACATAAATAAGTGCAATACAAGATGGAATGTAAGAGCCATGAAAGAGGAATGAAACAAATAAAGTGCTTGATAGTATAGCAAAGGGGACTATTTCTAGAGGGAATTGATGGAAAAGTTGGCTAAGGATAGGTAGATTTAAATCATGTGTGAATCAGAATTAATAGCAAACAAAGGCATTCTAAACTCAAGAACAGACACAAGAAGTTACATACTCAGAAGAATTACTTAAGTTTAGACTTGCTTTGGGCAAAACCAGAGGTACCATCTGTGCCATGCCTCAGAGGACCATGGTATCAGCATATAAAAATTAACTACAAGGACAACAAGAGACTAGTCAGGAAGATACTACAATTATGCCAGTAAGAGGCTTTTCAGTAGGGACAGCAGGAAACGTATAGGAGTGTTTTGGAGTTGTTTACAATGCTGGAGACTGAACCTAGGACTTTGCTAGGAACCCTCTATATCACTGAGCTACATCCCCATCCTTGTGGAGTATCAATAATGGGAGTAAATAGAATTTAGGAACAGGGGCCAGGGATGCTAAATGCTAAATGTCCTATATAATGCACAAGACAAAAAAAAATCATCCAACCCAACATGTCAAATGCCACTTTGAGAAACAATGCTAGAGTTGAAATAAGCATAAAAATGAACTGACCAGATACATGACATTTTCAATCACCCACAAAAACTCATATTCAAAATAAAATGCTTTAGATGTGTACCTTGTGTTTAAATGAATGAATTAATATAAAAAATTGCATTTTATACATTTGCTTACTCATATACTTTTTAAAAAAGTATTTTTTAGATGTTGATAGACCTTTATTTTATTCATTTGATTTATATGTGGTGCTGAGAATCGAACCCAGTGTCTCATGCATGCTAGGCAAGTGCTCTACCAATGAGCCACAACCCCAGCCCTCATATACTTTTTATTGAGAGAGAATAAAGCTGAACAATGAACTTCCAACACAAAGTGGAAGAAATTAAAACAAAACAATCCAATAGATGTTTGCGAAAGAATATTTTTTAAAAGATTTCTTCTCCCCTCCAAGTTAGAAGAAACCCAAACTTCAAAATAAGATCTTTTTTTTTTTTTTTTAAATTGTCAATGGGTCTTTTGATTTTATCGAGTATCAAATCTAGAGCCTCACACATGCCAGGTGAGTGCTCTACCACTGAGCCACAACTCCAGCCAAAATATGATCTTTAATAAATCACAGCTCTGTAATTCCTTTATCTTTTACATTTAAATGATAAAGGCCAACTGTAAAGCTTTTCTGGAAGCATTATGAAAGATATTCAACTCACCTCTTCCTGATCTAACATTTGTGTCTTCAGTTTCTCTACCAGTTGGCTCTGCTGGTTAATTTCTTCATCCTAGAATTTTAAAAGTATCCTGTTAACAAAGTAGCTCACAATCTGGTTCTATTACCCAGTACAAATTTTAAAATGAATTTCCCTCAAAATATTTCAAAACCATCTCTCCAAATTCAACATAGCTTATGTCTTAAGAAAATTTTGAAAGAGAAGGAATTTCTTTCAATCACTGGTATAAAAGCCATTCATTAAGTACTTTAAATATCTAAAATAACAAAGGGTTTAAAGTTTTTATTGAAAATGATCATGTAGTTGGGCGCGGTGGCACACGTCTGTAATCCCAGCACTTGGGAGGCTGAGGCAGGAGGACCGTGAGTTCAAAGCCAGCCTCAGCAAGTTAGCAAGGCCCTAAGCAACTCAGTGAGAACCTGTTTCAAAATAAAATACAAAATAGGGCTGGAGATGTGGCTCAGTGGTGGAGTGCCCCTGGGTTCAATTTCTAGTACCAAAAAAAAAGGAAGAAAAAGAAAATGATCATGGAGTCACTTCACATATGCCATCTGTTTAAAATACATAAAAAATATTTTTCGTGTGTGTGGCAGGGAGGATACTGGGGACTGAACCCAGAGGGCACTATACCTCTAAGCTACACCCCCAGCTCTTTATTTATTTATTTTTTAAATATATATATACATATACATATATATATATGTGTGTGTGTGTATTTTTATTTTTAGATGTTGACAGACCTTTACTTTATTCATTTATTTACATGTGGTGCAGAGAATCGAACCCAGTGCCTCACACATGCTAGGCAAGTGCTCTACCACTGAGCCACAACCCAGTCCCAGCCAGCTCTTTATTTTTATTTTGAGACAGTGTCTCATGCAACTGCTAAGGCTGACCTCAAACTTGCAATCCTCCTACCTCAGTCTCTGAGTTACTAGGATTACAAACATGCACCATTACACCTGGTTGTTAACACAAATTTTTTAAGGTTAAAAGAAATCAAAGTGTGTGTGTAAATATAATAAAGACCCCTAATACTGAAATTTGAAAAATCAGAATAAAGATACCTATGCCAATAATGTTCTGCAACAAAAAAGATCTAAAATGAACAATGTCTACCTTGTCATCAAGTTGTTTATACAATTTAGCAATTTCTTCTTCACACTTTCTTCTTTCACCATCAGTAAAACTTCCAGTAACTCCAATTGTGGCTGCTGGTTTATCATTGGTAATAGTTATATCCTTGTCTACTGCGAAAGCTTCCAAGTTGGCTTTCTCTTTATCAAACTGTTCATCAATAGGCACTGTCTCCCCTAAAATGAGACAATGGTTAATGAAAATCTACATAACTAAAACTAATTTCAATTTTATGCATTTTTACTTTCGTTCTTGACTATATTTTCAAATAACACATCTTTAAGTTCACATATTCTTTCTTTTGCTTTGGTCAATTCTGCTGTTGGATGTTCCCCATTGCTTTTTTTTTCATCGTTTGTTGTATTTTTCAGCTCTAGAATTTCTGGCTGACTTAAAAAAAATTATTTCTGTATCTGCTAAATTTTTCATTCTGGTCACTTACTGTTTTCACCTTTTCATTGGACTATTTCTCTGTATTTTCCTGAAATTCCCATAGTTTCCTTATGATAGTTAATTCAAATTCTTTATCAGGTAGCTCCTATCTCCCTTTCCTCCTTCTTTTTTTCCCTCCTTTTCTTTTTTCCCCCCTCCCCATCTTCCTCCTCTTACCCCTTTCCAATCTTTGGCTTCACTGCGCTTCAACCCCAGCCCTCTCACTAGTTGCCCAAGCTGGCCTCTAACTTGCAATCCTCCTGCCTCAGACTCCCAAATTGCCAGGATTACAAACATTTACTACCATACCATACCCAGCATATCTACATTTCTTTAGGGTTAGTCACCAGCACTTATTTATCACAATGGTGATGCCACCTTTCCCTGAATGTTCTTGACCCTTAGGGTTATGCTTTGAAACACATTTGACATAGCTACTTATTCCACTCATTGCAGACTGGGCTCATCTGGGAAGCCATTCAACTGTCAGTCCACCCAGAAATTCTGTGCAAACTATATGTGCATAACTCAATAGAATGGGGCCACTGGGGTGGTGTAGTGCTGGGGCATGCTGGAAGATTGGGGCTGCAGCAGTTTGCATGTTGCTGAGGGCTATCCAGAGTCTAGGCTTTTCCATCTGACACTGAAATGATATGAAGGCTCAATCTGTAAAAGAACTCCTTGAAGTCAGGGGCAGGGGAAGCCTGGCTAGTACTGGATTTTAGTGTGGTGGACCCAGTGTTGGGGTCCATTGAAAAATTCTGTGCTCATTTCCTTCTTTCTCCTAAACACTTTAAGTGGGGCTGGGGAAGAGGTGACATGGGTAATATAAAATTGTCCTTTCTATCTTCTTCAGTGAATTTCCCTTAGTTTTATGTTATAAACAGGTATTGCAATTTCACACCTGGTTTCTAACTCTTGTGGTATTTTCTTGTTGAACAGTTATTCAGATTCATGATTCTGCCAAGGATGACTGCTAGCAGCCTATGTCACCTCTTGCTCTGTCCCTCTCTTACTCAGTTTTAGCAGCTATTAGCAACTTTCCTCTCTCCTCAATCCCTGAGATTCTAATATCTGGAAATACCTTTGATCCTCCCTCATTCTTCGAAATTCAATGACCAAATCTTGTCATTTTATTGCCTCCACCCTTATTTAGGCACCTTGCTATGTTGTAACTTTCTAATTAGTATCTGTGCCTATATAGTTACTATTTCAGGTAAAACCAAAATTTAATGTAAAAGATTTTGTTTCCTTTTTATTTTAATACCCCTAAGTGTTTCAAAACTTAAAATGAATATGATTTATCATTTTTATTTACATTTCATGTCAAAATCTCGTTTATAAAATAGCTCTAAATCTGTATTCAAAATCTTAACCAGATAAATTCTGAAGTTATTACCATTACGCCATCGGTTGAGTTCATTTTCAAGCCACTGAATGGTGTTCCTTAGAGTCTTATTTTTTTCTTTTTCTTTTTCATACTTCTTTTTCCACTGTTCTGCAGTTAACTCTACATTGACACAAACTGTATTCTTAATTGTTTTGGCCCTAAAAGATGTAATTGAAGGGGAAAAAAGGATGTGACTGAAATTATTTCTATGTAATATGTTTATATGGTTAAGTAACACTTAAAACTGTCCTGGTAACATTGTGTTCTCTCAGTCTAAATACTAAAAGCTATGATATAGAGTGCTTATTCTATTCACAATGCAATTAAATTTGAACCAGTCCCAATATCTATGAATAGTTTAAAAAAAAAAAAAAAAAAACTACCCACTAAAGATAAAAAACAAGGGCAGATACTTTCTCAATTCATTTGCATAACTAAATTTAAAAAGTAAATTATCTCTGAAGTTCAAAGATAGGTCACTGCTATTGATTTTCTGAGACTAACCTTCTTATAGATTATTCAAACTGTCAGGTATGTCAACAAGCTTAACAAAGGATAATATTTGTTGGGCTTTAACTTTATTATATGCTTCATATGTTCATTTTCATTAATGGCGAATTAAAATTGCTCATATAAATTTGGCTAAAGTTATCGTTTGACTTTAAATGTGCATGAAATTTAACTCAAACTTAAGCAGCCTAAATAAAATGTAGACCTACTTTGTATGGTGTCTCAATTAAAAAGTAGTGTCTGAGCACACCAACAATATGCACTGAATTAATATTAGCTGACAGGAATAAATTTAATAAACAAAGGTTCTGTCTATATGTAGACCTTATATTTCTTAACAACAAACCTTTGACCAAACAGGAGTGTAGATTTTGTCTCAGATTCATTATACGATGATGGAGAGCAGCAAATAACAATAGTGGTTCTACAGTTGCCACCTAATGAATCTTGAAGAATTCTTGTCATTTTACTATCTCGATATGGAACATATGTCTACATTCAAAAACAAAAAAAGAAAGCACAGAATATTGATGGGTTTTTGTATAATAAACATGTTATATAAATACACTACTCTAAATAATTAAAGTTAATCAGTTATTTTAACTGCTTAAGATGGGATCTAGGAAATGCAAACTAATATTACAAATTATTAAAAAAGATGAATATATTACACATACTAATTTTCTCCCACTCTCATACACATCTATAGTTAGATAATTCCCCATGATAGGACAGGAAAATTAAAAATATGTATACTCACACTACCCTCAGCCAAAGCAGAAATGACATTTCCAAGAGCAGAAAGTGACTTGTTAATGTTCTTAGCTTCATCCAGCACTGCACCTTCAGCTCCAGTTTTACTAACCTATCCATAAGATCCAAAACAATATTCAAAATAATGAAACAAAATTATAAGTTGAAGATGATCTTTGAATTTCCATAAAACTCACATAGGTCATCAGTAACCAGAAAAAAAGAGAAAAAAATAAAAGATTCATGATGCTATTTGCCAAGCATTTAAGGTACTCCTATTTTAAGAGTACTACTCTTTCAAGAACTTTGTCAAACAACTAGTTGCATAAGAATGTGATTAAAGAGACATCAAATTTTATTTTTAGTTTGTGTTCTTGAAGATAACCAATTTACATGTAAATTTGTAGTTCAATAATTTGGTCAGTCCCTTTGCTACATTGAAAAAGAAATCTAAAATTTCCTAAAACACAATATTAATGCTATAATTAAAAAAAGTTAAAACATACTATATAAAGAAACTTGCTTCTTTTAAAAAATGTGAAATGTCTAAATACCTATGTTAAAGAGAGGTTAGATTAATAAGTTAGCAATGTTAGCTAAAGAAATGGTTTCCTCGAATTTGCAAGAGAGGTAGTCTTTGAAATATGTATATAAGACTTGAGTAGAAGGGAATAGGTACATTATTCGAATTAGAAGAAATGAAATTACCAGAACAATGTAATAATGGTCACAGAGGTCCATATTAAAACGTTCAAACTTATTTAAATTTTAACATAAACTAGAATAGCTAGTTTAAATAGGATTATAATGACAAACATTCAAAAGTAAAGAAAATAAATAAGCTGAAGGACCCCTTTGCATCCATGGATCCAGCCAACCAAGGATGGAAAATACTCAAGAGAAAAAATTCATTTGTACTGAACACATACAAAAGTTTCTTTTTTCCCTGTCATTATTCCCTAAACAAAATAAGACAACTATTTACACAACATTTATACTGTGTTAAGCATTTTGAATAATTAAAAAATTATTTAAAGTATATAGCAGGACTAGGCACAGGTCATACTAAGCCATTTTATATAAGGGACTTGAGTAGCTGAGGATTTGGGTAAAGGGGTTGGGGGTGTTTCTGAAAAACATCCCCACAAACACTGAGGGACAAACTGTAGGATGAAATCAGAAAGGACTAAGGGACTAGTTTTAATGGCCAATACAGATCAAATAGCAAAATCAGGAAAGGGATACTAATAAAATGGATGACATATGCTGAACTTCTCAATAAAATATACATTTTTTTTTAAAAAAAAGAGCTTTATGGTTATACATAGTAGTTGGGTTCACCCGATAAACTCAAACATCCATGAAAATCAATTTCAGCTCATGATCCCCCTTTTCCCTCCCAACATCATCCCCCCACTTCTCTACTCTACTAGACTTCTTTTTGTTTGTCTATTAATTTGCATTTGATTGGCTCTTTATGTAATCAAACCATACATCTTAAGTCAAGGTAGTGCCTACTGGTTGAACCAAATATGGCCAGATGGATTGGAAACACATAATTCAATTTATACAATCATAAAGCATTATCACTTGTTAAATTCTCAGATGACCAAATCCAATATTATAGGTTTTCAAATTACAACAATAAAATACTGCATAAATCCCAATTTAAAATTTAGAAAAATGCTTACATATCTATGAGAATATATAAAGAAAGACTTTACCTTTTCACTACCAGCTAAATCAACGAGATAAAGTTTTCCACTCAGCTTTTGCTCTGTTTGCGTGTTTTCTTGTTTTACATTAATAAGAAATATACTGTGACTCCTAGAACTATGTTCATTCATATCTGAAAAGAAATTAAACAATAAACATGGCTTTCCTTCACTAATCAATTTCCCTAAGGCATTAGTTTATATTAGAAAAACTTTGCAATTAATCAACTAGAAACGAATCCAGTTATCTTCATCTACTTAAGGATATAAGACTGACTTATTCCCTAACTAGTGTTAATAAATTTTCTACTTACTTGTAACTGCTACATGTCTGTTAGATTTTCCTTCATCTATGGTGTCCATAACTTCATCTGGACTACATACAAAACGTTCTGTGCATCCCTGTGAAATAATTGTTTTTAAAAGCATGTCATAATTGTTTTTAAAAGTATGTCAATATTCTTCAAAAAATTTGTCGAGGCTATTCTAAACCTTCTCTATTGTTTTTAGAAGTACCTTTACATAGGGAACTCGGTTTTTGTCTTCATGAACTGAAAGGTTGGTCTTTGAAACTGAAAATGAAAAATAATATTATCAATATTATTCGAAATTCTAACACTTGCTATGAAATAACTCCTACAATTGATTGATAGGCCTCCTCGAACAGCCTAAAAAAGTAGGTAAACTTTTAAAAATATGAAAGTATTGCTACTAAAGCAGGATTTTATACACAAGATGAAAATTCAAACAGAAAGCAATGCAACAAATATACTAGTTTAGGTCCATCCAAATTCCATCACTCATATTTTATAAATAAGAACATTAAGCTTAAGTGATTCAATAGTTTGCATAAGGACAATGTATCTAATTGACAGTTCATTAGAACTCAGGCTCAGTAATTCCCAGTTTAATGTTCTAATTATTGCTTTAAAAGTACTCACTAGTATATTCTTTAAATCAATTATTCTGTGTCAAAAGGTATTCACTAAACCTCAAAAACAAAACTTTAAATACCCATTTCCTATCATTTAAGTCAATTTCATATATAACACATTAAGAAATGTTCTCATTATATTAAAAGAAAGTAACAGGTACCATTTAAAAATGATCAAAAATCAAGATTTTAACTTACCATCTAGTAGGTCCCTTATCTTATCCAAATATATTTCAAAATATGAAACCTAAAGGGCAAAGAAAATAAAAAAAAGATCAAGCCATTACAATTAGACATTAGCTAATTCACTTACTCATTAAATATTTAATGAGGTTTGGGTGGCAGATATAGTCTAGACACAATAGATTTATAGAGTTATGGATTAATCAGCTACACTTCACACGCTAGTGGGAAAATACAGATTAACTAAATTGCTTAAATACCTAAAATTAGAAGCAATTTCTATTATATATCTTCATCTAAAACGAATTAGACTAGGTAGAACAGAAACTAACTCTTTTACTTTATATAGAAGGTGGCTAGAAAAAAAAAAGGTGGCTAAGGACATAAAGACTTAGCTGACTTATTTAAAATCATCTAGTGGCATATGAATAAGAATCAAGGTTACTACTGTAATGATCTTTCAAGTATATATGTCCATAAAAGCAATTTTACTTTTTTTTTTTTTGAAAAAAATTATTCTGGCTTAGAATAAAATATAATTTTCCCCCAAGGAATTTACCTTAATATGAAATTCCAAATTCTCATCCATGGAGTAAATATAATTAAAAATATCTTGTACTATTCTTGGAATAATGCCCATGCCTTCTGGATCATGAAGTTTACCCTATACAGAAAACAAAATTAGACTTCTTAAATTAATATAAATTAAAAATGAAAACTTTCGATCTATAATTTACATTTAATAGAGGATAGATATTTTAAATTGTTATTTTTTCTATAAATAGCTCTACAAAAACCCAAAACCCAATTCAACAATTACACATATTGAACATCCACCTATTACACATATTGAACATCCACCTTATAGTTTGATCTTAGCTCTTTATCCAATTGATAAATCCACCAATTGATCTTAGCTCTTTATCACTACATCTAGATGATCCATGCTTGTAAAATGAATGTATTTGAAAAGGTTTTAGTTTCTTTCCACATAAGTCTGCATTGTTTCATTTCAAATCAAATTCATGCAAATGTTAGGAATGTCTTTATTCTCTGTTACTTTATGAAAATGAGTATTAGAAAATACACCAAAATAAGTAGTCAACTACATTGTGCACTACCCTCAAATAAATGATAAAAGCAGATGCCCTGTACCAGTGGCAGAGGATCACAGGCTGTTTTCTAGAGGCAAAAGCTAGAATAGGCCACATCTATTATTAACAGCAGCACTAATAATTGTGGCAACTTTCTTATCAGAGAAGTGTTGCAGATATTTTGGGGGGAGGAGTCAAGGAGTGGAAGAAAATTAATATCTGAATAAACACATAGGAATCTAAATTTTCCCATGTAATAGAGGGTGATAGAAAATCCCTGTTTATTCTAAAATGTTCATTATTTTGTATGCTAATCCATAAGACAAAGCTAAATACTTCAAGCATATATTATTCTTTACTATTCAAACTCAGGAATTAAGCAGATTCCAACAATGATGGTTTCCTGTATATTCTTTATAGGAGGAAAAGCAACAAAGAATAAAGATTTAAGCATAGTAAAATACTCTCACAAATAACAAATGAGTTGCATGTATTGCAAAAAACACATTCAAGTACAGATTATAAAGTGTTACCTCCATTGTGTGTGTCTTCCCAGAGGATGTTTGTCCATATGCAAATATTGTTCCATTATATCCTTCAAGTACATCTATGAGAAAATGAAATTGTATTACATCAAGGAATGTGTCCCTTCAGTAACATTCATAATATATTATTTAAAAATGTTATAGGAAAATGTCACACTTAACTTTAGTGACACTCTAGACAAATTCAATACAACTGCATTCTTAACCCATGTATATTCAACTCTTTAATAATGAAATATTTGTAGGAAGAATGATAAGATTCAAATATTTTTACGCTAATGTGAAAGAGTCCATTGAGGTCCATTAAAGTTTAGCACAGTAAAAGAAAATAAATATTTCGTAATAATTTTCTTAGTGACGATCTATCTAACCAATTTCTTTCCCTCAGGCCTACATTACTTTCTGTGGTCAATTAAAAAACAATATTTAAATTATATTGCTTGTAACCAATCATCTCATATCAAAGTATCTCAAATATCATTACATTTGTATTCCAAAGTTTTGTGATCTGAAAGTAAAAAATCCTCTATCAATTTATATACAGACATGAATTAGTTTTTAGAAACAAGAGTAATTGTAATGAACTGGTGGCTAAATCTCACAAACCTATACTTTCCTCCTTACCCCACCCATAAAACATAACACACTCAGTGCTATATCTAAAACAATTATCAGAATATTCTTATGAAATTACAAAAAACATCTTTTCTAACCCTTGGTATACCCCAAGATCTACCATTAACATATTAAGTACATCTACCATTAACATATTAAGATTAAAAAAAAATGTTGGCAATCTAGGCAACGTTTAGCTTTTCAGTTTCAGTGATTTTGCTTTTTGGTTTTGGTGACAAGAGAGGTATTATATAATTGTTACATTCTCAAGGAAGTCAACATAAAAAACCTCTGCTGCAAACAGCAGATAGTGGCAAGAGAAACTAAAGCAGTAAGCAAGTCAATCCTTGTTTTTATTTATTATTTTTAAAAGGAAAAGGAAGCAAACTCCCAATATCAGACACATATAACCAGATAATAGACTTCCTACATACACACTAATGAGAAAAAGAAGACATCAGTACTCAGTTCCCTGGAAGATTTAAAAATTTTAAGAGACTCCAAACATTTGAAACTTTCCTTCAAAATTGGTTTTATTTTTAAGAAGGGAAGCAAAATCATTTCATGAAGCACAATCATGACACATGGGATTACAATGCCTTTGCCAGCAATTCTAACTAAGAAATCATTTGGGAAATAAACTTCTTAGACCTATTCCAATTCACCTCCTTTATATACAACTATTCTCAATGGGTCTATGTCACATTCCCTGCTTAATATGTTTTAATCACATAAAACCTAAGCAAAAATTTCAAAATTTTGTTAGAACTTTAAATGGTACTTAGGATCTTGCTATTACCATGATAGGTATTAAATATTTGTAGGTGAATATCTATTATGATATACATATGATATTCCTATTCATATGTAGGTGAATATCTAATATATTATATTTATATCTAATATAAATAGTATATTTATGCTATATGAAACTAGTATATGAGAAGTCCAGGGACAATAAAATGCATGCACACTTGAGATTTCAAGCTTAACCTTAAAAGTTTTATATGATTATAGAGACTGACACCGAAATATTTATTTCATATCCACTATGATCTAGGCTTTGCTCTGGGAATAGGAGCTGTAATGACTGAGTAGGTGAGTTTTAGACCTGTCATATATTACTAAATGAGAATTTTTATCAAATAGAAGCACTCAGTTGTCTTTTGTGATCCAAAAAGAATGATTCCAGGATCTTCTACAGGTAACCAAAATCCATGGATACTCAGTCTTACATAAAATGTGATAGTATTTGCATTTAACTTATGCACATCCTCTCATATACTTTAAATCATTCTAGATTACTCATAATACCTAACACAATGAAAATGCTATATAAATAGCTATTATATTTTATTGCTCAGGAAATAATTTTAAAAGTGTGTATGTTTAGCACAGACATAATTTTTCAAATATTTTTGATCTGACGTTGGTGAAATCTATGGATGCAGAACCCACAGATACTGAGAGTTGATGGTAATATGCTTTTCTCTATCTTCAAATCTCATCCTGTTTTCTACAGCCATTTCACCGCAAACATTTAATTATAAAAAATTTAAAATTTGACTGTGTAAAACTTTGAATTTTACAGTGAACAATCCTATGACCAAAGACTCTACCACTAACATTTTATTTTTTTACTGCTTCTATTAATCATATATTTATCCATCATATTTTCACCTAGACCCTTCACCATACATATATACCGCTAACTAGAATTCAGTATTTTACATTTTTCCTTAGGTGTGTGTATTTTAAAACATACAAACCGGGTGCATGTAATCACAGCAGCTCGGGAGGCTGAGGCAGAAGGATCTCGAGTTAAAAGCCAACCTCAGCAAAGGCAAGGCCCTAAGCAATTCAGTGAGACCCATTTAGATGGGGATGTGGCTCAGTGATTAAGCACCCCTGGGTTGAATCCCCAGCACCAAAAGAACAAACAAACAAAAAAAATAATAATGCCCAACTATTTGAAATCCTAGGTAACACAAACCTATAATCAGATAAAATAAGGTACTTTTTAATTTCATATGGTTCAACTTCAAAGTCGTAGTGTAAATGTGTCCTGTTTCCACAACTTGAGATCTACTCTTCTCATACAGGCATAGTTTGGTCTAGGGGTCAATACTCTGCCTAGAAGGCACCCCTCTCTTCTCCAAGGTCTTGTGTATCCTTTAAGATAGCTTTTGTCTGAAGAGAAAGACTCAATCACTGTACTGTATCCTCTAGAAGCACAAGAGGTAAAATACATATATGGCACACTACAGGTGGAAAAATTGCAAGTGGCAGATAGTCCAGGACAGGAAGCTATGGTGGGAAACAAATCTATGAAGGTTTGGTGTGATGTTTGGCATTGCATAAACAACTACTTACTATAGGGGAAACAAAATCAATGGACTCACCCAGATTCAGAATTCAAAAGAGAATGCAAGTAGATAAATCTTGTTTCAGAAGAAGCAATTCTACTAATGAATCAACTAAACCAGAAAGGTTAACAGCCACACATATAATAAAATTATATACTTGTACAGAAATTTCTGAACTGATGTAAACACAATTAGCTATCATTGACAGGGGCCCAGGGAGTACTACCTGTTTTCAGGTCATTTATGGCAACTTGCCTGTCAAATCAACATCTCAGGAGAAATTACAACTGGCCAATCATTTTGCTGATCTTGCCCCAAAACATCTTCTGACTGTGCCCTCTCATCTAACTGATTCATCAATGATTGTTCCAAGTCCAATCTGTCTTGTACTTAATTGACTTCCTACCCTCCCATTTCACTAGGCACCCACACCATTTCTCTTGCCAAAAAAAAAAATATGTTTGTTTTTGTGGTACAAGGGATTGAACCCAGGTTGAACCCAGGGGCACTCTACCACTGACCCACATCCCTAGCCCTTTTTATTTATTTGTACAATTTAAATATTTTTTATTAGTGCATTATAGTTATACAAAATAGTGGGGTTTGTTTGACATAATCATACACAGAACATAACTCTTTCCATTTCAGGCCCCAATACTTCCTTTCAGGGTCTCACTAAGTAGCCAGGCTGGCCTTGAATTTGTGATTCTCCTGCATCAGCCTCCCAAGTTGCTAGTATTATAGGCATGTGCCACTGTGCCCAACTAAATATATGTGTTTACTGCTAATTGTCACATTCACATCTTGTCCAGAAGTCCTACTAGCTATCATATACAGGCTCTCCTAAAAAGGTAGAGACAACTGGGTGAAGACAAAAGGAAGTTATAGCCAGGTGACACTGTACTAATATAAATTACAAAGCCAGCATATAAAAGGAAGGAAGATAGTGACAGAAACTTTCTACCCCAACGTTGATGGGACTTAATTTTGTAATTAAGTGGAAATACACTATGAGTTCTCCCAGGTACAGTATCAGTAGAATGAATTAACAATTGCCTCTCAGAAGATAGAGGAAATAGTAGCTGCTATCTGTTGTATAAGAACTTACAGCATCTCCTATTTTGTAGAAGAGAAAATGAAAAATTAGGTAGCTCATCAAAAGTCACAGCTAAAAAGCGACAAGAGCCTAGACTTCAATCTAGGTCTGTCTGATAATAAATCCTGTGTTCTTAAGCATACTGCAAAGAGAACTATTATTCTGAACTCAGTTCCAAACAGTAAAGTAGGAAAATGCTGGTGAAGTCGAAGGACTGGAAATTTGAGATAAGGAGGGAAATTTCAGAAATAAACTACCTTGTCTTAGAATTGTAAATAGTAAAAAAAAAAAAAAAATAGAACGAAAGTAGTACATGTACCCTAGATATTAAGACAATATATTTCAAAGCATTCTGAGAAAGGTATATATGAGTCTATTATCAAAAAAGATTATTATAATCAAGAATTTAGAAGAAAAGAGAGAAAAATCACTAGAACAATATGAGAAAGGTAAACACCCAGGATAAGTCTTATAAAAGCAAAACAAAATAAAAACTAAAGGCCCAAAAATGAGCTTTTAAAATAATACTCAGAAAAAAATAATAATGAACAAATAAACTTCCATTGCTTAGGAAAGATGACAAATGTTAACTGATATCAAAACAGAGGTATTCCCATTTTGTCCAGTAGGTATTCCTGTTTTATTCTAGAAAAATGATCTTCAAAACAAAACCAGAATAAACTGGAGAGATTTGATGTGGGTAAGGTGACAGAAAACATCTTTTAAATGAGTCCGAGTTTCTAGTTACAAAGAGAATTACATTCCAAGGATAAAAATATATCTCAGCTACTACAGGTAAGTTTTAAAAGTCAGAGAACAAAGATAACAGGATATGAGTAACTTGCAAATGCTATACTCATTTCCAAAAAGAAAAAAATAGTAGATGATGGGAACTATAGATAAGTATACCAAAATTTCTTTTCTTAAAAAATATTTTTTAGTTATAGATGGACACAATGCCTTTATTTTATTTATTTATTTTTATGTGGTGCTGAGGATCGAACCCAGTGTCTTACATGTGCTAGGTGAGCAAATGACCACTGAGTCATTAACCCAACCCCCAAAATTTTTTAAGAAAAAAATATGGTTGAACCAAATGCATTTCCTGTTTAACTACATTCAGTTGATACTTTGGGGGAAATACCAAAGTCATCAACACAATTTCACAGAAAGATCCAAATTTTTCATCATCTTTTTGTGGGTATGTTATAACGAACCAGACTGCACAGGTTAGAGGCTCTGAAGTTGTTTGAATACCCTCAAGCAATGTGATTTAATTAAAAGCCAGCATTATCCAGATTTTAGAAAAATGGTCTAAGGTCCATGATCTACTGTTTTATACATGATTTAAAATAATATTTAAACTTTGATGTCCTAGACATCATTAAAGGCTTATCAAATATGCTAACAGCCAACTTGGTAGAGTTACTAGAGTAAGAAAAACATCAAAAATGAAACTAAAATATGATCAGGAGTTAAAATAAACAAAATGGAACCTATTGTTTAAAGGCTTACACTCCAATGTACATGTATGGAATGGGGTTTAGAGTGGCTGCAACACATGTGAAAAAGATCTGTACATTTAAACTGCCCACAGTTCAAAGGATCAATCATTTCCTTTTATATAAAAAGCTAATAAAAGCTGGGCACAGTGGCACATGCCTGTAATTCCAGTGGCTCGGGAGGCCAAAAGCAAATGGGTTCCAAGTTCAAAACCAGTCCCAGCAACCCTGTCTCCAAATAAAACTGGGGATATGGCTAAGTGGTTAAGTGTTCCTTTGTTCAAACCCCCAAACCAAAAAAGAAAAGACACAAAACCTCATGGACTCTTTAGAAAAGTGGCAAGTTTCAAGAAACAAATTATGCCACTTTAGAATTATAAACACTTACAAAACAGAACAAAAGTAGTAGATACATATACTCTAGATATAGGATACAAGATGTCACAAAGACTGTATTATGTTCAATAATAGATGGAATTGGAAAATTATCTGATATTTACAATGTAAGATGACACCACTTAGTCCTCTTTGTTCTAGTCACAAGTTAATTCCCTCTCCTTTTATGAAGATTTCAACACCCAGTGTACTGTCTTTTCACCAATACCATTCCTATTGTAATTCTTGGTGGTTTCAGTGTACATATAGGAGATGACCTCACTAAAACACCCTGGCCTCTAAGATACTAATTTTTCTATGATCTAGTCCTTTACTATATCAGATGCTAACTCCATGGTGAGATCCTAATCTTTTCACTACTAACTGCACTGACTCTAAAATCTCAGTTTTAAGTACCCATCTTTTATTCTTCTAATACCCAGATTCCAACAAACCTTTGTCTTCACTTAGATCTATATAACCCAAGAATCTTGCCACCACTTGTCACTGTCCTTCAGCCTCCCTCATGCCCTCCTTCCTGCAACTTACCAAGCTTAGGTTCCATGGTCCACCATTATAATAACTCCCTTGACTAAGAGCTAATTTTTCTTGCCCTTTGCTCCCTCTTCTGTACTTGCATGAAAAAACTCCAAATGGGTGCATTCAACTCTTCTAGCAGCTAACCTCAAATTGGCCCTGAAAGTTGCCTTGTAATACTGCCACTCTGCCCTAATCCATCCATTTCCTGTCTTTCCTTAAACCTCCTCCCCATATCCCCACTCTTTGTGATGACTGTGCTTCTTATACCACAGACAATATGGCATTAATATGAAAAGAATATCTATATTTTCCATCACATCTATAAACTCTCTTCTACCCATAAACTCTACTTCCTCTCATGTTACTACCATGTACTACTGTCTGTGCTCCTATATAATCTGTATACTTTTATATCAAATCCCAACCTCTACCCTGAGTAAATGCCACAAGAAAACTGGTTTTTGCTTCAATCTAAGAAGCCCCTTTTAACACTACAGCTGTCAAAAAATGAAATGAATTGTATCATAAGTAGCTATTTAACTGTTGGATTTCTTTGAAAAAAGGAACTTTTATATTAACTGGGAAATAACTCCAGATAATCTATTCAGAATCCTTTCAATTTTAGAATTCTGTAATTTTAGAAAATAAAAAATTGGGATATTTCAGTATAAGGTAATAGTATTAACTGGACTGTACATCCTTTTCTCATCCTGGGCAAATAGCTATTAAATTTCTCAAAGGTTTCTCTGCTGACTATAAGAGATTGGGGGAAGGAATACAATGGAACTGAAAAAAGATATACTGCCATTTTTTACTATGTTTTAGAAACCTGTCTAGCCATTTTGTTTTCATTTTCATGCTATTCTATTTCTAGAAGTTCTACCTTGGAAACTTCTAGTTTCTAATAGAAATGTATCTTTCAAGAATAAGTATCTAAGATAATTCCTAGAATACCCTTTACTAGGTATTACAGAGAATAAGATTGTGGTATTTGAGCAATATAGTGTACTTACTAATTATATTTGGTCATTTTATTATCTAAAATCTTTACTCTGCAATTAACTTAGAAGAAAATGGCACTATAATGAAAAAGCAAATGGTAATAGGGAAAGATCACAAACAAATTTTACTTACTGCTTGGACAGTAACAAGTAAACTGCATACAGCAAGTTAAATATATTTACCTTTAACAATCTTCTTTGCACAGTCATTATACACTTGCTCTTGAGATGTGCTTGACTGGAACACCCGATCAAATGCATAAGGTTTGGACTAAAAAACAGAAAAGCATTTTGATTACACAAATAAAATGGTGAGTGCATATTTCTAAGCTCGCTTAAAGATGATACCATATGTTTTATCTTCAAAAAAGCACAAGTAGTATGCATCATTTCATGCTATTTTATCTTAAGTAGAAAGGACCTTACCAGTTTCCCATGTACAAATTCATTAGAATAAACTATGAAAACAAGAATATCTGTTTTAGTCTTTGTAATGCTCCTACGGCCCAGCCCAGTAATTACAATTAGCACTACTATGGTAGCCAATCAGATGCTACTGATTTTTTTTTAATGTCTACTCTGGCAGGCATAGTGACTCTATTTTCAATGCTTAATATCATTTTGTAGATATGGAAACTAGAACTTTGAAGGGTAGAAAACTGTTAATGACAAAATTAAATTTGAATTCAAACACTTCCTTTAATTTTGTTAGTAAAACAATTATATTCCGGCCTCTTTCTACTATTCCATTCAGCTTTTCAGTTTATTGAAACAGCTATTCAATCATTGTTTCCATTAGCAAATACTTATGGAAAGCAAGATGTCACCCTAGAATGAAGACAAAGACAGATTCTC
The DNA here is from genome assembly GCA_020662805.1 of Glaucomys volans. NCBI lineage: Eukaryota > Metazoa > Chordata > Mammalia > Rodentia > Sciuridae > Glaucomys > Glaucomys volans. The sequence continues at coordinate 169,972 of JAJEJO010003246.1, forward strand.
TCTTTGCTTTAGGGGAAATTAAGAAATAGTGGGGCAGACATCAGACCATTAATTGACTAGAATTCTGACTTGTGTAGTTGGGTACGTTGACAGTTCTAAGAGAACGTAGAATAAGAGAAACCTGAATCTAGGGGAGAGTAGAAAACTGTCTGGAAAACACTCTTGGAAAAGAAATGTTTAAGAATCTAAGAATAAGTAGCACCTAGCTCACCATTATTCTCTTCAATTTCAGTCATAAAGAAGTGGAGGTTAGTGAAGGAATTAGGAAGTCTGAAAGACTCCAGAGCAGAAAGGAGCTTACAGCGTTCAAGAAACCAAAGAAAGTAGAAAAGAATCACAATATATTACCCTTGCAAGTCAAAGAAAGAATGTAGCCCCGAGGACTAGACAAAACTGAAAAATATCCAACTACAAAGGTCAGGTTGCAATAGGTGAAAAAAAAGAAGGGAAGAAACCAAATAGAGCAGAAAATTTGGTCATGGTTTATTTGTTTCTTTTTAAAGATGGGCGAGACCTGAATAATATAAATACCTGAATAATATAAATGCTGGCAGGAACAATCAAATAATCTAGGAGGGAAAGTGAGTATCAAGAGATGAGAGAAAGAGGAAAGGAGGTTCTGGGTATTTGTAACTATCAGCTTGCCCTCAGTTTCTTCTAAAGGAAAAGAAGAAAGCTGGGCCCTAAAAGACATAATAATTATGATCCCAGGAAAAACACATAACAATGCAGGATACTTTCTAGGTCTTAGTTGGAAAAGATCTACTTTTTCAGAAACTATCTTATAATCCTCTCCCCAAAGCTTGGAATAACAGTTAAAATGAAGCAGACACTCCCTAAAGAGCTATCCAAAGCTATTCCCAATTTCCCTTGCCTTGCTACCGCCCATTGGAAACCTGTAGGCCAGCTAGTTTAGTCTTGCAATTAGTGGTCACGTGACCTGCTTCTCTAGATAATCTGAAATGGTGATCAGCTGAGAGGTCTCTGAGAAGTGTGTTGTTTTCCTGATAAAATGAGCCATTTCAGCTGAAACTGCTCTTTTTCCTTCCTGGAATGAATGGCTGGAGCTGTAGCATCCATTTTGGAAACATGACAAATATTACAATGAAAATTCAATAGTTATAAATGACAGAGTTTAACAGAGCCAGGGTCTTAGAAATAGTAGGAGTTAAGGGCCTATTTTTAGGTTTTAGTTTCGTGAGAGAAATAACCTCTTATTTTTTGAAGCCACTACTGTTTGTTTTCCCTCTGTTGCTAAAAGCATTCCTGATGGATATACTAAGGTGACCTCACGTTGGCATCAATTTTAAAATGGCATCAATGTCTGATTATTCTTTAGCTATGACATAGATGAAAGTATCTTTTGCTAAGGTGCTACTGGAACATGAACATGAAATTCCACAGGTATGGCTAAAAAAAAGACAATCTAATACTTTACTGATTATACAAGATATATTCATGGTGCATGATACTGAAAATATATAAGTACAATTAAATTATATTCACCACCCAGAGATAAACCATGCTAATAGGTTTTCTATATAAAAAGAAAATAATTTTTCTCCTCATTTATCCAGCAAACAATGATTATAAAATATAGGATATAATGGATAAATAACACATTTTATAAATGATATTTAATAACTATAAAGTATAGACTTCAAAGAGTAATAAAGGATATGGCTGGGTAGAGCTTGAATAATAAGAGAAGTTATATACTAGGATCTATAACATGGGTGATCAAGTAATATTAATTGAATTGAAATGGAGAGAGCTTAAATCTGGTATAAAGAAGCCAAGAGAATGCAACTAGCCAAAATATACACTTAATAACAGATATGTTAAAAATGATATGAAAGCAAAAATTAATAGTTAATGCTATTTTTGCTTACAAGAAACAAGTGAACAAATAGAAAATGGGTAAAAGTATGAAGACAAATATCCCTCTGAAATAAAGCTAAACTATAAAACCTTATTAAAATAAACATTTAAAATACAGAAAGAATAACATTACTAGGCTTAATATCATATCTCAATTTTTACGTCAATAAAAAAGTGTTCCTAAACCATTTACAAAGAGATAAGCCAAAAATAATGGGTAATGGTAAAGTCCGCCTTAAAAGCCCTTTATGCAATTATTTACTCCATCAGCATGTCAAAGCAAATATGCAAAACTACCACTACAACCTTACTAAAATAATATAAATGGCAGTGACTAAGTTGCTGAGGCTAGCCTCAAACCCGCGACACTCCTGCCTCAGCCTCCCAAGTTGGTAGGACTACAGTCAAAGGCCATCACACCCAGCAATAAATGGCAATGACCAAAAGGTCACACACAAATATAAAAACAATTAAGTTGGAAGCAAGTGATTTATATAATTGTTAAACAAAAAATTAAATGTTTAGCATTAAGTTGACAACTAGTCTTATTTGACTGCAAAACTAAATTATAGTTTTATAAAGTAAGGTGAATGTTTTGGTTAAAGATCTAGTCACAAAGTTATTAACTGACCTTGGTTTTCTAGGTTAAAAATCAAGACCATGAAACAAAAATTATTTGTAATGGTGTATAACTAAGGCACATCTCAAATTTTCAAATAGATTAAACAAAGGAAAATAACTATCTGGACAGTTATATTTTTAAAACCTGGTTTTTACACTTGAAATGTACATTATGAAGCCTATCTTCAAAATTACTGTGTTTTACAAACCTCAGTCATAAGATGCATTCATACCTGACTTAGGCTTCAAGAGGAAAAATGAAATAGAACAGGTTTATCTGAACTAGAACTCATACCTCAGATTTCTTAAGTGATCCTTTTCAGTCTGAAACAGACCAAACTGAACACCAAATTTGGTTATGAAGGACACCCTCTGGCAGGGAAATACTTTGATCTGGAATTCTGAATAGTGACCTTTTCAGATCACACAGGTCTGTATCTTATTAGATTTTCCTTTGTCAGACAATGATTGTGGGTTAGCATTCCACAATTGTAAAGTATGTGATGATGGCTCCCTCTTCCAATTTTCACTCAAGGTCAAACCCTCAAATCAGGCTCAAACACAAAATCATCAATGACTCGAAAAGAGTAAATCATGTTTTGCTTTAGGTAAGGAAATGGGCAAGATGATCTAATTAGTTTCATTCTTTTTCTAATTTCAATAACTACAACAGTCTGTTGTTGGTTCTGGCAACTTCTATAGTATACCATATAAGAAACTATGATTAGCAAAGATTTAATCATGCAAATGAGCACAACCAGGCATGTAAGTTTTTCTATTGATTTTGTTTTTAGTGTTTTCAGCAAGCTCATTTGAACTCCCTGTTTTGTGGGTGAATTCTCTAAATTAAAACAAATTGGTTATATCTGTATCATTTACTAATTTCCATAAAACTCATTCATTTCATCCAGTACAATATTTATAGCATTTCACTAAGCATTTAAATTGCAAATAAATTAAAAGCTGTACAACACAGAGAAAAACAAAATAAAACCAAAAGAACTTCCTGCCATGGCGTAATATTGTTAAAATCACTGCTTCCATAAGTAACAGAAAAATATTTGCATGAAACATTAAAAATTGAACTTAGAAGAAAACCAGAATCCTTAAAAATTATTTTCTACATGAGCACTGTTTATGGTTACAATTCAGTAACATTATAGGCTAAAATACATGTTTTAAATTTTGATTTAACTTGAAAATTGTACAAGATGTTCTTAAATCATGTTTAAAACAAACCAGGAGATGATTTTTCTGGAGATTTTCTAATTTTGGTTCTTCCAACTGCCCTATGAGTTCCCAACCTTTTAAAATATGTCTGATTTAAAAAACTGAACAAAAATACAAGACTTCCTCATAATAGATGTAGCTATTATATGCAAGAAGGTAGTGCCTGAAAATAATGAACTACCCCATTGACTTACACTTTAAAGCTATGTAACTCAAGTTATAATGTATTTTTCCTTACACTTTCTTAAAAGACCAGCTAAAGGGCTCACAAGTTTATCTAAAGGACAACAAAGTGTTCTTTATTGATTAACAAATGAAGCACCTATTCTTTATTTCTAATATTATCATTTAGGTTTATTTCCATTTTGAAACAGAACTTACAAATTTTCCAAATTAAATGACCTAGAATAAATGTAGGTTTCCTGTGGTAATCATTTGGTTTAACTCTTTCTTCATATATTGACATATTTGAGCCATATAAAAAGCTTACTTTCTAACCTCATCATAATTATTTTGTGAGTCCTAGATTTTAGCATTTCAACAAAAAGCACCTTAGTTATACTCATAGGTTTGTTTAAAAACAAAAGTCTGAAGAAAAAAGACAATATAAGTGGAAAAGAAAAAATAGTTTTGTTATGTAAAGTGTTGCTGAGTAATACAAAAACTTAAGAAACTGGTAGCCTCAAGTTTGACAACTAATCCAGCATCCACTCATTCCTGTCAATGCCATGGAAAATATATCTTCCTAAAGGAAAAGGATCACTGTGCTTAACTTCTCCGCCTTGCTATGATGTCATTTATAGCTAGAGTTTTTCTTGCAGACTTGTTAACAAAGAACTGGCCCAACAGTTTTCACACAGCAGTAGTTTGCAGTTATTAGTGACCTGATGCCTTGCCTCCCCCCCCCCTTCATAAAAAAAACTTATGAAGAGGATGTGTAGCTAACACATTCATTTTCTAAAGCTGAACTTCGGAAACCTTCACATTAAAATCCTAAAGAACTTCAGTCCTGTTTTCTACATTAATGCTTTCAATCATCAATGTCCCATCTCCTGTGACCTCTCTATTTCCAAATTAAACAGCACAAACAATACACTAAATAAAGAATGCCATTAGAGGAAAAAATTACCCTATGAGGATTTTGTACCCTGACAACAATGTAGAAAAAAAGAGTTACCACATGGCATTACCAAAAAAGGTGAATTTAATTTTCAGTCACAGTTCACTGTACTGTATAGAGTATCTTAATAATTTTTAATCTACTTGAACTAAGAATGCTATTTTCAGGTACCTTCAACACTAAAGATCAGTCAGATCTCAAAAAATCCCCACTTTCTGGTTTTCCTATAATGATAGTCAAAACTAATTGTTTTATGCTACCAAAGAACAATAGTTTACTATCTCTGAGATCAAAATCAATTTTTTTCAAGATGGACCTTAAATTGTATAAGTATGAATCTAACAATGGTGAACTGTTGTAATTTTTATAAGCTTCTTTTTAGCAATACTTTGTGTTTGACAGCGGTAACATTTTTCCTAAGCTGTTACCCCATAAAACCCAGTAAGTGTGAGAGTCTGAATCTTTCTGATGGTTATTTGACCACAATCTTAATCTGTTTAGACCTACCATACAATTAAATTGATAACTCCGATTTTAAAGAAAACAATTTTTTACAGTCCTCAATTTTTTTTTTTTTACAATAACTGTTTAAATGAAAAGTCATTCATCTCTCCAAAGACGGGTAGGTGAGTATTTTAGACAGGTATGTTTGTAGCTGTTCGTTAGCTTTCCCTCCCAGGGTGAGGAAGCAACACACATACTAAGCATCTAGTAGTTAAGATACAGAAAGGTTGGTTTCATGGCTCAATGCTCTAAACTCCGAATTAATATTACACGCTTAATGAATGGTAAGTGGGGTGGGGGCGTAATCCAAAATACCAACAGCATCAGCAACACTAAGAGCACAAGCAAAGGCAAATGTGTCCTAAGCTTGCTCCTCGCACGGTTCCTCCAGCGCCCCAGGTGGGGGAGTGTCCCAGGCTGGGCCCAGACGCCTCCCGTCCCACGGCGCCGAAGACCCGGGTGGGCACGATCCTGGAATGCCAGTGGACTCAACAGTTTCCCCGACAGAGTTATCTGAACCTGCAAAACCCCGCAGGGAAGCGTTCGGGACACCACAGTTCTCTCTCGATTCTGCACCCCGCCACGTCCCTGAACTCCCAGCTCAGCCAGGCCCGAAGGAGCGGGACGAGGGATGGGGGCGGCGGGTCACTCACCGCGATCATGACCGTGTCATCTCCCTGAAACTTGGCGACATATTTGTCGCCGCGGTTCACCTCAGACTCGTTGAGAGGTCTGAAGCGACACATTACTTTGATGTTGCATTCGGCTGGGTCCGCCATCTTTCTCGCAGCCGGGGCCAGAGGCCGGGAGCCACTCCCCGCCTCTCAGTCTTGAAGGGAGCGACCCAAGCTGAAGGTCCGGGGTCGCAAGGAACGTGAGAGTCCGCCGTCCGCCGCGCCGCGCCGCGCTTCCCCAGGCAGGGGCGGCGGGAGAGCCGGGACTCTAGACGCCGGCGCCCGCAGCCCTGGCCCGGAGGCTCACTTCCGATCCATCATGGCAGCCATGGCGGCGGCTGTACCCGGTACACCGGTGGCAGCTCCTTCAGTTTCTCCCCTGCTGGCCTGGGCAGGCCCCAGGGGCTGGGGAGATGCTGGGGTGCTGGAGATTGGCCCCTTCCTTTCTTCTGTAACGTGAAGGCCGGGCCCACCTGTCCGCCCGCGAGTCTGTCCACTTGCCGGCTTTACTATCGGATGACGCCCGATCCCTAGAGGCCACAGACGCGCGACTGGGCGCCGGGCAGGGTGGCGCTGGGGGGAGGACTGCGCAGGCGCGGCGGCTCGGCCGCCCAGACAACCAATCCGCGCTCGCGCCGTGCCGGCGGCTCAGCTGCCACTCGGGGCTGGGGTCGCCGATTCAAGTTCTCTGGAAGTTCACGCGCAGAAATTCCTTTAGAACGCCGGCTGCGGCTTTGCGCCACTCGTCCTAGCTGCCTCAGAATTCTTTTGACTTTCAAGTTTCTTTTCTTTGGGGGAGAAGGAGTTTATTTAATGTTTTAGTTCAAATACATTTCCAGATCCCTATAAGGAAGTGTTTGCTTTCGTTTTTGCCTAGGAGAAAAATCATTCTGTGTCCACTTTTTTAGAGCGCGCTTCCAAAAATGGGAGATTTGAATGGAGGGTGGGGCATAGCTCTCCTTGAAGCTGTTGCTACTTCCTGAGCTAATAGGATGGGAACACAGGAGTAAGGGGCGGTGGGGGGAAGAAATTTCTCCTAAGGAATGAAAAAGGTTGCTTAAGAAATGTGTAGCAGTGGGGTGAGGTGTAGAGCCCCTCAGCTCCCCTCACCCCACAGTTTCTATCACCCTCAGTTGCCCAGGGCCTGGCATCGCACGGGTGGGTGGCAACAGCCCAAACCTGCACACATGCCACCACACACATATTTAATGACTCATAGGTCCTACTTCTCCTTCAGTAAATTTACAGAACTCCTCAATCTCCGTGAGGGGAGGGGGTTGGGATGTAAATGACTGACCGTAGCACAAACCTATCTTAGGTTTGTGGCTAACATGTCTAAGTAACCCACTCTAAGGGCTGATAATGTAGCTCAGTGGTAGAGCACTTAGCGCTCTACCATAAGTCTTTATGTAGAAATGGCTCTGAGGTGCTGGGAAGAACTGCAATGACATTTTAAACTCTCCATTTGGCACCCAGGTTTTGTTGGCAAAATGAATAACGGGACTATGAAAACCTGTGTGACCACTCTGCTCACCCAACCATCCTAATACTTCCAAAAATGAATGCACTGTTCAGTAGGTTTAGTTTGACCCACAGCAGTAAGGGAGAGTTTACACCAGCGGAATGGTGGCGCATCTCTCCAAACAAAGGAAAAGGTGGAGTAATCCCAGGCCATTGGGAGTGTGGAATATTGGTAAAATTTAAATGACACGGTATTTTGAGAGGCCTCATCAAAACAGAGCTGTGAGTAAGGGCATCAACATCATCAGTTCTGGACTACCATGGACCGAGGTCCTGTTTCCTTGAAAGCTACTAAGTTAATAGAGATGAAATGTCTTCAGAAACCCTTTTTTCCATTCCAAAACTCTTCACCTAGCTTGGAAATCAAGGCTATTTCTCTACGTATTAGATTCTCCAGGCAGGAATGTTTTGTGCGTACTGATATAATTTGTAACAATAATTTCTGATAGTCTGTGGTTTTAGAGAACAAAGTTCCTCAGTAAGAAACCAATAGTCAAAGAAGGAGGTTGTTGTGACACTTTATGGATTCAGCGTGTCCTTGAAGAAATACTTTTCCCTGCTCGCTTTGCAGCTGGTTTTATCTGTGTTTGTTAGCCTGCTCTGATGAATAAAGGGTAGATTTTTTTCTTTCTCCACCCCTTCAGTCTTTTTATTCTTCATCTGATTTCTCCATTATCTCTATGTCCTATTGCCCTTATCTCTAATTTCAGAAAAATAAAAAACCAGCTGTCTCCCTCTCGAAAATTAATTTTTCACTTATATCCTGAATTCTTTCTAACTCCAATAACTGGATTAGACCAGTGTTTGCCAGCTTCTTACATATTTTATTTCTCCCTTTTCTCAGCTTCTCTGAAGGAAAAACTGGAAACAAGTATGCTTAATCTGTCCATTTTCAAACAACAACAAAACTTAACACCTTCATTGTTGACTCTTAGTGTGTGTCAAAGATAAATAAAGCCATACCCTAATTAAAGTGATAAGGACAGATTTTAATCAGTACTGTGCTATTACAATAAGTGTGAAAATTACAAAAAGCAGGAAGTGGAAGCTGTTCTACATAAAACCTATTTGAGTTTGTTTACTGGTTACATATGGAAGTTAGGCTCCTACTCTTTCACAGAGGCTGAGAGACAGGGACCCTGTGTGGTGTTTCCTGATAGTGTTTTCTGGGAAAGGTGCTTTAAAGGCAGCTGGGGTCATCCTGGGAATGTGTCATCCAGTTCTTAGAAATTGTTAGTGTTTTGTTCAAGAATTTATAGGCCAAGGGTTAGACTTAACTGAGAAAGATCTCAGAGGAAGTTGGCTAAAGTTAGGTCAAGAAAAGAATCTTGTCACTTTGTAGCACATGTAGGTGAAGTTCACTAGAAAGGACTGAGTCCCACTGCTCAGAAGCAGCCCCATCTGATGATAGCAGTGGTTATTCAACTCCTGACATGAAGGATGTGGGCCCAACATTGTTAAGTCTTCCTGTTTTCCAAAAAAAGGCATAATTCAGGTAGGGTTTAAACTCCCAATGTTAAATCAAATTGACCATCAGTGTAATAATAATAATTTAAATAATATATGAGCTAAGTAAAATGTGTCTCATATGCTGGATACAGCAGGTGTGTCATCAGTTTTCAGTCTTTGCAGCAGGATGTCATAAAGGTTATATCCTCAGTCCTCTGCTCCATTATCTCTGAGCCCACTTCAACAATTACTGGATTCTCTTATCTAGAACCTTACCTGTTCCTCTGTATGATATCACCATCTCTCAGCCACCTTATCATAGCATATGAGCTATATCATAGCCTCAAATTTAGCATTGCAGAACTGGAATTATCTTCCACTCCCTGCCAAAACTTAATTCAATTGCTTGGCTTTCTAGTTTTGATGACTAGAATCAATCAGCATTCTTCCAGGTTAAAAAGTTTATAGTCACTGGCAACTCTACTATTTCCTTTATCTCCAATACATGCAAAAGAGAAACATGGTAGTCTGTATCTGAAGTTCCTCAGTTTTCCACTCTATTGCTCCTCTTTGTCCCCTCGCTCAGAAGATCAGAGGAATAATTGATCTAGAGCAGTGATTTCCATATTCTACTCCAGAAACAGAGGTTGAAAGAGGTGACTCAGAATACTTTCTGCGTGTGGGCAGGGAAAGGAGGTGACTGAAAGGGCCACAGAGTGAGGCTCTGGGAATCTCTACTGTATAAGTACCATTCAACTTCTGTTGCCTCTCAACCCACATCACTTCCTTCTTCCTGGACAGCAGATTCTGAAAGTTCAGGCTTCATTAAAACAAAAACCAGAAAGGAAAGTATCCTGCCAAAGCCTTCTGCTTTTCAGATACATACTTCTCCTGGCCAAGGGAGCATCAAGAGCATGACTGTCACCACAAAAAGGAGGAGAAAAATCCTATGTGAAAAGTAACACCTTTCTAGAAATTGCCCTGTCACATTAGTAAAGAAAAATGGTATCAGGCAATAAAGGTTTAAGAAATACGTTCATGAAGCCAGGCGTGGTGGTGCACGCCTGTAATCCAAGCAACTTGGGAGGCTGAGTCAGGAGGATCACGAGTTCAAAGCCAGCCTCAGCAACTTAGCGAGGCCCTAAGCAACTCAGTGAGACCCTGTCTCTAAATAAAATACAAAATAGGGCTGGGGATGTGGCTCAGTGGCCGAGTGTCCCTGAGTTCAATCCCTGGTTCCAAATAAAAAAAAAAAAAAGAAAGAAATACGTTCATGAGGAAATAGATGATTGATTTTAAAAACTGGTTAGTTCCAGTTTTTCTTTAAAAGACTTGCTATTCAACATTAGCAGAGAAATAGTAGGTTTGCATATCGTTTGAGACTTATTGACACAACTTTTAAATGTGAAAATCCAAACGGTGCTTTTACCCATACAGATTAAAAACATTAAATTATCACTGTGGAAATTAATCTCCAATGATTATCTGCCCATCAACCATGCCACCCTCAATTCACACCTTTGTGCACGTCTCTCTTCTAGAACCTTGACTGGCCCTGCAATACACTTGTAACCAGTGTAATGTGCCAGAAGTGTGTGACATTGCATGTTATCTGAGACTAAGAAAGAAGAACCCTTGTTACTTCTGTCTTAGTCTCTTGCAAGACTCTTTCTGGGAGCTCTGACTGCCATATAAACACCAGTCACACTGCATGGTGCTGGAAAGGTCATACATAGGCACTCCAGGCTATTGTCCCAGCTGATCCTAGCCTTCTATTCCTCCCTACCTAAGGACTAGACTTGTGAGTGCAACCATCTTGGACCATCAATCAGCATATTGACCAATTGAATACCAGTGAGTAATCTTAATTGACACTCTCAGAGTAGAAGAATTACCCAGCCAAGGCCTGCCCAGATTTCTGACCCATAAAATCATGAAATACAATACGATGATTACTAAATTGCTCAGTTTTGAATAATTTGTTACATAGAAATAGATAACTGAAATAATAACCTACAACTTGGAACTCAAAATTTACCTCCTGGGAATAATCTGTAAAATGTTATTTAGGTATAATAAATATTATTTATATTGGACTCTATTCGAGATTAATTAAAAATTAAGTCGGAGGAGAGTCTCATAACATAACCACTGTTTAGAACATTATTGTTGTAAGAAAATATGTTTTATATTTCCTGTAGAATGACTTTTTAAATAAAGGTTTTTAGAATAGGAAATTATAGCACATATTCCCTGCCTCCCTACCCCCATGGTACTAGGGGTTAAATCCAGGTTAACTCCACGCAGACCTTTTTGTTTTATTTTGAGATGGGGTCTTGCTAAGTTGCCCAGGTTGGCCTCCAACTTGCAATCCTCCTGCCTCAGCCTTTTGAGTAACTGGGATTACAGGTATGCACCATGGTGCCAGACTAGCTTCTCTCTTTTCAAATGTGTAGAAGACACACATCTTTTCCTTTGTATTTACACTCCCTTCCAAGTCTAGTATTTCATTCAGTACTTCATGCCTCTTTCTGATTTGATCTTTCTATAAATATGGGTTAAGTTCCTACTCTGACCAGTTACTAGGATAAGTGCTGGGGATACAATGGTAGAAAGACTAAACCATTCCTCCTATGTCCATTATTTTTCACTCCATTTTTAGATTAACTTTCCTAAAACGCTACTTATATTACATCATTTTTTTGCTAAAGAACCTACACCCCCCCCCCCTTTTTTTTTCGATTCAAACAAGTTCAAATTCCTCTGGTAGGATTTCAAGGCCTTTGATCACTTGACTTTCCCTTTGATATGCTGGATTTTCCCATTGCTCCATAACTTACTTTCTTAACCCCTGAAAATTGGTCTTTTCACAGCCCCTCTTGTGATTTGCTAATTTCTAAGTCATGCTGTTCTCACTCTGTGTGTCTTTCTCCCTCATGCCCCTCTAAATCCATCCATCTTTTCTCAATTCCCACCTTCAATAAGCAGTTTTTCACTATGGAATTATTTCACAAGTCAGACTATACTCTATTTGTAGTTAAATTCTTTAGGACATATTTTATTTTATTTTATTTTTTTACTTTCTATAATTTTAATAGATGCTATTACATTTTACTTTATTCAAATCTCACATATGACCATTTTATTTTTTTTTATTTACTTATTGATTCATTGAACACAAATGGAGTACAGCTATTGTTTCACTGGTTGTACACAAAGTAGAGTCACACCATCTGTGCGTTCATGCATGTACACAGGGCAATGGTATCTGTCACACATTCTGTTATTATTTTTACCCCCCACCCCGCCCCCACCCCTCCCTTCCCTCTATGCTATCTATCCTTCCTCCCTTCTTGCCACCCTGCCCCCCCGCATTATGCATCATCATTCATTTATCAGAGAGACCATTCGGCCTTTGGATTTTTGGGATTGGCTGATCTCACTTAGCATAACAGTCTCCAACATCATCCATTTACCTACAAATGCCATAATTTTATTCTTCTTAGGACATATTTTAAAAACTACTTTATCAAAGTAACACTCTGGACCATGGAACCCATGGTCCCAGTTTAAAAATCAAAATTATACTACAATAATGCAAAATAGTTGCAAGTTCTTGTTCCACCAATTACCCCATTTCTATTTTTCAGGGCTGCCATTTTTTTTAATAGACCTTTATTTTATTTATTTATATGTGGTGCTGAGAATCAAACCCAGTGCCTCACACATGCTAGGCAAGCGCTCTACCACTGAGCCACAACCCCAGCCCCAGGGCTGCCATTTGAAATTTTTTTTTTAATATCTTTTTAGTTGTTGATGGATCTTTATTTTTATTTATTTATATGCAGTGCTGAGAATCAAACCCAGTGCCTCACACATGCTAGGTGAATCCTCTACCACTGAGCCACAACCCCAGCCCCCCATTTGAACTCTTTTAGCAGTTTCTTGTGGAATTTATCTCCATGTTTATAAATAATCTTTTTACTGCTGCTTCTTGATAAATTAATAATTATTATTAAATGAAGCTAACACTCCTTTATATTGCTCCCCATTTGAATCAACACACACATTTTCTTATCTTATGTGAATAATTCTATCATCATTAAATCAATATATAGTGTTTACATTCCAAGTAAATACCCTGCTCAACCATATAGTGTACTATGATGGCATTTCTTCTTTTGTACAACTTTTTTTTCTTGGAATTAAAAATTGCCTCCATTTTTTCCAGCCATTTACTCCTACTATATCTCACATATCCACCAGAAACATAAAGCTACTTTTGATATTTTGAAGGTATTTTCCCACTGTCTTCAAGCTCTTATTGAGATGTCTGATTCCTTTTGAGGCCTAGTCCTTTGTATGTGATCTGCATTTTTCTTTCAAAAGCTTTTAGAATCTTTTTGTCTATACTTCTCTTTTCTTTCCTATTTTCCATTCCTTTGGTTTTGGTTCTCCTTTCTCAGAGATTCTCTAAACTTTATTTTCACCTTTTTTGTTGGAGATATAGAGAGATGTAATAGATAGATATGGACATAGATATTCAGAGAATAAAATTTCTTGGATGTTCTAATCCCACTCATGTGTGTGCACACACATAAAACTCTATGACGTTTTGTTTTCTGAAAGGATGTTCTTAGTGAAATGTTTTTGTTTCATTGAGCAATGTTTTCTTATCAGTCTAAGGATATGTTTTGTTTCATTTTAGTTTTCTTCTGTTCTCCATATTTTCTCTGTGGTTTGTTTTGGAATCTGCCACTCTGAGAATTTCCTCAAATGTGTGGTGGACCGTGGTACTTCAATATATTTGAATGAAAAACTAAAACTTATTAGAAACTTGTGCAAGTTAGTCAGGTTTAGAAATTGATGGGTTTTACCATTGTGTGATTAGGCTGTACCTGCTCATTTCATTACAGAAATCCTAAATGTAATTTCTAAGTTCAAATTTTTATTTTTTAAATTGGCATATAATATTGTATATATCTATCATGTAGAACATGATGTTTTCAAGTATATATATACATTGTGAATGACTAAATCTAGCCAATTAACATATGTATTCCCTCACATAGTTATCATTTTTGCAACAAGAACCCTTGATATTCATTTTCTTATTACTTTTCAAGAACACAATATCCTATTAACCATAGCTGCCATGTTGTACAAGAGAGCTCTAGAACTTGTTCTTTTAAAATAAAATTTTGTGTAATTTGGCCAACATCTTCCCAACTCTCCCCGCAAGCACCATAGCCCCTGGAAACCACAATTATACTCTGTGCTTTTTTGAAATCAACTATTTTAGATTCCACTTTAGGGATATCATAAGGAATTGTCTTTCAGTACCTATCTTATTCAAACTTAACATATATCCTTTAGATTCATCCATATTGCACAAATAACAAGATTTCCTTCATTTTAATGCCTGAATTATCCATTGTGTTTTATATGGCTCTTTCTTTCTTTCTTTCTTTCTTTCTTTCTTTCTTTCTTTCTTTCTTTTTCTTTCTTTCTTTCTTAGTGCTGGGGGTCATCCATTGATGGACACTTGTGTCAATATCAATTCCCTATCTTGACTATTGTGAATAATGCTGCAATAAACTTGGGAGTGGAGATTTTTTTTGGCATATTGATTTCATCACCTTTGGAAATATACCAAGTGAGAGGATTGCTGGAATGTAAAGTAGTTCTGTTTTTCATTTTTTGAGGAAACTCCATATTGTTTTCTACAATGACTGTACTAATTCACATTTCTACCAACAGTGTATGAGGTAAGCATGTCCTGGTAAGCACTAATCTTTTGTCTTTTTGATAGTAGCCATTCTAAAAGATGTGAGGTGCTGTCTCATTATGATTTTGATTTGTAGTTCCCTGATGATTAGTAATGATAAGCAATTTTTCAGGTATCTGTTGGTCATTTGCATTTCCTCTTTTAAGAAATATTTATTCAGGTCCTTTGCCAATTTTAAAATTAGGTTATCTGTTTTCTTGCTATTAAGTTGTTCACTTTCCTTATATAATTGAACATTAACCCCTCATCAGATATGTAATTTGCAAATATTTTCTTCCATTCTGCAAGTTGTGTCTCCACTCTGTTGATTATTTCCTTTGTTGTGCACAAGCTTTTTAGCTTGATATAATCTTATTTGTCTATTTTGCCTTTGTTGCCTGTCTTTTGGGGGCATATGCAAAAAATCATTTTCCTGATGGCTGTGGTGGAGTTTTCCCCCTGTAGTTTTCCCTTCTAGTAGTTACATAGTTTGGGGTGTTACATTTAAGTCTTTAATGCATTTTGAATTCATTTTGTATGTGGTATGAGATAAGATCTAATTTTATTCTTCTGCATTTAGATATGCATTAAATATACCCTTTATGGGACAGACTGTCCCATTCCCACTGTGTTTGTTGTACCTTTGTTGAAGTTAGCAGTAAATGTGTGGGTTTATTTTAGAGTTACCTTTTCTCTTCCATTGGTCTACATGTCTGTTTTGACACCAGTACTGTCCTGTTTTGGTTACTATAGCCTTGTAGTATATTTTGAAGTCAGTAATTGTCATGCCTCCGGCTTTGCTCTTTTTCACTTAAGACTCTTCATGGTCTTTGTGATTCCATGTGAATTTTAGGATGTTTTTCCTATTTTTGTGAAGAGTGATATTGGTATTTTGATAGGGTTGGTATTTTGATAGGGTTTGAATAATACAGACCTAAATGTATTTTATGACATCTCTTTGAACTGGTTATTTTTCCCCAGAGATGAACTCTTTAATATATTATTCCTGCTAGATTAGCATAAGTCTGGTTGCCAGTTTCTGAGGTAAGTGTGGTTGGGCAATCTCAACATTCAGTTTGTAGACTTTATTTCCCTATTTTCAGTAAGGCACCCCTCTCTTTAGCTGTGTCTGGAGTCCATGAGTCCACAGCCTTCTCTGGTTCAACTTCTTCAGAAAGGGAACTCCTTTCTTTTTTTTGTGCTATGGGAGGGAGCAATGTTCTGGCACTTTTGGTTGAGGGGAATTGCATTTTAACAGCTCTCTACATAAACTTCGAATTAAACCTTTCTATTTTCAGCTCTATCCTGCACCTCTACTTTCCCTTATCTGTAATTCCTGAGTCTCTCTGGTATTCTTTGTAGAAAATAGATTTACTTCATAGCTTTTTACCCTGCCAGTTTTGATCATAGCATTTTCCCAGATATTTAGGCATTTATACATATCTAAAATTTTGCTGAAATCCTGACGGTGGTCTTCTGTCAAGCTTTTCTTATAATTGTAGCTTTAGGACTTTTGTATTTCTTTACTATTTTAGTGGAGCTTCAGGGAGGATCAAAGGTAAATGTGACTGTTCAACCCACCATATTTAGTTGGCCACAGTTTTTGCCTTGATCTCTAGTTATCACTCCAAGAATATAAGTTCCTTGAGGACAGTGATGGTGTTTTCTCCAACAGTGTTTATTTAGCTCAGTGTTCAGGATCTCTCCTGTACTGAATGAAATGGAAGTTCAGTAAGTACCCATTAATTACCATACTGTGCTCAAGACAGTGGTGGGATGTAAATGTGAACAGCTTGCATGTGAACTTTTTCCTTTGAGGAAGTCCTGGTCTATTGGAGAGATAGAATAATCAAAATCATAGGGGCAGTTTTAATAAAAGCAGTGCCCTAAGAGCATAGAGTGGACATTTTTGGGGAAACTTCCTGACAATTTGAAGTTAATGTCAGGAATGTCAATAGAAATCTTTCACAAAATCTGCCTCTCATTTGCAGAATGCTAAGCTGATTGTACCATGGCTTCATGGTTTGACAAGGTGTAGCAGTTTCCCTTATGTCGTCAATGGCCAAAATTTTGTTCTCATTCAGCAAATCACACATTATTAACAATTATATCATGGGAAAAACGGATAAAATTCAGAAAGTTGAAACTGAAGAGTCTCTCCTATTTTTTCATTTATTTACTGTGATTGGCATGTTTACTTATTCTATTTCTAAAAAAACAGACATATACATTGTGTATATTTTATCCTCCATATATGTATGTGTGTGTTATACATGTGTGGGTATATACATAACAGCCAAGTCCATACATCTAGGATTAAGCAGATTGATCCACAGGTAAGCCAGCAGGAATTTTATTGTCACCAGCCCAACCACTCAAATCAAATTAATAAAGCAATAATCTACAATGACATAAAGTGGTTATTTCTAATTGTACCAAAGAATGCTGCCATGTATCTTAGGTTAAGTTTGATAGGGAAAAGTCTCTGAGGCAGAAATTTGATTGCAGTTTAACCGGGGAGTGCTAATGAGGGAATGAAGGGAGCAGGATTAAGCAGGAGATTGGACTGTGATGCAGTTGAAATGGAGACCTCAGCTGATACTAAGGGGAAGCTTAGAAGCAGGACAACCATCCTTGTTGTTCTAATGGAGAAAGGGCTAGACATGGGATGTTTCCTGCCTTTGAGGAAGGGGCCCAATTTTAGGAAAAATAACTTTCTTCTGTGGAAGGCAATTGCCAAGGAAGTTGTGAGCCACCACCAGCCTCAGTAATAAATGGAAAATTGGAAAACTTAGGTAACATATAAGAGTATTCAGCCGGGCGTGGTGGCGCACGCCTGTAATCTAAGCAACTTGGGAGGCTGAGTCAGGAGGATCACGAGTTCAAAGCCAGCCTCAGCAACTTAGCGAGGCCCTAAGCAACTCAGGGAGACCCTGTCTCTAAATAAAATACAAAATAGGGCTGGGGATGTGGCTCAGTGATTGAGTGTCCCTGAGTTCAATCCCTAGTTCAAAAAAAAAAAAAATATTCACTATATCAATTTTCAGTTGGGGAGTCTTTATAGTGTTTATTTCTACAAAGACTTGATTTTTAATATAGTAAAAACTGTCAGTCTGTGCCCTTCTATCAAGTGCTCTTTTATCAAAAGCTAAGTAAAACCAAAACTAAGTGACCAACTAACTTAATTCAAAGGCAGAGAACTTGAAATTTATTTTCGGGAACACATTCCCAGAGTTCAGGTCTTTCCAGGTTTTCTGACTGACATAGACTCTAAAAGTATTTCTTAATGTTGAAAACCTTTGGAACCTTGAACCTTGACCTGTCACCCGTGCTCGCCTCCCTTTCAGTTCTGTTTATTATGGTCACTCCACAAGATAAGGAGCCAAAATAAAGCCTCTTTAGAGTGGTAGAAAGTTTGTCTCTTATTTTGGAAAACTTGAAATGTGATATAAAAGTATAGTCTGATATTTTATCAACTACAATCAGAATTATAGACAGGATTAAGATAGAAGACTCTTGAAATCAAGAAGGTGAAGTTTCTCTCATCCTAATCATTGTCCTGTTGTGACACGTCTATTGTAGTCAAATCTTTTGCAGGAGGGTATTGCCTCAATCCGGACAACTGCAACCTCACCCTGGGTTTCAACTGTATAAATACTCAAAGTTATCATTACTGTTGCAGAGACATACAGTAGTTCCCCCTAATCTGGGTTCCAAGGCACCCAATGGATGCCTAAAATTGCAGATAGTATCAAACCCAATACACACTCTGCTTTTCTTATACATACATACGGTATACCATGGACACCCTGGACAAAGGGATGATTCACTTTCTGAGCAAGAGTGTTGAACAGCATGAGATTTCATCATGCTACTCAGAATGGCCTGCAATTTAAAACATGAATTGTTTATTACTGGAATTTTCCATTGAATATTTTTGGATGGCAGTTGACCAAGAATGATTGAAAATGCAGAAAGCAAAACCATGGATAAGGGGGAACTACTGTATAAATTCAATCTTTATGAGGATCTGGTCCTTTTCAAGATCCTGGAACTGTAAATATTTCATTTATGGATAGTAATTGAATAGCACTGGCAGTAAACTAGTGTTATAATGGCTTGCTTGCTAGATGAACCTATTAGGCACCAAACCTATTATTTACATTAGGATGTAATCGTTTGGTGTTTGTTTCTGAAAGTGATTTGTACTCACTTCATATTGGTGTATGAGGAAACCACTAGAAGGAAAACATATCATTTCATTCAAAGCAGCAATAAGATTTTAAGTAAGAAGAACTTGTTTTTAAATATTTCTTTTATGGACAATATTTCATATTCTTTGATTTACTCTAAAGGGTGTTTAGATTTACATATTAGCAGAAAGGGAAGACCTGCTATGATACATATATGGTTTATCTAAGCAAAACCAAGGCAGGATCCTATTCTTTTTTGTGCAAAGTATATGTTTTATATTAGTTGTTTCTGTAATACATAGTCTACATAATATACAATAATAGAGACACTATTTGTCAAGTATCCACTGACCTTATACTAGAAGAAAAGTAAACATTTGTAGAGCATGTTCAGTTTATCCTTTTGACTTTTAAGATTTAGTAGACTTTAAAGAATATTCAACTATTCTAAAAGTAAACACCAATATTTATGATAACATGGAGGAAAACACTTTGATTGATTGAGGAGTCAAAATGGAAACTCTAAGTATGGTATCTATAATTCAAATGCAGCTTTTTTGTTTCATCATTGGCATGCTGAGAATAAGCACATGACTTACCAGAATCAAAGTACAATGTGTGTCCTGACTACAAAATCTTCAAATCAATATGTGAAAGTAGTTCAAACTATCTTTTGCCAAATTTGACTCACTGTGAAATAACTTGCTCTTCTTTTCAGGGCACTAAGGAATTGTATATGAGATCTGGCTAAGCTCATTCTAAAATTCTTTAATATCTCTTTATACACACATGTATATACTCACACACATATATATTTATATCAACCAATAATACACGTTATACATATAGATAGATATTAGATATAAATATATCTGTAACTTGGGGTCAATCATTTATTTCTACATCATTATTTTTGCCTTTCCCAAAATTCTGTTCTGCATTCCATTTATTGTAGCTTTAGGAAGTCTAAATAGTCAGAAATTTTGTTTCTGCAAGACCAAAGTTACAAGAAAGAGAGCTCTGATAGCCACTGAGTGAAGTTTAGGGCAACCTTATAGAACTCATCATTAAATTTTCTTATTTGCAATCAACAGTCAGTGCTTTAGCTTAGCTGACAAGAAACAAGGAAGAGGGTGAACTCAGAAATTCATCTCTCTGACTCTTTCCTCCTACTCTTGGCAACAGCACAGATCACAGGAATCTCCAACCCATAGCAGTACCTTCCAGGATTGAAATTTTCATTCTCATATTCCACCTTTCACACATATTGATTGATCACCTTGTAAGCAGTAGGTTCTGAGGTTATAATGAAGGGGAGGGCAGAATCTAGGTCAAGTTTCCACAGAATAAAAAGACTAGGCTACAAACCTAGGTGAGATAGAAATCTAAGTTTTTAAATGGACAGAATCTTTCCCCAGCACTATTTATTAAATAGTTCATCACTACTTTATAATGCTCTTATTATATACTAAGATCCATATATTCCTGGTTGTGTTTTTGGGCTCTTTAAGATGAAAGATCCTAAGATTCTACTGATCTATTTGTGTATTCTTTCACCTTATAAATTTTAAAACTTAAAGTCAAAAGAATTTTATTGTAATCCCCCCATAAACCTATCACCTAGATTCTACAATTAGTATTTGCTCTTCTTTCCATCTCATGTATCCAGCCAGCTATACATTTTTCTATCCATCCATTGACCCACCTTCTATTTGGTGCATTTCCAATTAAACTGTAGATACTGGTACACTGTTTCTTACATACAACCCTACACTTTTAAATGTAATTTAATATTAAGTTTCTAGTTTCATTGTTATCGTGACTGAATTTTCTACTGTATGTCTCAGAAATTTGGGTATTTAATTTCCTATTAAAAATATGAAAAATGATTAAAGTTGGCAATAGCAAAGGCCTGCGTGAGGGGAGGGCAAGTGTAGCTCATGTTTCTCTCAAGCCTGGGAGCTATTCTGATTATCTGGGTTCTTGGGATCTTTAAAACTGAAAGCAACATAAAATTACAGAGTCAACTTCATGTTGCCAGAGGAATAAGCTCAAATTTATCTTTAAGGTCAGACTGTTCCCTTATTTCCTGGTTTTTAGAAGAACATGTTAATGGACTTTTTGATAAAGAAAAATCCCTTTTTATCATAAAAAGATTCAGGAAAATGAGGAGGTATAGTGTTCTGCATAATATTTCAAACATTTGTCTTCATTTTGGGAGTTCTATCCCTTAAAATTAGGATTTCTTTAGAATAATGTTTCTCTCTCTCTCTCTCTCTCTCTCTCTCTCTCTCTTTCTCTCTCTTTTTCTTGTCATACTGAAGAATTGAACCTAGGGAAACCCTATCATTGAACTACATTCCCACCCCTTTTTATTTTTTATTTTGAGACAGGGTCCAACTAAGTTGCTGAGGCTGGACATGAACTTGCAATCCTCCTATCTTAGCCTCCCCAGTTGCTGAGATTACAGGCGTGTGCCATTAGGCCTGGTATTAAATATGGTTTTGCTCTCTTCTGTCCTTGAAAATTATTAATTTTTCTTGCAGATATGTATGTGTATTCCCTGTGTTTGTGTTTAAAATAAGATCAAAGTACCTGTCACATAAATATGCAGAAAAGTTAATCATCATTAATAATAAAAGTTCTGGACTTCTGTGGGTCATATAGAATGGAGGTTCAGACTATTCAAATTTCAACATGAAGGGAAGTAAAATCTTCCAAGGTAGAGACATCAGGCATATCTGAATTATAGATTATTACAGAAAATTATTGCTGTACCTTCTAATTATTGTGGTTATTTAATTTTCCAGAGAGTTGAATGCTAACTAGTGGGACATTACTAGCTACTGATTCCTACCTGAAAATTAGGCAGATGGGCAAAGGAAATTGTTGAAAGATGGAGAGGATGCAGGGAATCAGGAGGATCATAGGGAAATCCCAGCTTTCAGTACCTTCTAAGCTGCTTTCCTTGCTCCCCCTGCTCTGATTTCCCCTTCAAAACTTTCTTCATTAGAGGATTTTAAACTTAGTCACAATAAGGAACAAACTTAATGGATTGACATGTTAACCTCTCCTAGGGATATTAGGCTTTTAACTAGGATTCAGTTTTTTCTTAGCTCCTCTAGGACTCCCAGCAGGGGTTGGGCATGGAAACATAAATAAAAGTGGTCCAAGACTGTAGGGTTTAGTGAGGGCTGGATGAAAATTCAAATTCAATTGTAGGAAAATCACCATGTCAAACAAAACATGTTGGAGGACCAGATTCAGCTTGTGGGCCTGCTGGTTTATAACTCATAAGATAAAGAAAATCTAAATGTGATTAATTATTATTCAGTGAGTAGTTGAAAACTGTGAATATGTGGGCCCTTTTAATAGGGGGAGAAGGGAAGATTTGGAGAGCAGGGGGGTTAGTTAGTTTTTCCAGAGATGCATATGGCTTCTAGGTGGGTCCTTGCTCTCATCAATGGAGAGCCCAGACTTCTGAGATCAGGTAGTTCTGGTTTCATATTCCTATTAGATGTAGTCACTTGCTTCCTATAGGATCGTGCATAAGTAACTAAAGCCTTCTAGTATACTCGTCTGTCTAATGGGAATGATTCTTGTCCATTGGACTGTTGAAAAGGTTCAGTGAGATACCATGTAAAGTGCCTGTCTCAGTACACAGGACCAAGGGCATTCAATCTACAGGTTGTATTTTTTTTTCCTGTGTTTTTTTTTTAAGGGGGGGTTGATGGTGGGGATTGAACCCAGGGATGCTTTACCACTGAGCCACATCCCCAGCTCCCCCCCATACTTTTTTTTTTAAGACAGAATTTCCATAAGTTATTTAGGGCCTTGCTAAATTTTTGAGGCTGACCTTGAACTTGTGGTCCTACTGCCTCAGCCTCCTGAGTTGCTGGAGTTATAGGTGGGGCCACCGTGACCAGTTTCAGTGGTTGTGTTTTTGATTCCTACATATGTCAGTAACTATGATAAGTGACACAGACACTCTCTTCTCTAGTGAGGAATGCAGTCCTTAAAACAAATACTAGGAGAAATAAGGTTCCAGTAAATGAGGGAGCCATTCTCCAGACATCCAAGAAATGGCCCTTCAATCATATATGTGCACAGATACATTCCATTTGTTAACAGATGTGAAGGGGAATGTTAAGTTCCTTTTCCTTTGAGATATTTCATTCTTACATAAAACTCTAAAAAAATAACTTCTTTGTTTTTTGTTAAAGTCTGTTCCACTTTGAGAAATGCTTTCCCTACCCATCAAACAAGACAAATACATCAGGAAATAATTGTCTTATTTCATGTAGGAACAATATACAGTGATAGATGCTCTGGGAGATACAGAGAAGGATGAAACTTATGACCTTAAATTATCAGGCATAAAATATAACCCTCTGTTAATGTCTGACTTGGGGTGTTTGTTTTCTTTTCCCTGAATGTAGATGTAAAGTGTGGTACAGTTCTAGAAGGTAACGAACAATTTTCCATTAATATCTGAGATTTCTGAACCATAACTGGTATATGGAAAACTAACCTGATGGGCATCCAGAAGTATTTAATGTAAGTAATACATACTACAATATAAACAAATAATATGATCAAGGAAGGACTTAAAACTCTCAAATCCATGGAATGAATTTTAAAAGGAAAAGAAGAGTCCTGAGACCTGACAGCAGCCCATTTGCATCTCCTGCCTTCTCCCTTCAGCCTCAGACGATTTTCCTCCCTTTTTTTAGTCAACTCTTCCCTGTAAGGCAAGGATCCTCCCCTCTCCTTCTCAAGGATTGGGAAGATCCAGTGAGACCACGGGCATGAGCAGTCAGTGAGTGGTGGTTAATTTAAATGCCATTGCCTTTCTCAAGTGTAACTTGGAATCACCCATCATCTCCATTTCAACCCGCCAGTTCTTTGTTCAGACTCTGGCCTGTTCATGCCTGGACTTCTATAGTTGCCTCCTTGCTGATCTCATCCACAAACCATTCCCTGTACTGCTTCTTAAATAATTCTCCATAACCACTTACACAACAATTCAAGAGACTTGCAACATTTATTCTAGTACCTTTTTTTCCCTTTCATGAAGGTATTATCCACACACAATAAAATATTTCAAAGTATTTCAAAGTGCTTGATGAATTTTGATAATTGTGTATAGTTGTGTAATCACCACCACAATCAAGATATAGAACAGACCTCACTAATTACCCCTTTTCTGTTGTTCTTCTCTCGGGACCCCTTCTCCTACTAAACTACTAATCAACTTTCTATTATTATAGTTCTTAGGATTTTATATAAATGCTTTTTTAAAATAAAATTTTAAATTTACAGAAAAATTGCAAAGCTAGCTGTGATATTGTGAAAATATATTTTTGATCCTCATCTCTATTTCCTAACACTCAACTCTTAAATCCCTTAGAATCTCCAGTGACAAGGGCCTTTTGTATGATAATGAGTGCTTGGTGGCTGGGGTGGGTGGTATCTCTAGAAAGTCCAAGGTGTAATTAGAAGAGTTGAAACTTTCAGCAGCATCCTCCAACTCCCTGGAAGGGGAGAGGGGCTAAGGTTGAGCTGATCACCAATGGTCATTGATTTGATCAATCAATTGTGCCTGCCAGAATGAAGCTTCTCTTAGCTCACAAAAGAAAAGGGTTTGGGGAGCTAACAAATAGCAGAACACATGGAGGTGCCTGGATAGTGACTTATCTATAGAGGGCATGGAAGCTCTGAGTTCCTTCCCACTTGCCTTGCCCCATGCATCTCTTCCATTCAGCTGCTCACCTGAGTCCTTTGCAACGTCCTTTGAAATAGAAGGATAAATGTTGGTAAAGTGATTCCCTGAGTTCTGTGAGCTTCTCTAGCAAATTAATGGAACCCAAGTAGGGCATCAAGGGAGCCCCAGTTTGTGGGGACCTGTCTTTATTTAGCAGAATTACACTAGGTTGAGCATGTGATGCAGGGGCCTGGCTTCTAGGAACTGCCAGGAGGCAAGTGGCACTGCGTGGGAGTGGTTCCCTGTCTCCTTCTGGAATGTTCCCCCTAAGAGGATGACTCCCCTAACACTGGCCTATCCTGTCCATCAAAGAAGAAGCTCCTCCCAGTCCTTGCCCCTTTTACCTGTCTATAAATAAAAAAAGAGTTGGGCAACTAGTGGTTGTAAAGAGGCCAGAGTTGGTGTGGCCCGGACCTGGTCCCGCTGCAGCCCCTCTCATAAAAAGAGTATTGACTTTTGTGTGTTTATTGAGTAGATAAGTTTTCTGGGTAACAAAAACAGCCAACATCCTCCTCTGGCAGTTAACCCTTTCCTCTCCATGTGGGACGTGGCAGAGAGGACCCCCCCACACCAATTTATAGCAGGTCAGTCAGAAGTACAGGTGACAATCTATTACTTGCAGGTGATATCTGAAGTAGGGGGCAGTCTTGTGAGGTCTGATACTATTACAAGGTAGCATCAGAATAGAATTGAGGTAGAAGACATGCACTAGTGTCTGTTGCAGAAGAATTGCTTTGGGAAAACAATCTTACACATCTGGTGTCAGAAGTTAAGTGGTGAGTGAGAATAGGAAAAAAACACTTCAGTTTCTCTTACCCTTGATACTAGTATCAAGAGTTTCTGTATTCCCCACACCTAGTTTCCCCTATTACTAACATCTTGCATGTATGTGGCATATTTATCTACAAAACTTTCTAACAACTTATCCAACTGGTACTAGTTTGCTAGGGCTGCTATAACAAAATACTACAGACTGGGTGGCTTAAACAACAGAAACTTATTTTCTCACAGTTATGGAGTCTGAAAGTCCAGGATGAAGGTGTCAGCAGGACTTTTTCTTCCTTTTTTTTTTTTCCTCTTGAGGCCTCTCTCCTTGCAGGTCTTTCCTCTGTGCATATATCCCTGGGATCTGTCCAAATTTCCCCTGCTTATTAGGACATCAGCCAGATTGGATTAAGGCTTCATTTTAATCTAGCTAAATCATTTTAATTTCACTTAATCACCTTTTTGAAGCCTTAATCTCCAAATTCAGTCACAGCTTGAGGTATGACTTCAGCATATGAATTTGAGGGGACACAATAACATTACCTGATGGTCTCATCTTTCACTTCATTTCTATCCACAGCCTGTGCTCCTCACCCATCTTTTCAGCATTCATCTCTAAACTGTCCCATACTTAGCAGTTTTTCACTCTTTAAGAAATCAATAAAGCTGATCCAGAGGGGAAATGTGTCACTTCTGCTCTGCTGCCACAGGTCAGTTTGTGTAATTATCATTTAAGATTTCCCAAGAAATGACTTTATTCAGTCCTTGGTGAGAAGAGGAACTTCTGTATATGGAAGTTCTGTTTTCCTTATTTGCCAAGCTCTGAAAATTTAATCACTTATTCCAGTGAGTGTTAGTCAACTTTCCATTACTGTGGCCAAATATCTAAGATGATCAACTTAAGAAAAAGGAAGGTTTACTTTGGGCCACAGTTTTGAAGCTTTCATCCCATGGTCAACTGACCCCATTGCTTTTGGCCCCTGGTGAGGCAGTACATCATGATGGAAGTACATGGCAGAGTACATGGCTCACCTTATGGTAGCTGGGAAGCAAAGAGAAAGAAAGAGGGAATAGTGTCTCAGTATCTCCTTGAAGGGCACACCTTCAGTGATTTAACTTCCTTCCACCAGGCCCCACCTCCTCAAGGTTCTACCACCAGCTGATAGTGTCACAAGCTAGAAACCAAACCTTTAACACTTGGGACTTTGGGGGACCCTAATCCAAACCATAGTACTGTGAAAGTGTAACTTCTGATTCCACCTCCAGAACAGAGTATGGAGTAGTGTGGAAAGTAGGAAGGGAAGGTCCAGGGCATTTCCAGGAGTGGATGGTGCCCATGTGGGAGACAAGCAGGGATAGAGGCATGATTACATGTTTCCACTGGCACACGTACTCTGGCAAACTGAGTTTCCACATGCCCTTTTCACCTGCCCTTGCAATGTGCTGCTAAAGTGCTCAGTGGAGCAACTAGAAGTAGATCTCCAGCTCTTCCTCTGACTCATCTCTTGGCACCTTCCAGATTTTACCTCAGGGTAACTGTTTCAGGTGCCTCATGGGAATTCCAACCTCTGCCACCCCACAGAATGTTCAACAGGGTCACAGTAGATAGAAAGTCTTTTTCTTTAATTCACTCTTCCTTCACACCCTAGGTAAATCCCTGATTCCCCTTTCATGTGTCCTTTTACTTAAGTAAGAGTATCTGTGTGCATATGTAAAATATGTGTATCTTTAGAACTATTCAGTACAATGGTATCCAAAATTAAGTACTATTTAATGGAACTGGAGAATATTATGCAAAGCAAAATGAGCCAATCCCAAAGAACCAAAGACTGAATGTTTTCTCCAATATGCAGGTGCTAATTCACAATGTTGGGGGAGTAGAGAACAGAGGTACTTTGGATTAGACAGAAGGGAGTGAAGGGAGTGGAAGGGGTATGGGGGTAGGAATGATAGTAGAATGAATTGGACGTTATTACTTTATGTGCATACACGACCTGTGTAACTCTACATTTCCCAAGAAATGACTCTACAACCAGAAGAATGAGAAGTTATACTCCATTTATGTATGATGTGTCAAAATGCATTCTACTAATGCATTATTATCTAATTAGAAAAAAATATATTAAAAAATATATAATATATATATAATATATCTAATTAGAAAAAAATATATAAAAAAATATAAAAAGAAATAAGTTCTATTTAATTAGTTTAAATTCACCTACCAGTGAACAAATATTCTTTTTTAAGTAATTTTTATTTTTATAGACTTCATTTTGATTCACTGTACACATATGGGGTACAAATTTTCATTTCTATGGTTGTGCATGATGTACATTCATATCATTCTTGTTAATCATACATATACATAGGGTAATGATGTCTGTCTCATTCCACCATTTTTCATACCACTCCTCCCCCCTCATTTCCCTCTACATAATCTAAAGTTCCTCCATTCTTCTCTCACCACCCTGACCAGATTTTATATCATCATCTACTTATCAGGGAAAACATTTGGCCCTTTTTTTTAAAATTTAATTTATTTAATTTTTATTCATTGAACACAAATGGAGTATAGCTATTGTTTCTCTGGTTGTACACAAAGTAGAGTCACACCATCTGTGCATTCATGCATGTACACAGGGCAATGGTGTCTGTCACACATTCTGTTATTATTACCCCCCCACCCTGACCCCACCATTCCTTCCCCTCTATACTATCTATCCTTCCTCCATTCTTGCCTCCCTTCCACCCCGCATTATGCATCATCCATCATTCACTTATCAGAGAGACCATTCGGACTTTGGATTTTGGGGACTGGCTAATCTCACTTAGCATAACAGTCTCCAACATCATTCATTTACCTGCAAATGCCATAATTTTATTCTTCTTTATGGCTGAGTAATATCCCATTGTGTATATATACAGTTTCTTTATCCATTCATCTATTGAAGGGCATCTAGGTTGGTTCCACAATCTAGCTATTGTGAATTGAGCAGCTATGAACATTGATGTGGCTGCATCACTGTAGCAATCTGATTTTAAGACCTTTGGGTATAGGCCAAGGAGTGGGATAGCTGGGTCAAATGGTGGATCCATTCCAAGTTTTCTAAGGAATCTCCACACTGCTTTCCAGAGTGGCTGCACCAAATTGCACTCCCTCCAGCAATGTATGAGTGTACCCTTTTCCCCACATCCTCGACAACACCTGTTGTTGCCTGTATTCTTAATAAAAGACATTCTAATTGGGGTAAGATGAAATCTTAAGGTAAGATGAAATCTTAAGGTAGTTTTGATTTGCATTTCTCTTATAACTAGGGATATTGAACATTTTTTCATAAATCTGTTGATTGCTTGTAGATCTTCCTCTGTAAAGTGTCTGTTCATTTCTTTGGCCCATTTATTAATTGGGTTATTAGTGTTCTTGGTGTAAAGATTTTTGAGTACTTTGTAGATTCTGGAGATTAGTGCTCTATCTGAAGTGTGAGTGGCAAAGATTTTCTCCCACTCTGAAGGCTCTCTCTTCACATTGCTGATTGTTTCCTTTGCTGAGAAAAAGCTTTTTAATTTGACTCTATCCCAATCATTAATTCCTGCTTTTATTTCTTGCAATTTGGGAGTTATGTTAAGGAAATCTGGTCCTAGGCCAACATGATGAAGATTTGGACCTATTTTCTCTTCTATTAGGTGCAGAGTCTCTGGTCTGATTTCTAGGTCCTTGATCCATTTTGAGTTGAGTTTTGTACAGGCTGAGAGATATGGGTTTAGTTTCATTTTGCTGCATATGAATTTCCAGTTTTCCCAGCACCATTTGTTGAAGAGGCTGTCTTTTCTCCATTGTATGTTTTTGGCTCCTTTGTCAAGTATGAGATACCTGTATTTATGTGGGTTTGTCTCTGTGTCCTCTGTTCTGAACCATTGCTCTACCTGTCTATTTTGGTGCCAATACCATGCTGTTTTTGTTACGATTGCTCTGTAGTATAGTTAAAGGTCTGGTATTGTGATACCCCCTGCTTCGCTCTTCTTGCTAAGAATTGTTTTAGCTATTCTGGGTCTCTTATTCCTCCAAATGAATTTCATAATTGCTTGCTCTATTTCTATGAGGTCCATCACTGGGATTTTAATTGGAATTGCACTGAATTTGTATAGCACTTTTAGTAGTATGTCAGCCTTTGTTTTTTTGAGATTGGCTTATTTCACTTAGCATGATAATCTCCAATTCCATCCATTTGTCTGCAAATGCCATATTATTATTATTCTTTATGGCTGAGTAGTATTCCATTGTATATATACCACAGCTTCTTTATCCATTCAACTGTCGAAGGGTACCTAGGTTGGTTCCACAGTCTAGCTATTGTGAATTCAGCAGCTATAAACATTAATGTGGCTGTGTTACTGTAGTATGCTAATTTTAAGTCCTTTAGGTACAAACCAAGGAGTGGGATAACTGGGTCAAAAGGTGGGTCCATTCCAAGTTTTCTGAGGAATCTCCACACTGCTTTCCAGAGTGGCTGAACCAATTTGCAACTCCACCAGCAATGTAAAAGTGTGCCTTTTTCCCCACAGTCACACCAAATGAGAGCCTACAGAGTGGGAAAAAATCTTTACCACACACACTTCAGATAGAGCACTAATCTCCAAATTTATAAAGAACTTACAAAACTTTACACCAAAAATACAAAGAACCCAATCAATAAATGGGCCAAGGATCTGGACAGACACTTTACAGATGATGATTAACAGGCAATCAATAAATATATGAAAAATTGTTCAACGTCTCTAGTAATTAGAGAAATGCAAATTAAAACAACTCTAAGATTTTATCTTACTCTGATTAGAATGCCTATTATCAAGAACACAAACAAATGTTCTTAATGGTACGTAATGCACAGCAAGAGAGAGGAGATTTTAATGCCAAATTTTAGAATTTAAGTAACCAAAATCAAAATAAATAATCAATAATCAAAAGAAGTACCTGAGATATGAGGGGATTTTAGGAACAAAGATTTGGATTTTAGACAAGATGAGAATAGGGGGTCATGGGCCTGTCCAAGCTGGTATAGTAGTGTCCTGGTGACCACACAGGGCTAGAGATAACTTTTGAGGAGTCAGGTTTCACAGGACCATAGGGACAAAGACATATGGAAAGAGGAGCAGAAAGTTGAAGGTTGCAACTTCCAAACTCAAGTTAAGGAAATGCTTTTCCAGTTGCATCAGAGATGCAGTGATTGCATGTAGCTATTAAACTTTATTAGGAAATAGGGAGTAGGAAATTGGATATAATGCAATAGTTCTCATCAGTATGTATGTGATAAAATACATTCAAGGGCAACTTTTCTGATACTTAATAAAGTGTTTGTTTGTTTGTTTGTTTATTGTCAAACATGTAAGCTTTGGAGTGGTTTGTGCTCTCAAAAAACATTTAAAAGTGGTTGCTTCCTGGAATAAAACTTTTTAAAAATGGCAGTTTGCCCAGCAACTCAGGAGAATTAGGTGGAAGAATCTCAAGTCTGAGGTCAGCCTTAGCAACTTAGCGAGGCCCTAAGCAACTCAGTGAGACTCTGTCTCTAAATAAAATACAAAAAAGGGCTGGGAATGTGGCTCAGTGTTCGAGTACCCCTGAGTTCAATCCCCAGTTCCACCCCCCAAGTAAACATGAAAAATTGTCAGTTATAAAGTATAGGAAAATGAAATAGTCAAATGAATATTTAGTACATAATAATTTAAAGCATTATAACCATTAAACCTTGTACTTTTTTTCCTTTGTTAAAAAAATCTTAAGAATAGTTTGGTGCTTGTCCCCTTCTTGTCATATAACTTCTAACTTGTTTGGTTTCTCTTCAGAGACTGGCATGAGAAAGTGTCCCACAAACTTCCAGCTGCAGGAAGTATAATTGAACAAGAGCCCCAGCTGCTATGTTCTAAAATCCATTGCTCTGAGGCCACCATTACCTGGGGCTGCTCTAGCCAGTGACAGTGCAGCAAAGATTCTAAAGCACACATCTTCCTGTGAGACAGGAGACTCCTTGGTTGGCCAGTTTTGATTTTAACACTGTTTGCTAGCTTTGCTGGACTTTTCTTGACTGTACAGTAATCTACAGCAAATCCCTACCTGAGATGCTCTCTCCTTCACTCAGAGTCCGACGTGCATGTGGGGTGAATATTCTCCTAGATTTCCTCAGCCTCTTCATATTTTCTCAAATTCATTTTCGTTAGTAAAATTCTTGCACATTTAATCCTATCTTGGCATCTGCTTCTTGTTACATCTGTATTAATACAACTTCTAAAGATATTTCTTTCTTATTCTCTTGGCTTTCCATTGGCCCATGACAGTACATTTAAAAAGATGGGAAGAATGTACAGATAATGAGATTTCAGGCATCTGGAAGAACTTTAATCATATGAAGAATTCAAAGCAAGCATTTCCATTAGAAAATACTACACAAATATAAAAACTAAAGGATGTCTGGTAAGTACTTGAGAATTTGAGAGATATAGAGTTGAGAAATCCTCTTATTCCTAATTTCTGTTGATATCAAAATTACCTTCCCTACCCAAATGCAGAGAAGTGGAGTCCGCCCTTCCCTATCCTTAGTATAGACCTACAGAAACAATTTCTATAGTTGAAACCTAGGCATATGTATTTTTATAAAATTTCTTCATGATTCCAGTTTATATATAAGTTTGAGAATCATTGAATACACTGCCCCATGACTCCAGAAGTTGTTTTCTTAGGAATAATAATGATTTGAAAGCTTCTGTCTAGTTTCCACCTTCCTCATACAAATCATGTTTCTCTTGTACTTGTGGCATCTGATTATTTGTGACCTGAGATTTTTAAGATAGCTGAGGTATGGAAAAATCTTGACTTTTTATGATTCCTGTGTTCCTAACAAGTTAGGTATACACTTAATTGTCTTAAATGCAAAGGTAAATGAGGATGAAATACATCCTTATTTATAAATATCTTCAGGTTTGTAAGTTCTATATGAGATTTCCTGAATGATGGATCCCATTTGTGTGAATTTTCAAATAGTTTTTAGTAGTCTATTTTGAACACATCACTTTCTAAAGAGATGATTACTCTGGGTTCCATAAGTTGGCCCTCTTTGCCTATCTCTTCCACAGACAGGGTCACATTTAGGTTCCTGATAGAAATGGAACCAAGGAAATGAGCTCTCGCCAGTTTCTATTGTCGACTGTTAGATTCAGAGGGACAAATGGCAAGGTTTCCAGACTAACTGTCCTTGAGTAAGAAGAATGGAAAATTCACCAACTCAGTACATATGACATGAGAATTTCCCAGCAGTGTTTCCTTCTAACTGAGAAAACTCCCCTCGTGCACAATGAAATACTCCTAAGCTCAAAAGCTTTGGGTTACACAAAAGCTCAAAGTGTGGCTATCACAATAATTTGAGCTTTTAATGAGGGATATTGTTTTCAGTGTATCTGTAAGGTTTTTAAAGTAATTTGCAAGGGCTTAATGTCTTTTAGATAGTAGACATCATGACAGTATCATTACCAGAGCAATCTTTCTTGAGCAAATTTCTGGTTATGACACTCCTCTGTTCTAGAACCTTCTATGGCTTTTTATTGCCTCTAGTCGACACACATTCTTCAGCATGATATTTTAGACTTTGGGCAGTTTTTCTCAACCATTTTTTAAAATATATTTTTTAGTTGTCAATGGACCTTTATTTTATTTATTCGTATGTGGTGCTGGGAATGCCAGGCATGCCATGCCAGGCACGCCAGGCAACCTCTGTATCACTGAGCCATAACCCCAGCCCTCAATCACTTTTAAAAGTTTTGTTTCCCCTGTTTCCTTACAGATACCCATCCATCAGAGGTACTTCCTGTTTCCAAACCTTGTATGGCTTACCACCTCTGTGCCTCTGTGTTTTCCATGGAACATTCTTTCTCAATATTTCACTCCGATAGCTTTTTGTATGACACTTTATTGTAATATGCCTTACATTAGGGTAAATAGAATATTCCACATGCCCAGATTATTAAATTGAAAAAATTTTTAGAGCAAGAACCATTTCTAATCCATCCTTAAGAGTTCTAGGACAAGCATGGTGCCTTTATCCATTGTGTTTAGTTAAATCGAGAAACTTCAAACAAAGCCTCCAACCAATGGTTGACAGACTCAACAAACACCAAGAGCCTTTAATAAAAGTATCAGTTCTTAAAAAGTGTCTGGTGATTGAGGGTGACAATCAATATAAATCCATCATTGAGGTAGCTGAGTGTAAGACCAAAAGAGGAAGGAGTCTGATAATTTTGAATACTTACTTCGTGCAGTGCATTATTATATCCTTTTAAATAATTCATGCTGTTTGTCATTCAATAAACATTTATTGAGTTCCACTAGCACTGTGCTAAGAGATGGGAATACAAGATAAAAAGTCACAATTTCTGCTCTCAAGGAGCTAAAAGGCTAATTATAGCCAGCACATCATTGAATTCAATATACCACTATGGAAGTGATCGTAGATGGATATGGAGATGTTTTGGAAACACAAAGACTAGATCTGTCAATACCACCACCTGAGCAGCCAGTTCTTCCCAGAGGAAGTATCCTTGAGGTAAGCTTTGACACTAAGAAGTCAGCTGGATAAGGATGTAGGAAGAACATTCCAGGAAGAGGGGAAAGTATGTGAAAAGATGTAGTGGCATGAAATAGCATAGCACATGGGAGTGAGGACCACATGAGGGCTACAGCAGGAAACAAGACTGGAAGTAGTCAGGGACCAGAATATGAAATGTGCTTAGATTATTCTGAAAGCTAGAGGACATCTTTGGAGGTTTTAAAGCAGAAGAGGGATATGGTCAGATTTGCCTTTTACAAAAATCCCACTGGCAGTGATTCAGAGGATACATTGGAAGAAAGACATGCAGACTCATTTTCTCTGAGCAAACTGCAGCCAGAAATAAAATAACTAGCTGAAAGTCACACAGCCAGCAAGTGCCAGGAGTCAGAGGCCAGACCCAGCAAGCATGGGACTGGATGACATCATTGCTCCTCTACCACAACCCTTTGCAAGGCTGAGATATTCTGTCCCCAATGCTGTAACCATCTGTGCTATGCTTTCATTTACTTTCCACTTTTAGCAAATAATGACTATGTTAATAAAGGGAGGTGTCCCTAAACCCCATTGTCTTGGAGTTGAGTTTAGCAATAACAGAGAGAGAATGTTACAAGGTGCTACAGAGAGGAAAGATTACAAGCTACAGAAGAAACAAATTCTCCAAGAACCAGTCTGGATGCAAATAGAAAACATGTAAGTCTGAGGTTTCTGAAAGTGTAGAATCAACTAATACTGAATAGATTCACTGGAATGACCACCTAAGACACCTGTGCACTCAGTCCTTGATCTCAGAATTCTTTAAGTTCCCACTCTACCTCCCAATCTCAGGTGGCAATTATGGGGAACAAATCGTCTGTCTTTTACCTTGGTCAGTTCTAGAGATTTTGAACTCTTGATTCTGCTGATGGCTTTAGATAGACCTTCCCTCTGAAGGCTACTGTGGATGAATCCATTTTAAAGTAGCTCTAAGTAACAAAATTCCCAGAGCTGGTGATAGCCCAGTATATGACCTAGACTAATTGCAGTTTTCAGCCTGTTTAATGATGACTTTAACCACTGCAACTTTCTGAGTAAGACACAGATTATGTGGACATATGTGTTTTCATATTTTTCTTCCCTGTGTGATGTTAATCCCCTGTATTGCATTTAAAGATTATTTGTTATTGTGAGTCAGTAATACTTTTGTGTTCCATGATGGCTCTTTTTTCCAAAAGTTAATATAAAAATGGCTTGCTCCTGGGGACTTACGTAGCCAACCCAACAAAAGGAACATTGTGAGTGAGTCAAATGTTTTCCCACACATTCACAGAACTTTTAAAACATAGCCTATGTCTAAAGTCCATAGAGGCAATGTGACTTAATTTCCAGGAAAATTCATTAGAGAGTTTCATGGCTATTTAAGAGATGGAACAGATTAACATATGTTTAGTGGTTAATGCCATCAAAATCAAATGTTAAGTCTAATTGAAATGTAGTTATTTAACTTGATCAGTTGTTAAAAATGGTTTTCAATTTCCTGGGCACTGTGGTGCAGTCCTGTAATCCCAGAAGCTCAAGAGGCTAAGACAAAAGTATCTAAAGTTCAAAACCAGTCTCAGCAACTTCATGAAGGCCTAAGGAACCTAGCAGACTCTGTCTCAAAATGAAAATAAAAAGGGCTGTGGGTGTTGTTCTGTGGTTAAGTACCCCTGGGTTCAATCCTCAGTACTAAAAAATATATATGTGTATATATTTTCAACTTGTAAAATTGGTCTTTGGACATAAGATTACAAGGATTTAAAAGTTTTTCAATGTGATTCCCACAGCTAGCCATCCATTTTGGACTAAGATCATCTTTCTTGATCAGGGATAGATGTACAAGTACAATTGTAAATTTGTTTTATTTTGAAATATTTCATCATAGAAAAACCATGTAGAATATATTATTTTGAACACCTCTTCACCCACAAACCCAATCTGAGTAACTATCTTGGCATCAGTAAAGTTCCCTGTCTCATTCCTGCCTTCACTGTGGAGTACTGTCATCAACCCAAGAGATGCCTGCCACATGTCATCCCTCTGAACTGTTATATTCTTCAATGTCCAGGTACTTTGGGATGGGGAGGGGAGTACTCACAGCTCTTTGTACTTTGCCTAATGCTCAGATTATTAAACTCATAGACTTAATAACCTATCCTTGAAAACTAAATTTTATTGAATATTTAAAAATTAAATTTTATCAATTAAATTTACTTAAACAAATTTAAACTGTAACCATGAATACATGTCTTAACAGTGTTCCTTTTTAAGACATGTCTGATACTTCAGTTAAACAGAACACTAATGATTATAAAATGTGGTGTACTTATTTTTAATGAATTATTTTTCCATATTTTTATTGATACATTGTAATTAATGTGTTAATTAATGAGATTAACATTAATGAGATTCACTGTTTTATTTTCATACATGCACACATTATACAAATAAAATTTGAACAGCATCATTCTCCTGTGCCTCCACTTACCCTCACCACCTCCCAACATTATTAAAACCATATTTGCTCCTTGTTGGTAGATACTTCACTCTAACTGGTAAGACCATCAAGAAGTTTGATTACCTAGAAGATATGTGCTTACCGTTCCTCTTTACAGCATTTGGCTCACTTATCTCTATTGGACACCACCTGTTTTGTTCTTTTGCGTCTCATGTGTGACCATTTGTAGTAATGAAGTGTTAAACGCTCTTTGTCCCTATTGTTATATGTGACCACTGGGAATGAAAATTCTGTGTTTTTTTAGTTTCCATGTCTGAAACTTTCTCACAGTATCTTGTAATCAATATTTTTACTCACACAGATAGAAGGAAGTGTATGCCCATACTTTATAGACATAAACTTAAAGAAAGTGCACACTCTTTTTATTAAAATCAATACAAATAAAACATATCCTCTTATAATCATTCTTTTCATAGCACATTATCTTTTGTATAAGTTATGCTAATATTCCTTTTAATGGAATCATAAACTCATGACCTTTCATAGATTCAATTTGTTCTAATTAACTATATTAACAATAACATTGTTTGTTGAGGTTTCCTTTCACAACGGGAAATCATTAAGCAAATTGCTTTGCCCTTTGGCACTGCTTCTGGCATGCTTAAAGACATTCTTACTTTTTTGGCAAGACATGATGTTTCAAAAACCATCCTGATTTTTCTTGCCCCAAGACATGGAGTCTCATATCCCAGGAATTCCTTTTTTTTGGGGGGGGTGCTGGGGATTGAAGCCAGGCCTCACTCATACCTAAGCACATGCTCTATCAGTTGGCTAAAGCCCCCACTCCTTTCTCCTTTTGATGGAGAATAATATTAGAAAACAAAATTACTGCTGTTGCTGTAGAATCAAGTTCAATAATTATAGATCTAACTTTTAAAAACTTTTATAACTTTTTAAAAGCCAAAAGATTATACTCATTTTTCCATTTTAACATATTATGTTACTATCTTCTTTTCTTATTGTACCTTCATCATTATCTAGCTACAAGGAGGAAATTTTCATTCTAACTCCAAATCAGTTCATTCACTACCAGGAAATATTAGCTACTCTAAAGTGACACTTTTGCCTTATTAGTCTATTTAATTAAAACAATATATGACTGGGGCATTCTGAACATACAAGCAGGAATACTCAGCTCCATTGGAGCTGAAGATCATCTCCAAAATCATGAATGTGGTCAGTTTCAATAACTACGTTGTATTATTTTCACTCTATTATCTAAGGACCCTGGGACACAAGCAATGGAAATTTTAATTTGCTCAAAGATTTTACAGAGAAATCTCAATTCTCATTTAAAGGTTTAATATACTCATAATTTTGGTTACTAAATCATTCTAAAGGCTGAATGCTCTGAGTCATGCACTTGTTTCTTTCACAACAATAAAAATGGAACACTTCCATTTTTATAGCAAGCAATCTACGTTCATTGGAATTTCTTGGGTAGTCTCCAACTATGCAGGCCAAGTGACTTATCTGGAGGAATCACAACCCATCCTGAACTTGTACACTCTTCGGTTCTGCAAACTGATCATACTGGGAGTTCTATTCAACTTGTCAACACACGTTTATTGAGTCTTTATGACACACCTGGCCCAAATATATATCAAAAATAGAAGTTTAGAAGTGAAAACATTTGTTTCTTTCTTTTTAGCTACCTCCAAAAGCTAGCCTAGCTTTTCAGAACCAATGATTCAAGAGGATGAAATCAATTCCTCAATTTCCATGGAAATTACAGTCCCAAAGATGAATTATGGTGTGAGTTTGGTCTAGGGTGAATTGACAGTGGCCCTGATTGTGTTTGTTATACAGTGGAAGAAAGAAGAGAGGGATATATAAAAAGGGGAGACAAGAAGTGAAAGAACCACAGAATTCCAGACTGCCCTTCCTGGAGCAGTCAAAGCAATGATGCCTTTGACCATAATGAAACAGACTCATGACCCCAGTCTGGAGCACTATTTCCATCCAAGCACTTGGAGGGATGTGGGCAGATCAATGGTTTATCTCACTATATTCTGTTCCATATCAGCCTGGCAGCTGCCCTGTAACTGAGTACTGCAACTATCTGAGGTAAATTACTATGTGTTTAACGTCAAGGTATCAAGCAGGAGAACCACTATTTCTGACATTGAAGAAACCATGTTTGATGATCATTAATGAGTTTCAACAACTAATCCTTTGGTATCTCCAAACTATGACTCTCTCTTTCACTAATTCATTTATTTAATATTTATTTATCAAGATCTTTATGTATACTTAGCAGTAGTTAAGAAAGTTAACAAGAGGAGAACGGATTCTAAAGATAGGTGTTATACAGTGTAATAGACCCATGATTTGGGAACATGTTTTGAAAATGACACTGTGAAACTAAAGTTAATTGGAACAAACATAAAGTGCATAAAATTAACCATCCATAGAAATTACTCAGTGTAGACAATGGGAACGAGAATGAGCATTTGAAATGTCAATTGTAGCTGTAACTATAGTTTGTGATTGAGGAAACATAATATGAGGTTATATTTCAATGCTGTAATTCTATATCATAAGTATAAATGCCCAGGGGTAAAATGTTGAAAAAGGAAAGTATTTGCTAAGTGTGTTCCAATAGTGGTTCAGGAGAAAAAAAAAGCAATAGACCAATAATTGTTTACTAGATGTAAATATCCCCAGAGAGAAGGCTAATAACATTTGCACATTGCTTCAATTTGCAAAGTGCTTTCATGTATCTTATTCTTTCAACATTCACAATTGTTCCCTAAATTTGGTATCATTGTCATTTGTTTTATTGAGGAGGAAATGGAATGAAGGAGGCTAAGTGACTTTTCAAGGTCACTTTTCAGTGAGGAACAGAGCTAGGAGTGATATGATTTTAAGGAGAGTACTTTCCACTCTCCCCACAGTAGTCTAACATACACCAGTAGAAAACTCAGCACACTTAAGTTTATGGGGTTGGAAATCATTTCTTGGCAACACCCAATTTCCTTCATCTAATTCCAGGCTAAATCACCTTTTGACCAATAATTTGATTTCTTGGGAAAAGCAAAATAATAATTGCACTCAGGATTGGCTTCAGGGTTCCACAACCTGTGTAGTCACACCAAGTCTAGTGTAAGGAAGGGCTTCACTTTTGGTCTAATGCTTTGTTGTCACTGTACTGAAATGCTTAATAATTTTTTAACAAGGGTCTT
Source organism: Glaucomys volans (assembly GCA_020662805.1). Lineage (NCBI taxonomy): Eukaryota > Metazoa > Chordata > Mammalia > Rodentia > Sciuridae > Glaucomys > Glaucomys volans. The sequence continues at coordinate 209,776 of JAJEJO010003246.1, forward strand.
CTGTTTTCATTGTGCATCAGATTCTACAAATCATATAGCTAGTTCTGACGGCACAAATGGTGGTTACCAGTTCCATGTTGGTCTCTGGGTAATAAACCAACCTCTTGGTAGTTTGAAGGGCAGGGGAGATTTGGAAATGAGGGAAGGAGAGGAAGTGGAGGACAATCTTGCCTCCACTCTGTGAAAGACAGTGGTTGAGCACATAAGGCATGTTCTCAGGAGTAATACTCTCTTGCAAACTTGCTTTCTTTGGTTTATTCTAGAATATGGGAGTCAAAAGAGTTAACAAAGCAGGTCTGTATGCTTACTCCTTTCATGTTTCCAAGGGAAACATGGTAGAGCCTTGGTCAACAAATGGGAAATGTGTCCTCTGACATCCTTTCATGTCAGCAATTAATAATTTTCTTATATGTACTTGGAACTTATATACACTTGGAACAGTGAACCTTGCTGTACTGGTTTGTCAGCTTGTTTTGTGTAAATGTCAAAAGTGATGATATCTACCTGGGTTCATTGTTGTGATTTTGAGTTTTGGTTGTCATGACTGGTTGTATGAAAAGATTCACCTAAGAGACCCACTCTCCATAAAGACCTCAGTTTCTGAGACTCAACAGGCTTCTTTGTGTAGAGATATTTCACATGTATCATAGATCTGCAGAGGGTAAATATTCTTATGAGGCCTCCAAGAGGAAGATCATCAGAATCCTGGACTGAGGCTCTCAGGACTTCTCCTGATGCACTTTTATTTCCTGATATTTTTTATTGGCATCCTTTGATGTAAAAAAAATCTTAGCCATCAGGATAAACTGCCACTGAGTTTTGTGTATCCTTCTGATGAATTACCAAATAAGACAAAATCTCACACGAAGTTAAAAAATAGTCTCTATGCTATTTTTCTTTTTTTGGTGGTAAGAACTCATGTGCTTTAATGGAACTCACACTAACTTCATTTAATGATACTAAAGACCAATAATGATAATAGTTATAATGAAAAACTCCATTCTCAATATCACCTTTTCCTTAAAACTTTCTTCTAAAATCAAAAGTTATTATTTTTTTAGGAAGATTTTAGAGGGTCCAGTTGAATTTGAATGATTTTAAAAGACTTTGTTAAAAACATAAAACCCTGTATAGTCCAGATGCCAGTTAGTCATTTGGAGAGTATCTTTCATTTTGGGGACAAGTGCACTTGCTAAAATAGACTTGGAGCAGCTCACAGAGTACATGCCTTTGGGTCCTCTTGGATTGATCACTGTCATTCTTCCTTCCCCAACATTCCAGAGGTACTGACTCAGAGATTACAAGTGTTTCAAAATTTTACCACATGTGTCCCTGCCAATTCTAGCTCAATTTTTATATCTTTGCAAAAACTTGACCTCTAATGAAGGCTTGGGTTCATTTTATAATACACTTAGGCAAAAATAACCAGAGCTAGATTTCCTTTGCATGATATTTGTCTGTATACTCAGCTCTTATATTCTTAAGACATATAATTTTAAAAAGCAAATTTATAAAATGTCAGAAAAACACTTGTTTTCTAAGTCTTCAGAATTAATTCCTTTCACTAAATCTTTCTTGGCCTTCAAGAAAGCTCTTGGTTTATAGTTTATATATGTATAAATATATGGCTATATATATGTGTGTGTGTTTATATATATACATATATAAGGATATTTTGTCATTTTAAGATCTTTAATTAAAATCTTTTATTGACTACTGAAATATAATTATATGCACATATATATCCTCAGCTTTGTATTATAATCAGTTGATAGTAAGCACAAGTTTCTGTAAACTAAATGAAATTTTTATCTTTCAGCTTCATGACTGAGGTTTGACTAGAATGTTCTTAACCTTACTTGCTCTTCAAACCTTCCAAGACTCAGGCATTGTGAGAGGTGAAGAGAATTGTCTCTCTCATGTGGTCTTTCACCAGAGAAGTTGAAGTTCATCTTGTCACCCTAAAGCTCAAAAATCTTCAAAAACCTGAGGAAGGGAGTGGAGAGAACAAGCCTTCAAAAGTTTTCCATTCTTTACGAAATCAAGTTTAAACTTCTCTGCTGTGATTTTTCGTATTCTCTGTGGTCTGCCCCATCTTGCCTATCTGATCCCATTTTTCATCACTTGCCAGCATGGGAACTTAGCTCATTATGTTCAATGCAAAGCTGAGTAAATGGTGAGAGTTCAGTATGTGCTTGCTTGCTGAAAAAATTTTAAAGATAAAAACAAAACATTACCATTGGTGATAACATAAAACTTGAAGATATTATGCAAGAATTACAATACAATCATGAAAAGGTGAACTTTGACTAAACATTTGATCTTAAAGGATTATTAATTTTTAGATGATGGTATTGTTTATGCTTAAAAATCAGTGCATATGTAGCTTTGAGTTTGTATATGTATACATATAATGTGAAGTCTGGAATTTGACATAATTATGTCATAGATTATTTTTGAAACTGAGTTATGGGAACATGGAAGCTAATTATACCACTTAAAAAAACCAAATACCTACTATTTATTAATAAATTAATACATTTGAAGCATTTTTCTTGATATATTCCCTCACCACTACCCACAAACCCCAGCCACACAAAGGTAGTCCACACCACCTTTGCATTAGAATCTGGCAACTGAGCATTAGAGAGTAGGTTTATAGATGGGAATATAGCTGTAAATATATTATTTAAGAATTATTAATGGGTGCAGTCATTTTTAACTAAAGAAATTGAATGATGAAGGAAACCCAGTAAGACCAAGACCTTGAGGGCAGACTGGAACTCTTAACCATGTATTAAAAAAAAAAAGACATTTATTAAAGAAAATTTGGGCAGATTCTCTATGGCAACGGTACTTGCTGCTGGTACTCAGTTTTGACTTTCCAAAATTCAACAATGCATTCCAGAACAGCTCAATTCCTAAAAGATAAAGTTCAGGTTCTTTCTTTGGTGGTTCACTTCTCAAGCCACTGAAGTAACAAGTCCTGATGGCTTGAGGATTTCATTTCTCCAGCCCAGCGCCTAGGAAGATCAAGAGGAGCAGAAGAACTCAACCATTCCACACAGTGTCCAGGTGAAAACCGAACAATCACAAGAGTGTGGTCAAGTTTTAGCCATGGATATGAACTACGTAACAAGACATTAAAAAGAGTCTAATTGCATCACAGCAACTCAATGTGGTCTTAAATTTTCTTAATCCTAAAGGAACAAGAATAATAAAATTATTTTTAATAATAATTTAAATATTGTATTTTACAATAATATTACAAAGATAATAATGTCCTAAAGGGCATTTGTGAAGAACAAAAATAAAAAAAAAATTATATATGTATACACACATATACATATATTTGAAAGTAGATGTGGAAGTTGAAAATTGAAGACTGCTTATAGAGTTCACAGGATGTCACTACAATTTTAGGAAACAGGATAAACCACCCTACTACTAAGTTTGATTTCCAGAATGGAGCATCCCTATGTGCCACAATAGGTCAGGAAGATAGCTATGAACAGAGTCCAGGAGGGTCTGGCTGGCCTCTTACTCTGGACTCCAACAATCTCATATAGCTGCTCCAATTTCTTCTCCTCACCCCAGGGAATCTCTTCAATCACCCACAGGTCCTCAGAATTCAGAATGTGGAATGTTGGCAAAGAGGCTGAAGGTCACAGGGGCCAAGGCGGTCCTGCCAACACTGGGTCCTTTTATTCGGTAATGAAGGAGTTGGTCTTGCTCAGTGTGGAGGAGCTGCTGCATACCGAATCAAAGTCGAAAAAGGCCTCAGACTCATCCAGGAGACCTTGAGCTTGTCTAGTGAGGATGGCCCCACTATCAGGAGAGTGGAATTCTCAAGTTTCATGTTAGAACTGAAGATGGGGTACAGGCTAAATTGGGGAGGCTGGGGTGTTGTTGGTTTCCAACCGGGTGGTGTCTTCTATCAGTTTTTGAATCTTCTCCACAACCTCATTGTGCGAGTGCTGGCACTGGGCGCTAATTGACTGGGTGACACTCCCCTCAGGGCTTCTGAGTGGCCCAAGGCAGCAGAAAATGTCTAGGCCTGTTCAAGTTCTGCTGTGTATCCTTTGAGAAAGGGGCCACTTCCCTCTCATGGAATTGCACAGAAACTGACAGATATCCTTCCACAGGCTTTCCACTAGGTCTGCTTCAAGATTCAGGATGCCAACACCATGGCAATTGCAGTAATGGACCCATTTCTCCCAGTTCTGTGTTGAAGTCATGAATGTTTTTCAGTTCTGCTTTTTCTTGAATGGTGCTGGGATCCTACCAGGGCCCCTTTGTCAAGTCCTGGAGTTTTTCTGGATACTGCATAGTATCACAAACACCAGCAGCAGGAAAAGCACAATCATTTAGGGCAAATGTTCACTGATGTCCAAGTGCTTGTGTAGCTTAGGCCTGAGATGGCTCCTTTTGGGACCTTTGATGGTCATGCTGGACTTCTGGCACCTGGATGGCCTCCAAGGATGGAAGCAGTTTCAGGATGTGCCTGTGATAGGGCCCTTCTGGTAGTTGACTACCTGGAGGCTTGGGAGAGTCTGGTTCACAGCTTCCCCACTTTTTGTAGAGCTTATATTGACAAGGACTGTCTGTTAACTGGGTGCCACTTGGTACTTTTGGTCTAACAGACAGAAGAGTTGGATTCTGTTGAGTTCATGTCCTTGGGAACATAAATGGGAGAAGGGATTTCATGTGCTCAGGGCATAAGAAGATGACTGTGCCAGGGGAAAGTGGATCCTGCTGAAGAAGGACAGGAATGTGCCATAGAGATTCTCTCTTTGGTCTCTAGATTCATCACCACCAGGATCTGACTCAGTCTGTGTATGTTTTGCATTTCATCCATAGCAGAGAAGGTACACTGAGCATAGCACACATCCTCCTCCTTGATCCCTTTCTTCTGTACATCTCAACCCACAGGACACCATATAGGGAGTTAAGGTACTGTTAGACTGGAACATACCAGGTGGACAAGTGCATTTAGGGTCAGAGGCAAAAAGCACAAGGTGATTTTTCACCTTGTGATTGGCTATAGGCATGACTGGCTATAGTCATGGCATTTCTCTGACATTCTCATGCCTGATGAAAGCCCTGCAAGGAAATAGCTGCAAAAGCACAGGCTTGTGTTGGTGCAGAGACTTAGGCTCCTGCCAGACACTTGTCACAGGTTGATCTGGCCAGTGGCATTGTCAACATGGTGGTATGTGCCAATGAGAGCTGTTCTGTTCTGGATGAATCATGGTGGTGCTGCATTGCTAAGAAATCCAAGCAAGATAAGAGCCTCGTGGCTACTTGGCCAGGGTTGTGACTTCTGGGGTCATAGGGAAGGGCAGTGCTATGGCTTGTGAAGGTCCCCATGGTTCAGTCTGGGGCTCATAGAAGTGCCCAAGAAGCAGCATCCACAGTGACTGGAGGACCAGGGAGGAGAGCTGGTGGTCAGAGAGCACAAGAATAACTTCCTAAAGCGAGGCCCCCAGCCACTAACAACCACTCTCCCTCTGTTGCCCTGACTGGCCCGGCAAGGGATTGAGTCCTACATCATTCTACTTTGATTATATTTGGAGATTTTCATTTTAAAATTTCAAAATTTTAGCAAAGATGAAATATTAAGATCAAAAACTTGTGAGTTGGGCTGGAGTTGTGGCTCAGTGGTAGGGCACTTGCCTGGCATGTGTGAGGCCCTGGGTTCAATCCTCCACACCACTTATAAATAAATAAAATATAAAAAAGGTCCACTGACAACTAAAAAATATTAAAAACAAACAAACAAACTTGTGAGTAAGAAAAGGTTGAAGTTATTATCAAGTCGATGTTACTTGGCAGAATACGGGGTGTTATACTTAGGACTTTGTGACTCTGGGGGATTTTCAAACCTTATTTGACTCTAGGAGCTACTTCCCCTTTTGTTCATGGTAATTCTTGTTCCTACCCATATCTTTTGTAGTCCTTTTTCCTATTTCTTTCCAACCTTATGTGATGGAATGAAGCTGGCCTGATAAATCAGTGAAATAGTTGGATACTTAAGAGAGGTCAGAAAGGTCATCTTACCCAGAAACCTCTTTCCTTTGCTCTATCTTCCATGTTCAAAGTTTGTTGAATTAATGCAATTAGCACCAGCCAATGTGCTGCCCTCAAATAAAATTACACACACAGTCACACATAATGTAACTTGCTTTTCCACTTTGGGACACAAATATAACCTTTTTTCATTTGGTAGCTGGCTTCTAGAATACCTACCTATATTCTGGACTTTCAAGCAGACTGACAACATCCCCTTAAGGACTCCTTCCACCTCCAAGTGTCTGAATCCTCCAAATTATTAAGTACTAAGCCCTTTAAAGGGCTGCTTCCAAATCAGAAGGAGGGAATGAGAGAGTGCATTCCTCTCCTCACTTCATCCCCTGCCTCATTGTTCCTTGCATCCTCCCACTGTCCTTGTTGCTCAAGGCTGGACTATCACGGTTTGGCAGAAAATGGTTTTTTCACAATTTTTGGCATGACCCCATTGGTCTAGGTTTCTCTCTGAGTTTCAGATGCACCCCACATTGGATGCTAACAACTCTTCTTAATGAAAATTCTTTTATTCAACCTTTGCTCTCCAAAGTACATTCATTGTGCTGAAGTGAGAAGATCTAAATTTGCTTCAGATAGCAACACATGCTTAGTCAGATTGTTTTCTCAAATCCCTGAATGTGTATTTCCCCAAAGTGCTACCTACTGCTGTAGGGATTGGGGAGCGGGGGCAACTTTGCAAAATCAAAGAAGAGATTCATTTAAACTCTGTATTCAGGATCCAGTTGTTCTATCTGGTACAAAACAGAGAGCAACTTAATTGATAGTCACTGGACAAAGATCTGTGCCAGAGAAGATGTTGTCTCTCTCTGTACAGAGGTTTTCTGACACTTTCATTCAGGAAAACAAGTGAACAAAAGTCTATTCATGGACAAGAATGTTGTCTACACCATCCTACCTTAGTAGTAGGTTTATAGGGGATTTTTATTTCACCTATCTGTATTCCTAACTTTTTCTTGAATGGAGTGTATTCATTATGTAATAAAAGCAGTATAAAGTATATTTGAAACAAATGCACATGGAAGTCACTAGTTCTGATGCCCTGAGTGGGCCCAGTGAGGTACCATGGTAGGGGTTCCATGGGAAAGTATTTATAAAAAATGGCAGGAAGAGAAAAGGCAGATATCATATATGTTATCGCCATGTCTTTCCTAAGTCTTTCTCCTGCTTTTCAATAATTCCAGAGGGAAAGTATTATTGCTAAAGACTACAATGGAGATAATGGAATTTTGCGGAGACATTCAAATTAGTTAAATTTGGCAAGTATTTCATTTCTTTTTCAATAGACCAGTCATAGTAAAGGTGTAAAACAAATGAGTAAGATATAATTCCTGCCCTCAAAAAGCAAATTGCTTACTAGATGATCTGGGAATATTAAATGGTTTAGATCTTGAATGCCCACCCCCCAAGGTCCCTGTGTTGAAGGCTCATTTCCCAGTCTGTGGTGCTTTAGGAGATGGGCCTGGTGGAAGACATTAGGGTTGTGCTCCTGGAAGAGATATTAGGACCTTCTGCTCTTCCCTTCTCTCTCTTTTGCTTCCCAGCAGCCATGGGCCAAGCAGCCATGGACTGAAACCTCAAACTGTGACCTAAAATAAACCCTTCCTCCTTTTAAGTTGATTAATTCAGGTATTTTGTCTTCATGATGGAAAGTGACTAATATATGACTGTACACAAAGGACAATAATATGAGATAGATTGGAACAGTTTATAGAGGGGGTTGTTGTTCTGGGGAGAGTACAACTGTATATGTATGCAGGATTGGCTGGAGGTGAAGGAGCATTAGGAAAGCTGTAGGAATATTTTAACTGGATACTCAAGAATTTCAGAGGTGGGTATCATTGGGTCAAATGCAGGCAAATGACTGCACTGCCTTTGTAGATCAGATTGGTAGGTTTGAAATTAAAGATTGAAAATAAAGCCTATGTTCACATGGTGTTTGGTCTCTTGTAGACTATGATTTCCATGGGGCTGGGAGTATAGCTCTGTGATAGAGTGGGTGCTTAGCATAGGCAAGGGCCTAGGTTCAGTCTCCAGCTCTACCACCAAAACAAAGAAATAAACTATAATTCCCTTTGAAATATTTAAGGTAATTTTTATATAAAACTCTGTGGAATGACCATCCCAATACAATGTTCTTTTTCTTAACTGTGTCCTTGAAGATTTATTTTTCTCCTTAAAGTAATGAGTCATTGAAAACCTTGAAATCTTCTACACATCCATGACTGTAGCCTTCTTAGGTGGGTCTTAGAAGGAAGATAAGAGAATTCTAGAAATATAGTATTCTCCTGAGCTGTCCGAATATCAATAAGTTATAAGTATATAGAAAGCAAAATTGCTTGTTGATGGTAAAAAGAACACAAATCCAACTAATAATGGTGTCAAAATACATATTCCAGAGAGAAAGCTGTATTGTTCTTACCCCAAACAAAAATAGAACAAAGAAAAAAAAATTGGCAACCTTCCTCAGGCATCTTTACACATAGAATCTTTTTTTAGTCAAATTTCGATTTATTTATTTATTTATTTATTTATTTATTTATTTATTTATTTATTTTTGCGGTGCTGGGGATTGAACCCAGGGCTCTATGCTTGCCAGGCAAGCACTCTGCCAACTGAGCTATATCCCCAGCCCCAGGTTTTATGTTTTTTAACACAGACTTTCACTATGCCTTTTTAAAATTATTTTTTATTTGTTCTAATTAGTTGTACATGACAGAAGTCTATTATGCATTTTGATAAATCATACAAAAATGGAGTGCAATTTCACATTTTTCTGATTGTACATATTGTAGGATCACATTGGTCATGCAGTCATATTTGTACATGAGGCAATAATATCTGTTTCACTCTACTATCCTTCCTACCTCCACACCCCTTTCCCTTACTGTGCCTTTTTTTGAATGAATTCTTCTCTGTTCAAACCTCGTTTTTTCAGCTCTTAAAATTGATCCTATATACTACGAGGGAGAGTGGAGGCCCAGGACTTGTTATTAAGTGGATCAGGAAACTGGTCCCTCTTTGTTTTTTACTAAATAGCCAAGGATTGTGATTCAACCAGACCACTACAAAATGATTAAAAAACCCCAAACAATACTCCAACGAATTAAACATGAACACTAACTGACCCTGTCCTGCGGTGCTGCTTATATTGCATTTAGTTAATATCTACCAAGAACTATAATGTTGAAAATGCTGTCTTAGGGACAAAAAGCAACTTAGCCTGAATTATTAGACACAAAGACATTTTAGAATACTCTGGGCAAAGATTGCCAGAAGCAAAGAGGTGACTTTTGCTTTCACTGCAGAGGTACCACCTCCTTAGTTGAGGCATTTGGTGCCAGAGGCCCCCCGAGAACAGAGGTACAGAGCCCACCACATTCAGCATTAAGGAAAAGCAAGTCCTTTTAGCACAGTGAGTTTGGGAAATACAGTTCCCTGACTTTGAGGCAGGGAACAATAGTGAGTGCAGCTCAGAGTGGAAGGTACCACACCCTCTGAGTGCCTGCCAAGGAAAAGTGTTCCCTGTCTACCTCCTGACAAGGGGACAGAGGACCTTTCTGTCCATAAATCTTTAAAGCCTGTGGGGGCAATGTCTGACCCTGATGGTGGCTATGCTTAGGAAAACACAGACAATAGGGCCTTTGATGGCAAAGGCAGAAGCTGATTGTCTTTTAGTTTATTGTTTCTCACTGGAAACTCCCAGATATCATAGACAAATTTCAAAGAGAAAACTTTTGTAAAAACAAACAAAAGAATGCATTTTCCCTACATCCCACCTTTGAAGTTTAACTAAGAGGGATGTGGCTCCTGATTAACTTAGGATCAAAAGGTGTCTTGAAGTCACAAACTGGGAGCCAGTCTAAACTGACTTTGAAAGACAAAACCGGTGCTTGGACGTTTAACATGAATGAGAACACTGAGAAGAAGGCAAACCACTATGAGTTTTTTCAATGTTCCTTTATTGAGTCATTATTTTTTTTCTTTCAAGAAAGAAACACATTATAATAGCTGCTTCCTTATTTGATTTAGCATAATGGCATGAGCACAAGGTCTCTGCCAATCCCTAGACTTGTTGATGTTGAGATAATCTATATGAAGTGTTCTGGAGATTGTGGTGGTCCAATGGTTGGTTTATACTTCTTAAGCCCCTACTAGGTGCCAAAGCTGGCTATCCCCAGCAATGTGGAGAGGAGATTAAAAGATTAATCACATACTTAGAATGTCGACCAAGTACTGGAAGCACACCAAGGAAGAGTGGATTAATTTAAGGTGGACAAATTTGGCAAGATCCTACAGATTTGAGATGGACATTGAAAGTGAATAGGATTTCGGCAGGCAGAGGAAGCAAGCACAGAAATTCCTTTAGCTCTGAGCAGAAGCTTTGCCTTTAATTTCCAGGGATTTGAGGAGAGGGAAGGGTAGTCATCCCAGAGTAACAGGGAGTGGAGACTCAGTACTTAAACACCCTTCCTGATATCCCAAGCCTTTGGGGAAAAATAAAGAGGAATTCCACCTCTGTTAGGGACCTCTGTGCTTGGAGCAAGCCTGGGGATTAAGGCCTGGTGGACTAGTGAGGGAAGAAAGGAAGCAGCACACTCTGCAGGGTCCCACAAGGATCTGAATCCGGGATCTTTTCCTTCCTGAGGCCTTGCCTCTTTTCTCTCCTTGGGTTCTATAAGACACACTAATCTTCTTGACTAATGTCCCCCCTTTTTTTTTTTTTAAAGTAGCTTGAGTCGGGGATCTATCACTCTGGCCAAAAGAATCCTGACCAATCCAGTACCATTACTTTCGCTCATTAGTCAATACTTACACCTAAATCATGATGACTTTTTATTTCTTTTTATCCCTCTGATCACATTTCAAATATATTAAGCTGGATAGAGAGTTACAATGATCACTCATTGCCCTGGGCAATGGGAATGCATTTGATAAATAGCTCAGGTGTGGGAAGGTTAGGTGGTGCAGGAAGTTCTTAGGTTTGGGCTTCACATGGAGGCAGGGATACTTTCTGAAAAAATGTGCTCAGGTAGGAGTCCTTAATTTAGGACCATCCTGGGACTCTAGGAAAAATATTTAGTTGAATTTAGAAGTGTCCTAAAACTGCTTCACAGTAGCTGCCACAACACACACGCTTGTTCCTTCCCACTCAGAGTCCTCAACAAAAGGCTGTGTCTCAAGCACACTTGAGACAAAGGTCTATTCACCAATTTCCTGGGAAAGGCAGCAATCTGCGCATTGGCATAAGTAAAGAAAATAATTGTGTGAATTTTTTACATTTCAAGCCTGTGTTGCCATGTAGACAACCTCATTGGCATCCCTTAGTTCGTAAACATGAAGAATATAAAGAAAATCATGTTGTTATTGTAAGGAAAGAAGCGAATGAAGGAAATAAAGAGAGGGGAGAGGCAGTTCAATGGTAACACAGGTTTATTTGGGACAAACCTGCAGAGGGGGGCCCAGTGGACACTGAGACCCACCTTCCACTTACAGCCTGGGGTAGAGATAGAGGATTGAGGGAGGGGGACTTTTTGTGGTCAGGCTGTTACTAGGGGGTTGTCAGGGAAGGGTCCTTGTGGTGTCACCTTCATATGGAACCAGGTGTTTTCAGGATTTCAGTCCCAGAAAACAATTTCCTTTCCTATGATGATGGAGGGTTTGGGGTTTCTTTACATGACGATGGGGTATTGATGGGGTTTAGGTCAGGCTGAGTAAGAGTTAGGTGACTCTTGTTCTAAGATGGAGGATATGTTTCAAAATGGCATTTCCTACGTCAAGTTCTACCTAACAGTTATGCTTTTAGCTCTTAGTTATTGTATATTTCAACATGTCATTTTCAATTTGAGTCCACTAATTTATGTAGGAGTGAATTTAAAAATATTCTCAAATGATCACAATGCTTTTCTCTTGTTTAGTCAGTCAGCTTTATTTATTAAACCTACACCCTTGTTTCTTATTCCTTGGTTCTTATATTTCTCAAAACCTTGGCTATTTTTCTGCTTTTATGTTCTGCCTTCTCCTCTTCCCTCAACATATTTTTACATGGAACTCACAGTACAAAGACATAACTCTAAAAGATGCTGTGCAGAAGCAGCATAGGATTGGACCATTCTTTTCCTCAAGGCTCCTTTTCACTATTCACCATGGCAGGAAACTCAATTTTGCCCTTGAGCAAAAAACAAATCATTCTTACTCAGCACATGTTCTTTTCAAAACACACACCTTTGGGGATATGTATTGGATAGTCTCTCAGTGTATCTCAATCCTATGACACTTTCAGTAAAAACAGTGATGGTATAGAAACACTTTCTACTATCATGAAATAAAAAGTAGCATTATAGGTCTAATTGCCCTAAAAATAGCATTAGAATTCTAATTGCTATTAAATTTAATTAGATATTCTTCATTGCAGTACAGATTTCTCAGAATTAATCTAATAGCTCTTTACTCGGTTTCTACGTATAAATTGTTGTCCATCACGCTTGCAAATATTCATGTGCTAAAAATGCAAAGTGTTAAAAGATTCATTTGTTTGTAAAATCAGCACAGTAACTTGGAGATAATGGAAATTGATCTCTTCTGGGCAACATCAAAAGCTAGTAAAGCACTGACACCTTTCTCAGCAAGATTTAGTGCAAAACAGGACTGGTTTCTTCTTCATGTCATTTTGAAGGATCAGGCATCTGTTCAGAATCCAACTCTGTATTCTGGATCCATGTCAGTTATTTGTCACTGATATGGGTGTAAGTCTCCTCACCATGCACCCAGGATGCTTGACATGTCCACCGCATTCAAGAGAGCACTGGCAGAAATCAAAGCTTGGAAAAAAGCTGAAGACTTGGATACAATTTTCAACCCGAGAAAAATTGCTATTTATGAAAATTTCAGGTTCTTACATTATTATTTATCAATACAGTTCAATAAAGACCTTTTCTCTTGTTTGAGTTCATTCAACCTCCCATTTTTAATTTAAGAGAACACCTGTTTCTGTGATATGTAGGGTCATCAAGGACATGCACTCAAGGCATTAAAAAAAAAACAAAAAAATTATGAGCTGAGAATAACATGGAATAAACATTAAATACTTTATTATTATTATTTTTTTTACCAATACCCAAGCTATAAACAGTGACTCTAAGCCCAAGTGAGAAAATGGACTCAGTCAGACAACTTTACCAGGAAGTTTGTCTGCAAATAGGAAGACTATTTAACTGACATTTACAGATAGCAAAGCACATAGGTTGATTGTATTTTCTGGGCATGTAGATGGTCTGGATAGAGCTGTACACACTTTTTTTCCTCAATCCTCATTTTTATCTAAGATTTTTTTTTCTGGTGCTGGGGATTGAAGCAGGGCCTCACACATGCAAGGCAAGTGTTCTACCACTGAGCTACATCCTCAAACCATGTATGTGGTCTTGACCATAGTTCTATGACTCTAATGAGGATTGGAATCATGACCTTGACCCCCTGAACTAGAGCTGTGCTGTCCAATAAGTAGCCAGTAAGTTGATGTGGTTATGAACACTTCAATGAAATAAAATGAAAACATCAGCTTCCAATAGCCTCATTTCAAGTGTGCCATAGTCACACTTGTGACTAAGTGTGCTTAGCGCTAAGTGGCTACTGTTAGGGACGTACAGAGAGATTTTCATTATCACTGAGTTCTATGCACTGTGCTGGCCAGATCCTTGATGTTCAAAGTCTTTGAACCAGCAGCATTAGCATCACCTGGGAGCTTGTAATAAATGTAGAACCTCAGCTTCCCCAGACCTACTGAGTCACAGTCTGTTTTTTAATGAACATCCTCAGGTGATTTGTGTGCTAATCACATTTAACAAACACTGACTTAGATAATCAAGGAAATAAAGCCTGAGGGTTAAAGAAAGAAAGAACTGCATCCTGTCCATCCAGGTTAGACTCAACAGTCACTTCCTGCAGGAACATATTTTACTGTAGCCTCTTAAAACAAGAAAAACATCAGGTTACCTATCTCCAGCTATAACTTAACAACCAGCATCTGTACTTGAAATTGACCCATGCTTCCTCCTCTTAACTCCCTCATAAAAATACCTAACCATATAATAAGCACTTACTCTGAGCTACTCATTGTTTTAGGGGCTTAATATGTTTTGATTCATTAATCCTCACAACCCTATATGTGTCTTCTATAATTAACACTATTTTACAATTGAGGATTCTGAGAAACAGAGAATGGAAGTAGGCTAACGTCACAATGGCCAAGCTAAAGGTCCAACTCAGTTATATCTGGGCTTTGGAGAGGCCAGCAAAGAGGATCTCTCTACACCACTGGCTGTTCCTGGGAAATTGAAACTTTGGCAGTGTGTTGGGGGGAGTGTCTCACCAGGTTCTTTGAGCTCTAAAGCAAATGCGCATTCCACAGTGTTGACAGGATTCCTTGTGTGTCCTGTACTGTCATGGTTCCACTTAGGTCCCTAAGAGGCTCCACTGTTTGGATTTACTGGCCTACTTTGAAGGGATGACCTGGCAGAGTACCTCGTTTCCTTCCTATTTTGTTTCCTTGAACTCCTCCTATTGCTCAATTCTCTTCCCAAATCCCCAAGAAAAACTCAAGAAAGAGAAAGAGCTGCCAGTTAAATTCATGCCAAGATCCTAATGCAACCTGTCTACCAGGGGAATACTGGCCCCGCCTAGAACAGCAACAAAAGAATCATCTGTTTCCTGCTCAGCCTAAGTGACTCGGTGAGTCATCACTTTCCCTGCCCCAACTGAGGCGTGGCTCCTCCAATTCCTAGCAAAATGCTTCCGCTCCAAAATTCTCGGGCCAGCCTGTTAAGGCTGGAGAGCCAGCCATTGCAGAGTCTCCTTCGAATCTCATGAATTAAAAATGATAGCACTAAAGCCCCAGAGTGCCCACTAACAGACTTGAAATTTACTCAGCCACCTTTTGGCAGACACCAAACTACCCACATGCATTAAGCCCAACAGAGAGGATGGGGGCTTGCCAGGGCTTTGCCTCTCAGATGACTGAGGAGGCATGTGGGTGAAGCCAGCTGTGGTCAGCATCAGCCTTGCTTGTTTATTCAACAAGCAGGTATGAGGTATTGGTGACATACTGCTCAGGACCAACAGGAAACACCACTGAAGACCCCTTCTAGCTCTTCCTCTTCAGAACAATACTTGTTTTAATTAGTAGATGTTAAATTCCAGAAGGGCTGGTATTGTGTCTCTGTACGTGGGTGTCTAGTAGAGGGCTCTGCATGCAATAGGTTCTCGTTAGATGTTTATTAAGAGAAGAGATACAAAATGAACGTGAATTCCAATTATTACTATTATTACTGAGTAACTAAAAGGAGTTTCATGATAGTTTGTAGCTCTATAGGCTTCTCCAAAACATGTAAAATATATAAAACTTCAGATAACGAGTGCTTATGTAAGTTCTACTTAATAACTGGAAAGGCCAGATTTGAATGAGGTTATGATTTGGCTACCACTCAATCTGGCAGGATAAATTCAGCCTTCCTTATTTGTGCTTTGAAGCTTTATTGTCTAGCAAGCACAGATATCTAAGAGGAAAAAGTGTGTTTTGTAAGCAGTCACTTGGGCCAGCTGATATAAATCCATCTGAGAGTGACCTGAGATAAGAAAATTGTTTTCACTCCAGGACTACATAATTTTTAGAGGGCAGATGCAAAGCCCCAGGGCCTCTGGGGTCTACACAGACTGCTGTGTTTATAATGAGGAACCAGGAAAGGAAGGAGAACTGGGAAATGGGGGTCGAATCAACAAATAGAAATAAGAAGCCACTTTCGGATGGGCTCATGCCAGAGCTGGTCTCTCTAGCATTTATCTCTGTCAGGACACAGCTCCAGACAAGAACATTTATCTTAAATATTTGCCAACACCTTCAAGCTCATGGCAATTGAGAGGAAATATTTCAAGGAGGACATGATTACATCATGCTCACTTTTGCTCTCCTAGCTCAGAGTTATGCCACCCACTTTATTGTTACCCGGTATGCTGAGAACATCCACCTTTAGCTTTTCCCTTCAAGTCAATGAGATGGAATAAATTAATTATTTCATGTTTAGCTTGGACTCCAATCCTTAGATGCCCTCATTAAAGAACAAGCATTTTGGGAAGTCATGGGGTTTACTGGTTTATTATTCACTGAAAGACTTCCCCCAAAACCTCCTGGAGAAGGCCATTTGCTCCACAGTCTTGAGCACTGGTGCTGTCATCACATGGCAGAAGAAGGGCCTGTGAATGAGATGCATGACGAGAAGGACAGGAAACTTATCATCTCAGAGAGAAGCCAGGTCATTGCACAGTGGCTTAAGGATGACTTGGAACTTTTGAAAGTCCTTGTTGAGGTAGTAAGAATGAAGATGATTGTAATAGTAGGAACCATTATAAATAGCACTTTACTTTTTCAAAATCCTTAGATATTACAGCATTCCCCTCTTTTAACCCCAGGAAGAATCAGTCCTCTTCTCTAGGATCTTATCATGAGTTTATCTCTAGCTGGGATGAAGGAGACAGAGCACTGAATTTAAATTAAAAGTTCTGAGTTTGAATCCTGATCTATTACTTGCTAGTGGAGGGGGGACTAAAATATTCACACAAAAGATTTTATTCTCTGACCTTTGGTTTATTTACCTGTAAAATAAAGATAATCACTAAATTTGCATCACAGATTCATTATAAGGATTGTGTGAGATCTCCAAGCAGTTAGGCTCTTAATCAACACTTGAGAGAATGAATTACACCATATCATACTGAATCGGTTACATGCCTCAACTGGAATGCCAGCTTCATACCAGTGATACAACAGGCCTTACTCATCTTTGTATCCCTGACCCCCACCCAACAAGTGCCCACCCCTTCATGGGTATTAAATGAATGTTGTTGAATAAACTAATGAATGAGCACTGTAATCCTTGGCACTATCAGGGCACCTAGGCAATGTAGCTTAGAGCTCCACGGAGCGGGAGAGAGCTGATCTGGAGTAGCCAGTAAAAATAATAAGCAATAATATGAGTGAAAGTTTACGCTGGAGAAAGTACTGAAGCTCCTGATTCCATTCCCTCTCTACCATGGAAAGGCACCGAATGAGGGTCAACTACATAGTAGAGAGAAAATGCACAGTGGGGATTGTCCACTGCTGAAGGACCCCAAGAAAAATGCTCCTGCAGTTTTATGGAACTGGGAGCAAGGGATCAAGGGTGGGGAGAGGGAATAGGAGAAAAGGACTAGGAACAGAAAAGTACTGAAGCCTAAGTCAGAGTGGACATAAAGTTTCCCCTCTGTTCCCATATAAGGAGATTCTTGGCAGACTTGCCCAAGGAAGGCCTCTGCTGAAGATTCCCCTTCAAATGGAAGTGCTTAGGCTAGGAATATAGGCTTAGTTCTTCACTGCAGCTCCCTCCAGAGACTGCAATGCTGGCTGTGCACCAAGTTGGGATTGGAGAGAGCAGCTCTACCCAGCGAGACCTGACAGGTAAAGCCTTTGTAAGTGCATATAGTAGGGTGGGGCAGGGGACACAGGGATCATACATAAGTATTTGACCAGTAACCAGACTCCTCATCCAGTGTGTTGCATCTGATAGTTAAAATAGCCAGAGACTTTAAATGACTTGTCTAAGTTTATTTGGTTTTGTGGCTACAGAGCTGGGATCAGAACAAAGTTCTTTGGGCTCTACCTGGATAATTTCATATTGGACCAGAGTTGATATGGGAAGAGTTGTAGCCTCTGTTCTAACGGGAAGTTTCTCTTCTGCTTCAGAAAGTTGTCCAACCCTGGCCAGCCTTTAAAATGAACTATCAACTTCCAAAGCCTGTTCTATTGGGAAAATTTTGAGCCTGTCACTTTTGCCCCTGATGTTCAATTTGTGAATATACTACATTACTTAAAAAAAGGATTTTGTAGATATAATTAAGGTTATGAGACAATTGACATTAAAATGAAAAGATATTCTGGATTATCTGGATGGGCCCAGCGTAATTCCAAGAGCTTTTAGCATAGGAGGAAAGTAGAAATCATTCTGGGAGATGCGGCAGAGGGCAAGTGAGAGGGGCTTGGAGCATGAGAAGGATTTGATGCACTGTTGTTGGCTTTGAAAATGGACAGGACCATGAACCAATGAAGTGGTGGCCTCTAAAAACTGGGAATGACCCTTTGTCAACAGATAGCATAGACATGGGGACATCATTTCTACAACTACATGAGAAGGAACTAAATTCTGCCAACAACTTGAACGAAGTTGAAAGTAAACTCTCCCCCAGAATCCAGACTGGCTGACCCTTTGATTTTAGCTTTGTGAGACCCTAAGCAAAATACCCAAGTAAACCCACAGGAACAAATGACTCTGGAAGCTGTGAGATAATAAATGGGTGTTGTTTCAGATCACTGAATTTGTAGTCATTCTTTACAGCAGTAATAGAAGACACATACAGAGATACCAAAGCACAACACAAAGATCCACCCAGTCAATTTTCCTTACCATCCCATCATGACTACTCTAAAACTAGCAACCAGTTCATAGCCAACTGGTCCTTTTCTTAGCCAACTGATACAAAAACATTACCCTGTAAAAAATACTATTGCTAAACCCAGTCCAAACATTTCTAAATGTTCATTTTGAGTTTTGAGTTTCTGGGTTAGAAAGGCATTGGGCCTATTTCTGTGATGTCAGGATTTTTAGTGATGATATCTTTTTTCTTTTTATCTGTGAGATATCCAGTGGGGAATATTCGAATCAAAGAACTAGGGTTGCCAGTTAAAATAAGGGATTCCCAGATAAATTTGAATTTAAACTTAAAAAGACAAATAATATTTTAGTATTTCCCAAATATTCCATGGGAGATACTTACACTAAAAATGTTATTTCTTTTTAAGTCTGGAAACCCTGCAAGTAACAGACATTAAAAAATAGAGTTTTCTAGGGTATGTAAAACTTACCAGTTAGCGGTGTCCTAAATTCAACTTAGCCTCCCCTTTCTGTTTCCACCACAACCAAATCTGATAATCGAAAAGGATCATATCTCAGATATTTTCACTTCAGTAGGAATTTCTACTAGCAGGGTTATGTATGTCATTAAACCCATATTCCAATATGGAATGAAAGAACTTGCATACTATTAAAGTAAGGCTGGGTATCACTGAGCAGGTGGGTGTTAAGGCCTTTAGTCTGATTCCCATCCCAAGGTAGGACATTAAGAGTGAATCCTGAATATCCCTGAAAGCTCCAAGTTTTAAAGGCTTGACCTGTAGTGCTATTGGGAGATGGTGGAAACTTTAGGACATGGAGCCTAGTAGAAGCAAGTTGGTTCATTGGAGTTGTGTCCTCAAAGGGGACATTGGGGCTCCAGCCCCTTCCTCGCTCTCTTTTTACTTCCTGGCTTCACTGAGATGAATAGGTTTCCTCTGCCATAGCTCCAGCCCTCAGGGCCTGTACTGCCACAAGTCCAGAGCATGGATTAAAACCTCAGAAACAGTGAACCAAAATAAACCTTCCTTTTTTTTTTTTTTTTTTTTTTTTTTTTTGTGATGCCGGGGATTGAACTCAGGGTCTTGTGCAAGTGAGGCAAGCACTCTACCTTGCCATAAACCTTCTCTTTAAATTGATTATCTCATGTATTTTTTCACAGTAACAGAAAGCTGAGTATCACACAAGGGGGTAGAGGAAACTACAGACTTTTAGAGTTAGATCTGTTTTTAAATCCTAGTTTTGCCACTCTCTGCTTTGTAACTTGGAATAAATTAATATTTCTCAGCACATTTCTTCTCACTCACAGTACATTTAGCTTCAGGATTATTAAGAGGCTTGAAATGAATCTATATATGTAAAGTATTTGGCACATAGTAGGTGCTTGGTAGACATTAATCTTTTTCTTCTGGAGCTCAGACCTAGTAGTCATATGCTTATTCAGGGCAGAATATCCCAAAGATAACCATGTCTAAGGCAATCTACAGGCACCTATCTAAAATGTTAATCAGTAGGGTTAAAGAAGAAAAGATTGTATGCAGAATTGTTCAGAAGGGATAGCTGTGCCCTAATAACATGTTTATGGAAACCATTTAATGGACACTATAACAATGGCAGAAAATAGTCATAAAAAACATTATATGCCAAGGGTGGCTCCAGACGCTTTCCATCTGTCAGCTCATTGAATACTCACAACAACCCTACAAGGAGACAGTATTACTGTCGTCTCCATCTGCATTTCAGATAAGTCAATGGAGACCCTGCATGGTCAAATAATTTCCTCTAGTTTACCAAATTAGTACATTGTAGAACAGATTTTTGACCCAGGTAATTGGGACCCATCTTTCAGTGCAACCAGCAGCTATTGAGTGGAGGAACCCATCTCTGAGAACAGAGAGTAAATGGTATGTAGGTATTCCAAACTTTCTGAATCTTAATAGCATTATATTTATTATGATAAAATTGTGCACATTTCATCCTGGGGAGGGCAATTTCATAGGACTGACACAACTTGGTATTTCATATGTCAGGACATCATTTGTTCTAGAATGTTCCCTTAGGATCTGAGAGAAGTTTAGTCCGAAGGGCTGCCTTTCTGGCCTCTCTCAGAAGCACTCTTATTAGCATGAAGGGTGCTCACCCCTGAAACAGGATCCCAGTATGCTGGTTTGGTCCACCTCCTATGATGCAGCATTCTCTTGTGTTTTTTGGTTACAAGTGAATCAGGTTTCCATTAAAAACACTGATGCCAAGGGGAGAAAAAAAAATAGAAGCTCTGCCATGACTTTGGAGGACGATTCTTTGTCTTAACTCTGGGGCCCAGAATGGAAAGTTGGCAGCTCAGCCTGAAAGACGAGAGTGTATCAGGCAGCTGCAAGAACAGGAGATAAAAACCACAAAGCAACTCACTTAATCTGAACTGTGGATGGGGTTGGGGATGAGAGGCAAGCACTACATTTGACTCCAGCTCTCAGTCTCCCAGGGTGGGATCATGTTGCCTAATCATGACATCATGCAAGCCTTTCCCACGCCTGTGGCCCACTTTTGAAATGACTTAGCAATGGAGGCAGAAGCCAAATTTGAAATGAATTACTCTGTGACTCAGACTGCTAATCTCTGTTTTGACAACCAATAGCAAGTTATTGGAACTTTAACTTATATTTGGTATTAAAATATAATTGTGTTGCAAAGATCTCCTCAATTTACCTTCCTACTTCATAAAATACTATACAGACAAGATAGCTGATTCCCTTGTATTTAGGAATGATAGGTAGAATTTGCCTCAACTGAAGTCCTTGGGGGAAGATGTGGTGGTTGTAGACTTTGGAGTCAGACATTCTGTGACCCTATGTACCACTATCCTCCTCTGTAAGTGGCAATAATAACATCAACCACTTTATAGTGTCATTGCTGGTGATACAATGAGATGACAGATCCAAAGTTCTAGCATGGTGCTCTGTAAGTACACAACAAATACAGGCAATTTCTATTTATGTGTGTATTTGTAAACACAGAGCCTCAGATATGAAAAGAACGTCCTTGATTCTGCTGGGTATTATTTCTTAGAGGTGAAGTGATTTACTGCTACCTGAACACCTGAGGGATTTGAGGAAGCAAGCGAAGTCTTCCATCAAGTCATTGAACAGGAATGTTTCTTGGGCAACCAATTTCCTCACAGAGGACTGCGGGATCTATGGTTCAGGAGCATTTTCTTTCTCTGATGCAAGTTATTGTGAGAAGCAAAAATTGAACTTGGATTAATACCAGATGGCCTTCAAAATGTTTCCATCAGTGAAAAAAGTTTTGCATTATATCATAACCTTCCATTCACTTTATTTCTTTTGTTGTGGTTGTTCTGATTGTTTATCTGAGAAAAATTGTGTGTCTATCTAATTATCTCCTTTAGTTTTGTGTTATCTGAAAATTGGTTCAGGAAATTAAAACAATTTCCTAGAGTTTTCACTTCTTTTTCCCTCTTAATTCTTTCTTAATTCCTAGAAATTAAATCATTCATGTTTACCATCTGCCTGCAACCAAGTAGGATTTCTGAACTCAAAAGGGAATCGAAATTTTCACGAAAGTTTTTCAAGGTTTTAAGAAACTCTTTTAACTCTTAAGCTCGAACACATCCCTGAAAGCAGGGCCAGTTCACCTTCTGAACCTGAATGACTCTGGCCAGGAGCCATGATTTGTCAGTCCTGTTGCTTCTTCTCTCATTTCTGATGTTTACTTTCTTATTTCTTTTATGCAATTTTTTTTGTGTTCTTTTGTGGTGTTTCTCTCTTTTAGCCTATCATTCTTGCACACCTGTGTTTATAGCAGCATTATTCACAATAGCAAAGATGTGGAAGCAATCCAAGTACCCATCAATGGATGAACAGATAAGCAAAATATGGAATATTTTTGCAATTAAATATTATTTAACATTAAGAAGGAAGGATATTCTGAAATAATCTATCTACTACAGGATGAATCTTGAAGACATATGCTAACTGAAGTAAGCCAGTCACAAAAAGACAAATACAGAAATCCCTGATTTACAATGGCCTGACCTACAATTTTTCAACTTTACAATGATGTATATAAACATATGTATATAACCATTCTATTTTTTCACTTTTAATGCAGCATTCAATAAACTACATGAGATATTCAATACTTTATTATAAAATTGGCCTATGTCAGATGATTTTGCTAAACTGTAGGCTAATGTAGGTATTCTGAGCATGTTTAAAGAAGGTGAGGCTAAGCTATGATATTTAGGAGTTTTTTGGTATTAAATGCATTTTTTATTTACACTATCTTCAAGGAGGAATTTATCAGGGTAAAACCTTTTTGTGAGTTGAGGGGCATCTATACTGTGATTCCCCACTTCTGTGAAGTACTTTCGTCATTCTCTCACTTCTGTAATCTCTATAGGACAATTGGATGCTCTGAAGGGGACAGCTAAGGAATTTACTGCCCAGCATTCCTTCCTTCTATTAACTGAACTTCATTCCCAGTTCTACTTGGTGGGTGGGGAAAAATGTGGACTGTCAGACACAACATCCTACCTTTAGCTATAGCAATTGGTCCCGGAATGGTTATGTGACCAAGACAGTGTTTCGCATTTGGATACTAGGACAGTTGAAGAGACTCCTTTGTTCCTTGAATTGTAAGCTCTAAGATGGTTTTCACTCTGTGGCCACGTTCCTTGAAGGAGACTTGCCTGCTGTGGGATAAAATGAGACTAATGCACAGTGAGAAACAAAACTGAGCAACGAAGCTGTGAGTTAATAAATTTCTGATTTGCTTAAACTGGTTAGATTCAGGTTTCTGTTGCTTACAACTGAAGAAGTCCTAATTAAGACATAATCTTCTCATTTTAAAAAGCACTTACTGCCTTGCATTCTTATTTTATCATGGTGTACCATATTCACTCTTTTAACACAAACTTTATATTGAAATAATTATAAATTCACAGAAAGTTGCAAAGATAATTCAGGGAAATCTGTGTATATTTTACCGAGTTTACTATAATGGCTACATATTTTGTAACTATGTACAATATAAAAAATGGGGCTACAGGTGCAGCTCAGTGGTACAACACTTATTTAGCATGTGTGAGGCCCTGGTTGCATCCTCAGCCCTGCAAAACAAAATAAACCTCAGTAAATTAACATTGGGACAATGTGTGTATAAGTGTGTGGGTGTTTGTTTCTATATCGCACAAAATGTAGAACTCATTCTACCCCTTCACAGTATATAATTTAGCACAATCTACCAGTATTAACATTTTACCTGGTTAAATCAAGTATACCATCTTATTCCCTTTATATTCCTTTAACCTTCCTCACTACAGGATGATTAAGTACCTCCTCTGCTATATTGGAACACATCAGACATTGTTATTTATTTTGCTTCAATTATTAAACACAGTGTAGAAAATTTCAGAAGAGAAGGAAAATCTATTGTGTTTTTTAAAAAAATTTACTGTTCTTTTTTTCTTATTGTTCTAAGATTTCTCCTTTGATTATTTTCTCTCTGTTAAGAGAATTTTCTTTAGCCATACTTTTCAAGCAGGTCTGATAGTGAGAAAATCTCTGAGTTTTCTTGTTAGTTAGCTTTTTCTTACTGTAACAAATACCTGAGATAATCAACTTATAAAGGGCAAAGTTTTATTTAGCTCAGGGTTTGGAGGTTTCAGTCCATGATCAGTTGGCCCATTGCTTTTGGGCCTGTACTGAGGCAGCACGTCATGGTGTGTGGTAGAGCAAAACCACTCCCTTATGGCCAGGAAGCAAAAGAGAGTGAGGAAGGCGGCAGGGTCCAACCGCTCCCTTCAAGGTCAGGCCCCCAGTGACCTGAAGACCTCCTGCAAGGCTCCAACTCTTACTAAAGAGTTTCCACCACTTTCCAAAAGCATCAATCTGGGGAACAAGCCTTTAACATAAGAACCTTTTAGAGGACATTCTAGATCCAAGCTGTAACATCTTTCATATGAGGATGCTTTGGTTTTCTTTTCATTCGTGCAGAATATTTTCACTGTCTATAGAATTCTGGCTTTACAATTCTTTTCTTTCTAAGCTTGAAAAATACTGTGGACTCCATAGTTTCTGAGGAGAAATATTCTGTCATTCAAATTGTTTTTCTCTTGTAGGTAAGATATTATTTCTCTCGTTGCTTTAAAAAATTTTTTCTAGCCAGGTGTGGTGGTGTACATCTGTAATCCCAGTAGCTTGGGAGGTTGAAGCAGGTGGATCCACAAGTTTAAAGCCAGCCTCAGCCACTTAGCAAGGCCCTGAGCAACTTAAACCATGTCTCAAATTTAAAAAAAAAAGGGCTGGGGATGTGGCTTAGTGCTTAAGTGCCCCTGGGTTCAATCCCTGGTACAAAAAAAGAAAACAGAAGAAAAATTTTTTTTCCTTTGTCTTTTGGATTTTTAGAACTTTGAATTTGGTGTGGACGTCTCTGGGTTTATTTGAGATTCTCTCTCAGTTTCTTAAAATTGTAGCTTTACGTCCTTTGGCAAATTTGGGAAAATTTCAGAGATTATTCAAATACTTTTTTTTTTTTTTTTCAAATACTAGGGGTTGAACCCAGGGGCACTCAACCACTAAGCCACATCCCCAGCCCTCTTTGTTTTTTTATTTTGAGACACGGTCTCACTAAATTGCTCAGGACCTTGCTAAATTGCTGAGGATGGCCTTGAACTTGCAATCCTCCTGCCTTGGCCTCCAGAGCTGCTGGGAGTGCAGGTGTGTCATCATGCCCAGCCCTCCAAATACTTTTTCAGCCTCCCTCTCTTTCTCCTGTTCTGAACTTTAGCCATCAGATATTTGTGCCATATGAATCTTTTGACATTTTCCTACAGGTACGCAAGGCCCTGTTCTTTTCTTTTTTCTTTTTCTTTTTCTCTTTCTTTTCTTTTCTTTTCTTTTCTTTTCTTTTCTTTTCTTTCTTTCTTTCTTTCTTTCTTTCTTTCTTTCTTTCTTTCTCTCTCTCTCTCTCTTTCTTTCTTTCTTTCTTTCTTTCTTTCTTTCTTTCTTTCTTTCTTTCTTCTTATTTTGCTATCATTGAATTGATTTTCTCTGTTCAAAGTACTTACTACTTTTCTACCCTCCAGTTCATGATTCTTTCTTCTGTCCCTCTGTTCAGCTATTGAGTTCATTCATTGAGTTTTTCATTTGGTTATTGCATTTTCAGTTCTAGAATTTCCATTTGGTTCTTCCTTATAGTTTTTGTTTATTAGCTCAAAGTTTCTATTTTTTCATTTGGTTGGAGCATCACTCTTTGAAGTATTTTTTGTCAGAAAATTTTAGCACCTTTGTCACATTGGTGTTAGTATATTTTGATTATCTTTTTTCATTCGAGTTGAAATTTTCCTGGTTCCTGGTATGATGAGTGATTTTCTTTTGAAACATGGATATTTTGGATATTATGTTATGACATTCTGGATCTTATCTAAATCTGCTTAGCAGACCTCTTCTGATACTTCTCTGACGGTTAAAAAGAGGGGTGCCACCTCATTACTTCCAGGTGGGGATTCATTCAGGCTTCCTCAACACCTGGGACACCTCCTTCTTGCTACTGAGCAGGGGTAGGAGTTCCATTGCAAAATCCTGGATGCCTTGTACTGCTCCCCACATGCTCCTGCTGGGAACCATGGAAGTCATCTCCTGCATTTGTCAGGTTGTTGTGACCAAAATGTCCAACAAGAACAACTTGGAAAAAGAAAATTTTATTTTGGCTCATGGTTCAGAAGTTTAGTTCATGGTTAGTCAAGTCCATTGCTCTGGGCCCAGGATGAAGCAGCACATCATGGTGGAATGGCATGGTGTAGAGAAACTGCTCCCCTCATGGCAGCCAGGAAGCAGAGAAAGGGAGAGAAGGTGGGGAAGGGGCCATGGGGAAAAATTCACCCTTTCCAGGGCACATCTCAGTGACCCACCTCCTTTAGTCATGCCCCACCTGCCTACACTTACCACCCAGTCCATTCAAAATAAGGGGGACTAATTGGGTTTTAGCTCTTACAATCCAATAATTTCACCTATGAACATTCCTGCGTTAACAAAGGAACTTGAGGAATGCCTCAGATCTAAACCATATCTAACCAACTACTTGCTTAAGTCTAAACAGTGGCGAAAGTCCTGACTCTCCACTCGGCTACTCTGGCATGACCCCAGCAGGTGTCTCATTACTACCAGATGACAAAGGTGGCAGGAAGAGAGTAAGAATGGAGCCAGTTTTATCTGTGATGTTTGGCTAGAGCAGTGTGGCACTTGCCTAAATGTTTGCTTTCTTGCCAGGCTACCCACTTCCTGGTCTTTAGGTAGAAAACAAGTTTTATTCTTGAGTTTTGTTTCGTTTCTATTTTCTGTTCCTGTTGGTATAGCTGTATTACCAAACTTCTCTGGTCTCTGGTGTGGAATATATGAGGCAAAAAAGAAAATCCAGGGGACTTACTCCTTATAGTTCTTCAGATATTGAGGTTCTAGTCAGACTGCCTTCTTCTCTCCATCTTGCAGAGTCTTTGGATGTGTCACATGTAATGTTCTGGTTTTTATTTGTGTTTAGTGAGAGGAATATGGAAAAGTACATCTATACATCTTTCTGGAAGTAGAAATTCTGCCTTTGTTTTCGAAACTGTAATTAACACGTTAGCAAAGGAAAGGATGGAGATATAGTAATGGAAGATGCCTTTCAAGTCCCAACTCAAAAGCTCTCTTTTCTCTGGAGCCTTCCCTTAGGGCCTCCTTCTGTATGGTCACTGAACTCTGTTTCTACTTCTATCATTGCAGGGATATTATCGTGGCGTTTCCCATCTCTGTAAACCTTCCCAGAAAACAGACTGCCCTAAGATTTGTTGATGTATTCCTTCAGATGACTAGACTCAAAGAAGGGATACAGTTGCAAACTTTCATACAAATTAACAAACTAGAATTCAAATCACGAGTTATGTACCCTCAGAGGTTCATAATTTTATACAAACTTTTCCAGAAATCTGTGATAAATTGTTTTGCTTTGAGTTTTAGACATTTTCAATCATGCAGTTTCAGCTTATTCTTAGTTCTGGCCAAACAGGTTACACACTAAGCCTTATCTAAATATCAGCATAAAGTACACTGGTTGGAAGGAAGGGAAAAAAAAAAAAAACTCTTTCCCAATGTCCAAACAAAGCCCAAAGCTCACTCACTTAAATCTCCAGAGACTGTGCTTTTTCATATCTGTATCACTAGCTCTTAGCACAGCACAGGATTTGTGGAAGGTCAGGGAATTCTTACCTATTTTCTGAATTTTGCGAAGAGGCAAGGTCATTTACTGAGAGATAAGGCAGACAAATAGTTGTCTTAAAAGAGAGGTGATGGTTTGGAACACCTCATTTTCAAAAACAGATTAATGTATAGAGGATAGGAAATGAGAAAGGAAGGTCTGGGACCATTTACAGATTTTTGACTTGAATTACTAAATTGGAGATCAATATACAAAATGGTGACTATGGGAGGAGGAAAACACTCTTAAGAAAGTGAGCTCAGCTGGGGATGTGTTGATTTTGATGAACGTATAGAATCCCAGGTGAAGTTGCTGAGGAGACAGTTGAGCATACCAGGCTGTTAACATCACTTGGAAGCGCATGGTTGAGACTATGAACTGTGCCTGCCTTTGACACTACTTAGGAGAAGTGTAAATGATAACTGAAGATCAGGGATGAAACTCTGTGTAACATTAGCATTTAGCCGGTACCTAAAGAGAAAACTTAAAAAGAGACTGAAAAGCTGTGTCAGGATAAAAAGGACTAAGACTAGGGCTATCATAGAATCCAAAGAGGGTAGAATTTCTAGGAAAAAATAAATAATGGCATTAAATGCTGCAGAGAAAAATGAAAGAAAAGTTGGATAGCAAAGGACTCTTGGATTTGCAACTTGAAGATTGAGGGTTGATTAGAATCAGAAGGCAGATTGTGATGGACTGAGAAGAGGAAAAAGGGGAAGTGGCCACATGAGCAAAGCCTACTCTTTAAAGAAGAAAAGTGAGCAATACTCAGGAAGCAAGGACGAATGTGAAAATAAATTATTTCTCATTAATCTATATTGTTAGAATAGAAAATTTAGACTACAGAGATAAGTGTGAAAGTATAAACTTCTTTTATAACCTCTTCTACCCAGATAACCTCTTCTACCCACTGTTAATATTTTAATATATACAGTGTACTTATAGTCTTCTTATCTTTTAAATTTATTTTTTGTGTGTGTGTGGCACTAAGGATCAAACTCAGGGCTTTGAACATACAAAGTATGTGCTCTACCACTAAGCTACATCCCCAACCCCCATTCCTTTTTTGTTTCTGAGTCAATGGTCTTACTTTGTTGGCCAGCCTGGCCTTGAACTCTTGGACTCAAGTCAACCTCTTACCGCAGCCTTCTTAGTAGCTGGGACTACATGTGTTACTACCATGTCTGGTTTTATAGTCTTCTTAAAAGACTATAAAATATACTTTTATAGAAAGTATAGAAATATACTTTTTATAGCTCAGTGGTAGAGTAATTGCCTAGCACACACGAAGCCCTGAGTTTATTCCCCAGCATCTCAAAAAATATACACCCTGGGTTTTATATCATTTTGAAGATGACTTTTGATATTTCTACATACCAGAGGCATAATTATTTTTCAAGCCATAACTATTTTTTTCCTACAACATCATCGTTAATGACAGCAGACACTATTCCATTGTATTTCCATATATTTTGTGTAATTTTTCCTATTTTTTGCCTTTTATTAATTTTTTTGGTTAATTTCTCCTATTTTGGGACACAATGTTAAACAGCATGTTTATATGTCACATCGTTATAAACAGCACTAGGGTGACTCTCTTTGTAATTATGTCTTTGAAAGCATGCATGATAAATTTTAGAAACATTATTACTGAAATAAAACCTAGGCAATAGTCTTAGGCTTTTGAAATGTGCTAAAGAATACTTCTTGAACTTATTGATTACATTATTCTTTATACAAAGCAGCTTAAGCCAGTAGTTTGAGTATGAAGAAAATTTTCTGTTAAGAAGGAAAAGACTCAAGCAATTCTTTCATGTTGGATAGAAAAATGCTAGTTTAGAGATAGAAATTGAAATTATTGAAGGCTGGTGACAGCCTTGGGGAAATGGGAAACAAGAATATAGAGGACAAGGGACGTTTCTAGATGGGAAGGAAAGAGGAAAATATGGGTTTGAGGAGAAGAATCTATAGATGCAGGAAAGAAGGGCATTGAGGAAGTTGTCTCCTGACACTTTCAATTTCCTCTGTGGAATAAAAGGCAAATTTGTTTTTTGAGTGAGAAGGTAGCAGGAATGGGGTATGATCTTGAAGAGGGTAGAAAAGTTTTGGTATATCCAATGAGCAATACAGATGAGGGAACCTGACCAGATATATAAGGGATTGCTGGAATGTTCTAAGGGCACAACCAACGTTGGACATCTTGAATTTATATTGCCAATCTATACAGCTATCCTTCTATCTAGAACCACCTCTTGTCTGGGTTCTTTCTGTCATTAAGAGTTTAAAATTTTTCTCATTCTCGGAGAGACCTCCAATCATGTTATCTAAGAAAGCACCCTTTTTGTCCCTCAGGTCATACTACTCTGCTTTCAGATCATTTGTCACTATATTAAGGTGTCTTGTTCATATACTTA
The DNA here is from genome assembly GCA_020662805.1 of Glaucomys volans. Lineage (NCBI taxonomy): Eukaryota > Metazoa > Chordata > Mammalia > Rodentia > Sciuridae > Glaucomys > Glaucomys volans. The sequence continues at coordinate 239,999 of JAJEJO010003246.1, forward strand.
CTTGCTTATTTAGTCATTTATTATATCTGTCCCCCACTAGAGTGTAGGCATCATGAGCAGGTATCTGCTTATCTTATTCATCATTGGCTTTTCCATACATAGAACAGCATATTATGGACTTATAAAAAAAATACATTGTTAACTGTCTGATTACACAGATTTACAGATTAGGATTTCCATTTTAAAAAAAGGGGCGGGGAGAGGAAGGAATCACTGGGGAGGAAACCCAGAAGGGGGAAAAGAGTTTGTGAGAAGAAGGGGACTTGCCTCTAAGATGATAGCCAGGAACTGAGTGGTGAAAGATAGTGGTCTCAGGATTCTGAGGCAGTGAGTGGTCGGGCCCCAGTGGTGGTGGAGACCTGGGCACATAGGGAAACAGCCACCTGGTACTTAGATAAGGAGGAACTGAGAATCAGACAATTAAATGCTGGGACACATGTTGACAGAGTAAGTCCCTGTGATATGCTTCAAAATATGCCACATGGGAGCCTTCTCTTCTTGCACACACCCCCGGCAGAAAAGTCTCCTTTATGAAAGAATGATGAAGGATAAACTCCCTAAGAATTCCCCTGGAACCATCCAGAAGACTCCACATGAGAGCAAGTGATAAATGCAACAGACAAGTTTGAGTTGACTGAACCAGGGCTCAGCTATCTCCATGTGAACACTTTTATGTGCACAAGGACTTTTGTAACCAGAGAGGAAGGAGGAGTTTGCATAAGCCCAGGGGATGGTAGGAAGTAGAGGAGGAGGAACAGAAAGATATTGCTGTTATTTTCTTTTTGGGCCTTTGGACTGTACTAAAAGGATTAGAGGAGCAAAGATTACAAATGGATGCAACTGTCTCTTGCAAGACTCAGGGCAAGGGGTGATGGTTGGAAGATGATGAAACTGTACTTAATGACTTTGTAAAGATCCTAAGCATAAGTAAGCCTGCTTTGGAATTTAAAAAAAAAAAAAAATAACAGCTGAAGATACATGTTCTCTAGTCTTCGTGATGATGGGGGAGGGTAGATAACACACCCACCCAACTCAGTTCTCCTTTTGCCTCCCTGCAAAAAGTCCAGCCAGCAAAGTTTCCTTCTCCTCTTATTTCTGAGCATAATCAAGGAGTCCATACATGGCACACTAGCTCCTTTGGGTTGTTTCTCCTGCTCTGAGTCCTGTTCCTACTTAGTGCCACCCCTTGCCAACTGTAAGGGTGTTATCCCCATGCTGTCATGTGCTAGACAGGCATGGCTTCAAAGTATAGCTAACTCCCAGCTTGAATGATGACACACCTTTACCAGACTTGAGACTCAAAGAAATTACAATGCAGCAAACAAAAACTCAAAGTTCAGTATTGGACATTCACTCTTCTCAAAGTGCAGGCACCTTGCTAGAGTCCTGGACCCCACCCTCCATACCTGGAGGGCTACCTCTTAAAGGTGAGAAATAATCAACCCTTACCACAGGTGAGGCAATCCTAAGTGTTGATGTTACATTTCTCCCCATCTGACTCATTAGTCTTCAGTAACATCATGTGTGAGATTCCAACTGTTCTGTGGAGGCAGCTGTGACCTGAGTCCAGTTCAGTGTCTTTGTATATTCTTCTTTTTCCCTCCAGTAAAGATGAACAAAACAGGCCTCGTGAGGTCTTGTCTTATGGTATCCTGGAAGCAAATGCTTGAGAAAAAAAAAATCACTTCCCCCACACTCACCCATATCCTCCCCTTCAATACAAAAGATTCCAATAATTTTCAGGTATGGTCCAATCAAAGTACATGCTTTTAGGGGGCAGGGGTATAACTCAGTGGTAGAATGCTTGCTTAGCATGTACAACCCTATGTTCAATCCCAAGTGTGTGTGTGTATGCTCACACACACACACACACATACACATACTAAATGAATAAATAAATAAAAAATACTTTAAAGAAATCTGCAAAAATTGAAGTGCTGCTAAAGATAAGGGAACTTACATAATTGAAAAATATTTTTAACACCTCAGTCTGAAGCATCTTGCAGTTCAAGGGTTCCACAATAGGATAAGAGTGCTTCTAGTTAGAACAAAGGAACATTTTACCCAAGCCCAGAGTTTCCACTCTGAAATGGAAAAAACACTGGTTACCATCCTTCATATGGCAATTTTCCAGTTTCAGCAATGGTAAAATACAGACTCCAGCTCCAACAATGAGAAGAAGCTCCTTATGGTTCTAAAACAATAGTTTGTACCATTAAAAGTATGGTTCTGTGTGGGAAAGGGTTTTTTCCCCTCCCTTTTCCCTATCTCTGTTTGAAACTCAAGTCAAACCTAATACTTTTGAGGACCAGAAATTTGGCAGCAAAGATAGCATACAGGAATGGCTTATGGCATCTTGAGGGGGAGAGCAGGGACAGTGGTGAGGCTTCTTCTGGAAAGGGTATGGGCAGTAGCTGTGGACATAAAGGAGCCAGGAAGGCAAGGGCAGGGCAAATACTTCGCACTGACTGTAGCTAACAGAATATTTGCGGGTACATGGAAAGACCCTGACCTCTAGAAATCCTGGGGTTGGAGTGGGGGATCTGGGACAAAGTTATTCCCTATGATTAAGCCAGTGGGGAAACTGTGACATGAAGTAGAACAACAAAATAAAAGGTGACTTCTCCATTTGTGATCACAGGTGGTGGGATTCAAGACATTTGGGTTACACAAAGGTGCACAAAATTTAGTCCTCAAAGGAATTTCTGTTGTTGCTAGTCTTTGGTCACCTCCTTCTCTGCTTTCCTTTGGGCTGAAACCACTGCTGCTTGTCCTTCCAGCCCTGCAGCAGAAACAAAGGGAAGCCAGGCCCAGCCTGTGCTAGATGTGGCAACATACACCAGGAATTTTCAATGTCCATGCATAATCAATGTCCTATCGAGAGTACACTCCTTCTGGATGGGCATGGTGGCACACACCTTTTATCCCAGTGATTTGGGAGGCTGAGGCAGGGGAACCACAAATTCAAGGTCAACCTCATAACTTAGTGCGATCTTGACTCAAAATAAAAATAAAAAAAAAATTGGGGCTAAAGTTCAGTGGTAAGACCCCTCTGGGTCCAATCCCCAGTACTACACACACACACACACACAAAATACACTTCTCCATTTTCTTCTAGTACATATTTAAACCACCATTCTTAATATACATGTGTTAAAACTAAAAGAGAAATCACTTCCCCAAACTTCCCAAAATTCAATTCCATACTGTTTGTGTGGAATCCTGATATTCATCTTTATGACTGCAAGAAAAGGAAAGAGGACATTTACATACTAATAAGCTTTAAAAATCCAGTCGGCATTGCTATTAGAACTAGAAGCAAAGGATTCCAATTTGTGTTTGTGGCCCAACAACAACGTGCTCCATCTCTTAACTGGCTCAAGGAAAAATCAGGGCATCCCCCTAACATGCTTCAGATTGGAGACTATAAACATGAAAAGCAGATTTAATAAAGTATCATTTTCAGTTACTCAGGCATACACATTTTAATGAACAGATTTTGAGATGCAAAATATAAAAGTACTGTATCCATGAATAAAGGAGAAGACAAGCTGTTTAGGTAAGTAGTAAGGCCATAGGCCTTTGAGATGAAAAGAGCTTCACAATTCATCTTGTTGAGCGTTTCTCAATTTAAAATGTATGTCTGAGCAGCCTTCTAGAAATTCTCCAAAGGATCTGTTTCAATAGCCGAGGAGGCTGCCTTTTAAAACAACTATCCTCTTCTGGTAAATTTCTATTTTTGCCATTCTCTACCCTTCTCCATCAACCTGTGCTCCAGGAGGTTGACACTTAGGGACTGTATCAACCAGCAGGCAGTTGCTGGGTTCAGTGAATAGAAAATTTGGGCAGGGAATGAGAGGATGGGAGGATGGGAAGATTGGGGTATTAAATTCCCTCAGCCACTTCTCTGCCAGGGTGGTAGCAGCTGTGGTCCCCTACTGAAGACTGGGTCCTCTCCTACAGCTCCTCTCTATATTCCTCTAGCCCTCCTTTTCCTCGCTTCTTCAAGCCTAGGGTGCTCAATACCCAGTGTGCATCCAAGACCAGCTGCGTCAGTCTCTAGGTAGAGGCAACCAGCACTCAGACTTTAGAACCCCAATGAGATTCTAATATACGGTTGAGGTTGAGAACAACTGATTCAGACTGGGAGTGCTTGTCAATAAGCAAAAACTGGTTCAGTGTGTCTGAGGTGGGGCCTGAAATTCTACAGGTCTTACAATATCTTCAGATGATTCATAGGCACAGTAAACTCTGAGAAGCAATGTTCTCCACCAACTCCTTCATTTAACAGACTGAAAAGTGAAATTCAGAGAGAGAAAGCAAATTGCCTGACAATATACAGAACCAGGACCCAGTTCTCCCTGGTCTAATGTTCTTGCTGTGGCTACACTGATGTAGTAGACAAGAGATCTGAGATTACCCTTGGAGGTGGCAAAGCAGAGTCAGAAAAAATAATACCAGCAGAAGCCTGGGTGTTCTGCTAAGGACATTTTTCAAACAGGTTATTCCACAGGATACCCACACCCAACCCCTGGATACACGAGACACAAGGAGAAAGGAAATTTCCTGAGGCCTCACAGCAGCAGGTGCAAAGCAGCAGCTGCTGGGAGAGGTCTCACTGGGAGCATTTGTGGAGGGAGGGAGAACGGATCAGATGGTGTCAGCTCTTCCACAGACCATCTCCCAGGAGTCCTGGAGTGAGCTCTGCAACACTTGGATCATTAGAAATGCGCTAACTTTGTCACATCATTTGGGCAGGAAATGACACACTCCTGTCCCTCATTCACAAATCTCCCAAGTCTAGGGCACCTCTGTAGTAGATATCACCTAAGGTAGATTGTTGGCAAGAAAGGCCAGCATAATCCCTTCTCTCTATCCGTGTTATTGAGTAACCATCTCTCATAATAACTCTGGGTTTGGCTACACCGCTTGCCTTAGCCAACTGGACAAAAACAAAGCAGCCCCAAGCAGAGATGTGAAAAGGACTTGCACATTTGTTTGCCCTTTTTTTGTTGTTCCTTGGAACCTTGAGAACACCATGTGAAAAAGCCAGGGCTGTTCTATTGGAGGACAAGGACCCTTTAGGAGCAGACACAAGACATCCTAGTTGAGACCCTTTTGCCCCCAGGTCAAACAGATTGTCAACCCCCAGACAGGTGACTGAGGTCATTTAGCTACCAACCAAACTATTAGCTGAACAAAACACACATGGAAACCTGGCAGAGATCAGCAGAGCCAGTCCAAAGCAGGAATCACCCAGCTGACCCTAAGTTAAATCAAATGGGTATGGTGTAAGCCACTAAGCTTTAGTGTGGTTTATGACACAACCAAAGTTAACGGATCCACTTCTAAATCAACAATTCAACTTGAAATATTATAAACTCCTTGAGGCCACCTCATGTTTATGTGGTGGCAGAGTAGGAGAAACAGAGTGAATGTATATGTTGTACCATGGAATAGCTAGCATATAGCCATTAAAAGGAATCATTAGATCTGTACCCATTGTTAGAAGGAATTCAGAGAGGTGTAAGTGGGTGAAAGAAAACAAAATCACAGAGCAGCAGATATATAAAAAGAACCCATTTTTGTGAAGCATGACAAAGTTCCATGCACACATGTTTGCATGAGTATGGGAGCCAGGAGCAAAACATACGAGGATACATACCAACGAGTGGTGGAGATGCTGATGGGAATGGTGGGGAATGAAAACATGGGTAGGTAGAGAAAAAAAGAAAGGTGTACATTTAAAAACCTCCAAAATATACATGATTCTGCTTGGATAAAATCTACATATTAATCCATGTCTGAACCTTTCTGAAATGTTAGTTTCTAAATTGTTCATAATATAACCAAACATCTCAGGTGATAAGATTTTAGTGACTCTTTTTTCTTTGTTAAGGAATTGTTCAAATTTTATATTGAGCATGTGGTATTCAATAACATGAATAATAAAGCTTTTTGTTTTTTAAAAAAGTTCTCCAAACCTAAATGTGCAGTAGAATCACCTGTGCTACTTTTTAAAACTTCAAATTCCTGGGTCTCACCCCAAGAACCTCTGGGCATGTGCACCTGAAACTACATTATAATAAGCATCCCAGACAATTCCAACTGGGACTACAGTCTGAGAACCATTAAAACGTCTGCAAAATGAAGTGCTTATTGAAGTCACCCTTGAGGTGGCTAATCTGAAAAGCAATTAATGGCTAAGGCAGCAAATGGACATGTAATCTGTAAGCATGAGCAAGGTCGTATGCAGTCAACAGAAACTTGCCCCTGTCCTTTCTGACTTCTGGTTTCCACTGCTCCCTCCTATGTTCCCTTCTTTCATTCCTGACTCCTCCATGATTGAGGACAGTCTCTTCTGAGCTCCTACCTTGGATCCACCTTCTCAGACCCTTCCCTGCACCACCCTGCCATACTCACATGCCAGGGTCCAAGCTCTACCTTTTGAGTGACCTCTGGGTACCTGTATCCTCATATGTAGTCAGTTCGGAGGCCCCAAATGAAAGGATAAACCTGGAGATGAGGCGTTGGATAAGCAGACTCAGGATGGAGACCTTGCAGGTAGCTGTTTTTTGTTGTGGGCAAGAAACTGAACCAAGATGTGACCTTCAGTCTATGAATTTGTGACTAGTTTTTAAATTGATAGTTAAATATAAATGATGCCATTTTTTTCTGACTTGGATAGAAGAAGAATGGATTTGAAAGGATTTAAGCTGTCATGTTGTTCGATTTATTTGTAAGTACTTAAGCAAAGGAGTGTGTATGTGTGTATGTGTGTGACTTTCAGGTTCTTTGATCTTTATGCTTCTTGGTTGGAAACACACAATTTGGGGATGTTTAGTTAGCATTTGGAAGGGTAATCAGAAGCCCATATTCAAGAGAGGAAACCCTAAACCCTTTTGGTAGCTTTGTTAGAAAACAATGGGTTTTATAACTGATTTTACATTGGTGGAAATGCCTGGACATTAAGCTGGGTGAGCTGGCTTCCAGCACTGATACATGGTGATTCTTCTGCCCCTGTGAGCCCAGTAGTCCTTACACTTCAGCATGGTGGCAAGGTTTCTGGCATAGCCTTGAGCCCTGGGCTCTCAGACGTCCCCCTCACCAAGTCTTCGCTAGGTCTGCTCAGACCTGCTGCTAGGATATTGCTGAATCTACCTTAGGCAAATCCATCACATGAAATCCTGAAAGAATAGAGTGCTGCCGTTTCATGGAACTTACAGAACAGGCTCTACAACTATTATTCACCAGCTTGCTAGTAAATATTTGTAGGTGTGACAGTTGTTCTCTGAGACTTGTTTTCACTGTAACAAACTATCTTGGAAGAGAGGTGGTTTAACTGTAGCAAACCGCAAATCTTCCTCTACTATGGATTTTGTAAGTGTCCCCCAAAAGCCCATGTGTTAAAGACTTTGTGCCAGCCGGTGGCACTATTGGGAGGTGGTGGAACCTCTAAGAGGTGGGGCTTAGTGGAAGGAAGTTAGGTCCCCAGGGGTGTATCCTTGAAGGGGCTATTGGGACCCTAGCCCCTTCCTCTCTTCTTTCACATACTGGCCATGAAATAAAACAGCTTATCATGTGCTCCCACCATGATGTTCTTCCTCCCAACAGGTCCAAAGCAACAGGGTCAATTGATGAAGGTGTGAAACCTCTGAAATGGTGAACCAAAATAAAACTTTCCTCTTTTTAAGGGATTATCTCGGGTATTTTGTTGCAGTGATGAGAAGCTAACTACCACACCCTCACCTACTTCAAATCTTTTGTGGTGACTCACATCCATTAATTCTTAAAAGGGCCTAATAATCATGACTGGCCAAATTTGCTTAGATAATCCACAACATAAATGATCTAAAAAATGTTTCTTCTTATATCTGCCTAAGTCCCACAGAGTTGGATCAAATCTGAGGGAACTTCCTGGGATAGAGCAGCCTGCTGCAGGGGCATCAGCCAACTAACCCCTGAAAACCTGCCCTTGTATTCTCTGAGAGAGAATTTGAGATTGCAGGTGCAGGGTCATGATTCCTGGTGGCCAGTTAAAACAAACAAACAAACAAAACAAACAAACAAACAAAAAACAGAAACCAGCACAAAATTTTAAAACAGTTCCATATCTTATTTGTATGACATTAGAAGAGTTCAGAGGACCTCAAATGAACTCAAAAGCAATTCCTGAGTTGGTGCTCTTGGGTCATGGACTTGGTTGGGTGGAGGCACGGTAGAATATGAAAGTGATGCATATTAAAGAAAAATGTGGGTCAACTTATTTAACTAAATAATATAATTTCTAAGATATTTTGTATGCTTACTATATGCCAGAAAGTGTTCCTCTTTCCCCTTCTTTCCTTCGTTCCTTCCTTCCTTCCTTCCTTCCTTTCTTCCTTCCTTCCTTCCTTCCTGTCTTTATGCCTTTCTTTCTTTTCTTGTAGTATTGAACCCATGATCTTGCTCATGCTAAGCCAGCCACTGAGCTTCACCCAAGACTGTGCCAAGAACTTTACGTGGATTATGCCATTTCATCCTTTCAACAAAGGAAGGGACTATGTACTATTATCATGACCCTTTGACAGAAGAGGAAACTGAGTTGATAAGCCACCTGATCAAGGTCACAGAGACAGTAAATAAGAATAAGGACTCAGATTTAGGCAAGTCTAACATGGAGCCCAAGCTATCAATAGCTGTTTCCTAAATAACTGAGACTTCAGGTGCACAGAGGGCGGAAGGATGGGGAAAGACCATCATCCGAGTCATGGGGTTGAGGGCATGCTGTGGTCCTTGACAGGGATGGAACAATTGCAGGTTTTTGTGTCCTCTTCACTTCCCACGTGTGTTTTGGGGGGTAGGAGTGGCAAGCATCTTCCCTTGATAACTGGGACCTAGGGATGCTGGTGTGGTGCCCCAGGGTGTTTGCTCTTCCTCTGCAGGTGGGATTGAAAGCAACAACTGACCAGAAGTCACTCCCCATGGCAAAGGCATAGAAAGAGGGAGGGAGGAATGGGGGTGGAGGGAAGAGAAAGAGAGAGAGAGAGAGAGGAGACTGGAATCTTGAAACAATTGTGAAAAGGGCTTTAAAAGAAGGCAGAGCTTTAGCCAGTATGATGAAGGTCCTTTGTGTTCTGTTGTTGATTCTTGGCATTATTTTCGTCCTCCCCATACTGGTCTTTGAATCCTTCATCCTGTTTCCTTTGCTCATTTGGCTACACCCTAAATCCACCCATGAAGCATGTCAGACATATGCTGCTACCAGCATGTCAGCAAAGATCAGATTCAGTACCTTTGGACTCCCAGCCCAGGCCTGTGGGCAGTCAATCTTTCACATCATAGTGTTGGTTCAAACCTGTGGCTTGAATGTTTTTGTGGGTGTTTTAAATGTCATCTCTAGTTATGGAATGAAACACTTCAAGAAGTGTTTATTGTCAGTGGGACAGATAGAAGAGAGAGAGACTTAGGGAGAGGAGACAAAGATTCCTACCCAGGTCGAGACACTCCAGGACTTGAACTAGAGGGAAGCCCAGAGGTTGAAGCAGGGAGTATTCAGCAGCTGTACTACCATGACAGGTGGGTGCAAAAGAACCAGAGAGGAAATCTACAAGCAGACAGTGTTTAAGACATCTCCTTAGAGGCCCCACTGCAGAACATCAACACAGCCCAAAGCCCCAGGGCCTTTCCTATGATGTAAGGACATTGAACAGTTGCCTAGCCACACCTCTGGGCACCTCCCATCTCAGGGGAAAAGCCAGCTCTCTGGGGCCTGAAACTAATGAGAAGAAGTAAAGTGATTTGTAACTTAACAAAGGGGCTGCTGACTGATAGTGATAATAGAAACAAAGCAGAGTCATGCAAATAGAGACGCTTGACATATGTTACTAGAAGTTTCTGAGCATGGCAGAAAAAAAGATGAAAAACACAAGAAATGGTTTCATTGACAAGTGGCTTTCTGTTCTGGTTTTGTTTGTTAAGCTTATTAGCATAGAACTACTTCAAGGGCAAATGGGCATTTGTTCCACACAAACTTCTAGAGTTTCTTATTTATATAAGTTAGTACTTGACATGCAAAATATCTAACATAGTCTTTAATTCCAAGGAACATAAATAATAATATAATCTAATAGGGAGATAAGACATACAACTATGATATAAAGCGGAATTTAAGACATTTGGCATTTAAGGATGCATAAGAGGAAAAGTCACTTCTGGCCAGGATGGTCAGGAAAGGCTTCAGGGAGGAGGTGGGGTTTCTGCTGAGTCTTGAAGCTAAGTATACCTGTAATAGAAAGAAGTGGGTTAAGGAAAAGATTAGCTGAGAAAGCATTTGAAAAAAGGTCAAATTAGGAGTTTAGTTTGATTTACATATAGGAAGAAAGGAGAAAAACCTTTTCAGGTAACTGGGACCTTGTTTCTCTAGCCTTCCCCATGAATTTGTAAGTGTTCAAAATTCTTTGCATAAATTCTTGCTCTGCTAAATGGGTCAGAGTTTTGTTTTTGTTTTATTGTTGTTTTTGCAACAACAATGCTATAGGAGAGAGTTGCAGGAAATTGTTTTCAATAAACCATTAGCAACTATGGGTGTGATAGTAATAATGTTCATTGATCAACTACTGCAAACCAGGCCCTAACTAAATGGTGGGAATACTAGAGACAACAGAAATCCTTTCCCTCGGGAGCTTGAGGATGAGTGACTTTCACATTCTACAGATGAGCAAACTGAGGCTGAGAGAGGTTGTAAAACCTGTCCAACTTCACTCATGCAGCTAGAAAGTAGCAGAACCAGGATGATTTCAAGTCAGGAAACTCCAACTCCACTGAGCTCTCTGTCACAGGTGGAAAATGTTCAGGATGTTTCTAGAAAGAACCAGAGCCCATGAATGGACACAGACCAGTTCAAGGATATATAACACCCACCCCCTTCAATAAGTAATTAGGACAGATTGGTTTTTAAAAATATGTAACTATAAAAAGTCAACTACAAAGCTATAGTCCAGCTTTTCTTCCTTCCCTTGTTCTTTGCTTTAAAAAATTATTTTGCATCAAGGGATATTAAGAATGTAAAAATGACATCCTAATGAATAGAAAATATTTTCAAATCATTACATCTTTTAAGAGTTTTGTGTCCAGGACATATAAAGAACTCTTCTAGGGCTGGGGATATAGCTCAGTTGGTAGAGTGCCTGCCTCACAAGCACAACCCCGGGGTTAAAACCCCCCACCCGCAAAAAAAAAAAAAAAAAAAAAAAAAAGAACTCTTCCAATTCAACAACAACCAAAATAAAAATGGTCAAAGGACTTGAATAAACATTTTCCCCAAGATATCTGAATGGCCAAAAAGCATGCAAAAGATTTCAATGTCATTGGTCATTAGAGAAATGTAAATCACAATCACAAAGAAATACTACTTCATAGCCACTAGAATGGCTAAACAAAAGAGAAGAGAAGAGAAGAGAAGAGAAGAGAAGAGAAGAGAAGAGAAGAGAAGAGAAAAGAGAAAAGAGAAAGAAAGAAACAGGTGTTGGACAGGACATAGAGAAACTGGACCTTTGTCTATTGCTGGTGGGAGTCTAAGATGGTGCAGTCACTGCTGAAAACCACCCAGCAGTTCCTCAAAAAGTTAAACATAGAGTTCGCATGTAAGTTGGCAACTCTACTCCTAATTATATACACAACAGAAGTGAAGGCATACATCCACAAGTGGATTTATACATAAATGTTTGCAGCAGCAGTATTTAGAATAGCCAAAGGCAGAAAAAAAAAAACCCAATATCCATCAACTGATGAATGGATAAAAAAAGATGTAGTCCATCCATCCAATGGAATAGTATTTAGCCACAAACAAGAATGAAGTACATGCTATAGTGTGGGTGAACCTTGAAAACATGGTGCTAGTTAAAAGAAACATGTCACAAAAGGCCTTATATTGTATGATTCCATTTATGTGCCAGAATAGGCAAATCCATTGGGATAGAAAGCTAGTTAGAAGTTACCAGAGAATGGGGGAGGGAGAAATGGAGAGTGAGTACTTGAGGGATACAGGATTTCTTTTTGGGGGTGATGGGAAAAATCTTGAAATTAGAGCTGGTGGTAGCACAACAGTGTGAATGCACTAAATGCCATTGAATTGTTAATTCAAAATGAGCAAAATTTGTTAATTTTATGTTATATGAATTTTACCTCAATAAAAAAATTCTCTGGGGAATAAAGGAAAGGGAAAAAAAAGAAAATATTGAAAAAAAATAGGAAGAAAAGAAAAGCTAGCTGGGACATGGGTCATGAAGGAGCAAAAAGCCAAGCAGTGGAATCTGTGCTTTGTTCTATACGCAATAGAAGCAATTGAAGGTTTTTTTTGATTCTTATTTTTGTTTTGTGTGATAATGGAGTTGAATCTTGCAGAGCAGAACAGAGTAGGGAGAGAGAACTTGTTAGATAGACCTCCTGGGAAGTCATTGCCATAGTCTAACCACAGGCCTGAACTAGCTTTGATCTACCAGCAACAGAGAGGAAATGATAGATGTGAAGAGAACCATTTCAGAACCAGTAGGTCTTGGCAACTGATTGGATATGGACAGCAAGGAAAGGCAGAAGGCATTCAGTTCTGAGATACTGAACCTGGGACCTGGGTAAACGCGGATTCTTGGAAGAAGCAGTTTCTTTTGGGGAGTTAAGAAGAAAGAGAGGAAGGAGTGATTCAGATCATTTTGAAGTCAACAGGACTAGTTAGGGATCTAATGAAAAATTCTCCAAGTAGGAACCATGACCTGGCTCTGAGGAGCAACTCAGATCCAGCTGGAGTTTATTCCGGGGATTCAAGTCCCACCCAGTCCCTGCTATTTCCCCAGAGTAGCAAGTCAGGCTCCATGATTTCCCCAACTGAACAGGGTGAAGCTAGGACCAATGGAGACATCTGCCTGCTTCACCCAGCATGAAGGGAGAGGGTGGTTGTAATGAAGGTCCCAGGAAGGTCCCAAGGAAGGTCCTGCCTGTCACTGTGCTCCCATAGGGTTTGGAGGAACGCCACAAAGCACAAAGATGCTTCAGGGACACAGAGACCCGTGGCTGGAGTTACAGAGACCTGAGGTTGGGAATCATCTCTTAATAGCTGAAGTGAGAAGGGAAGAGACCTCAGAGGTGACTGTAAAGAGGACAATAGAAGGCAGAGCCAAGGACATACCTGGGGAATACATGGGGGGAGTGCAAGGAAAGGAGAACTAGAAGATTCTTGAGAGGATTTGGAGAAGGAGGGGTAACAGAGGTAGGGCAGGAACCAGGGGAATACTATGTCAAGAAAGAAGATCATGTCCTTTCACAAAAAACCCTGTGAAGCTACTTCCTTAGTCAGGTGACATGACCATATGCTGAGGGAGAGGAGGTACACGGAGCACATGTTTGTGGTTGAATAGTGGGGGGAGGGGTGGGGAAGAGGGAGCACGCTGAAGCTTGAGAGGTTAACCAGACACCCTGAGGAGGCATTTGTTGGTTTCTTAGTCAGCATGACTATATGTTGAAGAGGTATTCAAAGGCGGGTGACATGAAGGTTCAGAGGTGGTGGTGGGAGACTCCCAGATGGGTTTAAGAGGAGAAGAATGGGGCTTCATCAAAGACCAGGAACTGCTTCTTCTGGAATGCCCTAAAGAAGAACAAGAATGAAGTCAGAAATTTTTGGAGGAAAAGAGGGAGTTCATTTTGGTTTGAGTTCCCTGCCCAAACAGACCCTGAGACAAAGATTTGGGTACAGTTAGTATATTTGGGTGTGTGATGGAGCAGATGACCACTATGGGCAACAAGAGCTCAGTCTTGCTGTGGATATTTGTAAGTGTGTGGAATATGTCTCAGAATTGTCCCCCAAGGAGTGAGGAGGGTGGGGTGGAGAAGCAATCACTCATGGATTGAGAGTTGCTCCTGGGGGTGAACACTATGGAAAAGCCCTCAGAGAAGCTTTGTGGTAGGGGGACTTCTCTGTAGGTGGCCTCCATGGTCCATGGTGCATGGTGCATGTGTGTGCCTGTACACATGTGTGTGGCATTGGCTACAGGCTAAAGAGTCTGTGTTCGTCAGGGAAAGGGAATCTGAGAGCCTGGTGTGCTGGTATTTCTGAGAGAGGAGTGAGGACCCAGGGTAGGCTCAGATGTTGTACAGGGGAACTTGCTGGGTTGAACTGTGGAGAAGGTTCTTTCCTACATAGAAGATATGTCTAAAAAATACACCAGGGGGAGGGGACAGGGAGAGAACAACAGGGAAAACGGCTGGTTATCAATCATGATAAGAGTTTATTTCTGGCTCTACTGAAGTCACAGATTTGGAAAAAAATGGGAATTGAGGGAGATTACTTTGAAATTACAAGAGAAGGATCCTAGGGAAAGTTAGGATCCACAAATTTAGTTTCTGGAAATTGGAACCTGAAAGTCTCTCTCTTGATTTTTTTTTTTTTGTTTGTTTGTTTGTTTTTCCTTTGATACTTGGAAAACAGAAGACCAAATGCTATGATTTTAAGCTGCATGCCAGACTCAGCATTATGTGATTCCCAATTACATTTATGTTTCAGTGGTGCTCTCTGCTGATCTCCTCAATAAAGCCATCCTAATGGCAGGGGTTAATACCAGCCCATTGAAGGTTTGCAGAAGGAAGAGCCCAAATGTTGCTAGGAGAAAAAGCCCTGGTGAATGGAAAGATGCCAGTTGGAAACTTCATCTCCATAGACATGGCTACTGTCGAACACACCCCACAGGGCTAGGAACAGGGCACAAAAGGAAATGCTTATCCTTCCACACCTCTGAGGCCATGGACAGAGTGTTCATGGGGGTCTAACCCAGAATTTGAGATGCCCTCCTCATGTTTGACAATTACTGATGCCACGTTGGGACAAATACCCACTTAGTTTTATCAGGGCTTTGAGTACAAGCAATTTATGTAGAAGAAATCCAAGGTACTTGGTTAAAATGCAGATGAGAAGGTGAGAATTGAATTCATTTCTCATTAGATCCATCATGTAAAGAAATATGTCAAACGCATTCTTCTATGCAGCAAATTTGTAACCTTAAAAGCAATTTGGTTAATTTAACATGATTTATTGTCTAAGAAAATACTGACTCATTCTTGAGATTTTTAAAATAATAACAGAATGAATATCTTATCATGTTGCTCAGCTACTAAATTAATTGACTTTAATTTCCTGGGTTCCCCCTCCTTTTCCTTCATATGCTCTTCTTCAGTACTTTTCTTTTTTTAAAGCTGTTTTTCCAAAAGTTAAGACAAATGGATTTGTGATCCTGGCTCCAGGATTTGCTTCCATTTGCCAGGTCCATTATAATTTTAGCCCTAATGATTTAAAATCCATCAATAAATAAAGAGGATGCAATAGAACCCTTTTATACCAGGTGGAGGGACCCAGGATAGCAGCCCCATTATAGGCCTCAGGATCCTATGGGAAACTGTGTCCAACACCAGGTAGTACAAGAAGTTGGAGACCAAGAGGTGGGTACCACCAATAGGTTGTGGGATCCTCGGCACTTGAGTTGACCTCAGGATTTCAGTCTGTATCTATTAAGTCAGCAAATTAGATAATTTCAAATACCTACACATCTGAAGTGTCTAAATAAATGATTGGATAATAAAGATGTCATTTCTTTTTTCAAAATGTTTTTAAGTGATACTGTTTTTTTTTTTCTTCTGGTGAACGTGTTTATTTTCCAAAACTTAGTCTAATAACAAAGGGGATGTTTTACCTAAATCTATGAGGTGGTGAAGGGCTGGCTATGTACATGCATGCAGCTCAACCATGCTTCTTGTTTCTTGTTTGCTTTTTTTCTCAGAAGCTAGTGCCTTAATTGACAAGGAAAAAGACTGGGATCTCCCTGTGGAAGGATGATATCCATGGAGCCTTCTAAATAATTGGAATGGAGGGTGTTGAAGAGCCAGAAGAGCCTCTTCACTGCTTATCTATAACAAGCCTTCCCCTGGAGATTCTGGATTAGTATAGCTGAGGTGAGGCTTGGAATCTTTATTTTTCTGAAATTCCTCTGGATAATTTTGATGTATTTTAACTATGTAAATCATGGGTCTGGTCCAATCCATTGCTGATAAAAACCTAGGATCAAGTAGGTTCAAAGGGAAGCCCAGTATTATAGGCTCAGCTACTAATAGGGCAAAACCCAAACCCAGGTCTCTTGGCTTTCAACTGTTTTTTCTTTCTAGTACAAAACACATCAGAGGGATGGAGGTGTGACTATGAGCTTTGGAGGTATAGCCTTGGTGGGAAAGTGACCTGTAGACTTGTCTTCAATAGTGTAGTCAACTCATTTCTTCTGCAGAGAATCTTAAAAATCAACACAAATAAGATAAAGACAGCAAATTTTAAAAAGATTAAGAGAACAAAATTGCTGTCCAGGAATGCACACTGCCTGGAGATCATCAGAAAATAAAATAAAAATGTGATTTTAAAAAATATACATTTTATTTACATACATGTAATACTTAACAGGATTTTATATACTTAACTTGAGGGTCACCCCCTCCCCCAATTGCACATTATTTCATTATAGATTTGTTTCATTTATTCTCTTCCAAAACTCAGCTATGCTACTGCCATGCCCGAGATTTTCAATATATACTTTCAATTTTTTGGAAAGAATTTGGAAGTCAGGCAAGGTGATACATTCCTATAATTCCAGCTACTTGGGAGGCTGACACAGGAGGATGGCAAGTTTGAGGTCAACCTGGGCAACTTAGGTAGGCCCTGTCTCAAAATAAAAAGTTTTTAAAAGGTCTGGGAATGTAGCTCAGTAATAGAGTTATTAGTCTACCAAGGCCCTGGGTTCAGTCCCCAGTAACACACACACAGACACATGCAAGTATTTGGTGTGGTTTTGGAGAAGTTCCCAAGACAATTTGTTACTGTCACTGGTATCTTAAGACAAACTCATGGAATATGGAGCTAAATAGGGTATTAGAACCTTTTTATGGCTTTCGTATACCTTTCCCCATTCCACACAAAACAGTGTGCATGTGTATGCACAGGCACATGAACACAAGTGCAGAGAATCAATCTCTCTCTCTCCTCTCTCTCTCTCTCTCTCATCTTGGTGTGTGAAACTCAACATTAGTAAAAGAGTAGATTATGTCTTAAAGGTGCCCCTCTTCAGAGAATGAAATAGTCCCAGGAAAACAGGCATTCCAGGGTCCCACAGGGTGTGAAAGTGTTGAATGGCACAGTCAAGTGGGGACCCTGTAGAAAAGGAAGAAGACCACGAGTGAGGGCTTTCTGACCACACAGGGTTTTTTCAGTGCTGATCTGCAAAGTGACGTGATGAGAACCTTGAGAAATCTTGACATCATCTTCTCTGCATGTATCTGCCTCTGAGATCATCAATTGAGAAGGTCAGGTGCTTTGTGGGGAAGGCCTGAGCCTGCTTGGCCCTCCTGCAGGGAATGAACAGCAGTCAAGATTATAGGATTCTTTTTTATTTCCAAAGTGTCTTCCACTTATAATTTCTCTAGGATGAGTAAGATATTTGGCTCTTTTTTACTTACTTCTTTAAATTTCATTTGGAATTTCATATCAGTTTATGAATTTAAATTAGAAATTGATTAGTATTAGTGTATAGTTGATGGATCATTTTATAAGAAAACTTAATTAACCAATCTGGGTCATAGTGATGTATTTTCAGCTCCCGACTTTCTGGTGCCATCAATTGGAGTTCTTGGCATTGTGCTATGAGGAAAGAGTTATCAAGTAGATCTGGTGACTTACTCTTTGCATATATCAAGGAATGGCGATTGCCCTGAAGCCACCCTGGGAATGTTGCCCTTAAATTATTCTTATGTTGGTCACTGAAATTTTTCCCACATATAACAGGAGTAATGGACTGTGCGAGACCAGATCATCACATTTCTTTATACAAACATCAAGACTGATGATGGGCACCTACATTCTCTGTAAGAGTCCTGAATTTTTATTGCAATGGCCAGTTGCTAACAGTATATGCCTATGTGACTAGCCCCTCCACAGAAACCCTTGACCTTGAGACTCAAATGACTTCTCTGGACAGAGATATTCCACACATGTGCCTGGAATTTGCTACCAGAAGAGGGCATTCCAATAGTCTTGGAAGAAATCCACGGCTTGCACTGGATTTCTCTGGGTTCTGCCAATGCACATATATTGCCTACAGTTTTCATTTGATATAATAAATCTTAGCCCTGAGTATAATTTACTATTGGGTCTTGAAAGTCCCCGACAAGTTGCTGAATTTAAGGAAGTGTGATCTTCAACATACCTCACCTTGAAGGCTCTATACACCACACACCAAATTTCTTACCAGTCCTGAATAGGTTAACAACCTCAAGCCAGTCATCTTGTAGAATGCATAACTTAAACTTATCGCCATAAATCTGGTACCTGGCATGTCAGGCGAAAGCCATATGTCTTGGTTTCTCTGCATGGTATTTAAATTTCTCAATGGGATGGACATACTGTCTAGAAGCTCATCCTCTCTGTCCAGGTCCTGAAACTCTGATCGTATCAGCTCTTCCCATCTTTATCTTGCCTTGTCTCTGCCCTCTCCTTATGGTCACTTGCCCTTGACTGTACCCACCCTAGTCATTACTATTTCTAGCTCTACCTATACATATAGCCTCACTATCATTTTGGAGGTTTGGAACACTACCTAGCTTTCAGGCCATCCATTCCAAGAAGGAAATGAGCAGTTAAAATGTCTGTTTTGAAAACCCAGTCTGTCCAAGGGAGCACATGGAAGTATATGCAGATGGAAGGAGGAAGGTGAGCCAGACAGCCCAGAGTTGTATTAAGCAGAGTGAGGAAGGCATCTGTATAGGAGGGAAACCTGGCATAAAATGTCAGAGTTCAGCAGGGTAAAGAAAGCATTCATGAGGGATGAAGGTGTTTACACATGAAGGTGACCAGGCTGGGGGGTGGAGTCCAACTGGGATGAGGAAGTGTCTGCTGAGAAGTTAGCCTGATTCTGGGACAAGTGAGGAGGGCATCCATGCCCTAGTAGCACTGGTCTAATGAGGAGTGGCATAGCCCATCCAAACTGAGAAGGATGTTTACATGGTAGGAAGGGTGACAATGGAAGGGAGATTGGCTTCATAAAAAAGAATTGATCAAATAACCAAGTATATTGATGATAATGGGAACCAAGTTTGTCATTGGTGGAGAAGAGAACAAATATGAAAAGGGAGAAAAGTAAAATGAATGTTGCAGTATTGCATTGAAATTGAAGAATTGGTGTGGACTCATTATTTTAAATAGAAATAAATAAATAAAATGCAAACTTTCAGAAACAATAGTTGGGAGCTTTGGCTCAGTTCATTGAAAAAGTCTCAGAATTGGTAAGTCTTTTAGCTATGAGCACACCTAGTACCCAGGTGACCCAGATCTTAGAATCCAAATAACTTTCTGTCCTAAAGGTATCATAGCTTCTTGATTCCAGATAAGTCTAGAACATTCTTTTGGCCTGAAAGTGGTGAGGAATGGTTCAAAGAATGATAAGGGCACAGGAGCTGCTCCTTTAACAAAAAGGAGCAATTAGACCATCAAAAAATATTTATAGTGTTATATTTCAAACTATTGAATGAAACAGGAAATCTAAAGTATACAGTGATATAAATAAGTGAATGAAAAGAAGTTTGAGGAATAAGAGTATATTTACCTTGACTCAAAGTACTTTTCCACAAAATAGTTATTAACAATAAAAGGAAAGAAAATTAACCTTATAGTAGAGAAGCCTGGCAGATACCACCTTAATCAAATTACCCAAGTAAGCATCACCAGTAATAGGGCAACTCAAATTATGTACCACTTGATGGGATGCAATGAAAAAAATATGGCCTCGATTATAGGATACTCCTGCAGAATTGCTTAATGTAAATAGAAGCACAAGGAATTATCAAACTCAAATTGAGAAGCTTTTCCCCCAAATACCTGGTCTGTCATCTTCAAAGGTGCCAAGGTCATGAAAATCAAGGAACGATCAGGAATATGCCAGACTGAAGGAAACTAAAGAGACAGCTTTTACAGCTAAATTAAAGGAGGGATTTCAAATACTTTTGCTCCTATGGACATTATTGACACAACTGGTTAAATTTAGTGGACTTGAGGATTAAATGATAGTGGTATATTAATGTCAATTTTGTGATTTTAATGGTTGTGTGTGGTTCTACAGGAGAATGTTCTTATTTATAGGAAATACACGTTCAGGTATTTGGGTATGATGGGGCATCACTGGAAGTTTATTCCAGAGCAGCTCAGGAAAAAAATCTTTTGCACCATTATTTCAACCTTTCTGCTACTTTGAGATTTTTTCAAAATATAGTGTTTAAAATGTTGGCATTTAAAAAACACAATGAATCCCTTTTTCATTAATTAACTATGATAAATAGGAAATCATATGAGATGGCAAGGAACAAAAATAGTAAGTGGGAAATAAAAAACCAAGAAAAAGTTCCTATGCTCCACACTTGTTTCCAAGGTAAAGGACTGTCTATAGAGTAAGTTGGAAATATTTAGGGCCCTGTGGGTGGATGATTCCTGAAATCCCATCTCATCTACCCAGCTACCTCCCCTTCCTTACAGATGTCAGGGGACAACAACAGATTACCTTCTGGTCCAACCTTTGTTTTTATTTATTTATTTATTTATTTATTTATTTTGCTTAAGCCTCTATTTCAGTTTTAGAAAGAACAAAAGTATTTTTCTGGTTTAATTTACTGGCCCTAACCTGACAAAAATCTAAGTCCTTATGCCAGTTTTGAAACCACTAACTTCTAGAAATTTGTTCTTTAAAAAAAAAATTTAAGGCAGCAACATTAGCTCTGAGATTAAATTTAAGTAGAGCTGCCAGATAAAAAGAATCAAATTAATGAAAACAATATTTGGCAATACAGGTAAAGAAGGAAGAAAAGACACCTCCAAGCTTCTCTAAAGGTCCCACCTGGTAAGTCCTAATATTTCTATCCTGTTCACTTTTTTGGACACTGTGTCTGTATCCTGAGACCAGGAAAGCTCTGCAGGGAAGAGTGGACATGCATAGAGGTAAATACAGAAATGATCTTAAAAACAAGCATCCAACACTAGTTTTTGACAAGACTTTGAAATTAAGTCAGAAAAGTAAAGTAAGAGTAATTCAGTGACATGAATAGGCTTTTGTGTTTGAAATGACTGTAGGAGCTGTTGCCGCCTTCTGGTCAACAATTCTTGTGAAAGTTTCCACCAGGTCCCTTCTGTGCAAGAGGCCATTTCTCAGAGGTGCCTGGGGATCCACTGATGAGACGTGGACTTTAAGTGGCTAGTTAGGAAAGTTCTCAGTGGAAAGGAAAGTTCTCCCAGCCACTTAGACACAGGCTCATGAAAAAGCAGGAGAAAAATGTTTCTCAGAGTGTAGGTCTTCTAGTTCCCCTCAGAGGAGTGGGAACCTTTAGTTTCTACTGGAAACTAAATTATTATGCCCCACACCCTACAATATTCATATTGTGTTAGCTTTCCATTGCTGTGACAAAATACCCAAGGAAAAACAATTTAAAAGGAGGAAAGATTTATTTTGGCTCACACCATCAGTCCAAGGTTGCTTGGCCCTGTTACTGTGGACCTGTAGCAAGACTTCAGGCTGGTGAGGGTGTGGTGGAACATAGCTGCTCACCTCATGGCAGCCAGAAAAGAGAAACAAAAAGAGGGTGGGAGGGGCCAAAGACAAAATATACCCTTCAAGAGCATATCCCCACAGACCCAAATTCTCCAATTAGGCCTATCTCCCAATGTTTCCAACATATCCCCAAAGCCCATTTATCTATGAATCCATCAATGGATGGATTAATGGATGGATTAATCCATTAAATGGCAAGATTAGAGCCCTCATGATCCCATCACCTCCCAAGGCCCCACCTCTGAACACCAAGCTTTTAGCACATGACCCCTGGGCAGACATTTCAGATCCAAACAATAACACATGCACTGAGCCCTAAACCTCCAGTGTGAAGGTATTTGGAGGTGAGGTCTTTGGCTCTGCCGTCACGAATGGAACTAGTGTCTTATAATAAGAGACTTCAGGGAGCTGCCTCGCCCCTTCTGCCATGTGAGGATATACAAAGAAAGTGCTACCAATGAACCAGGAAGAGGGCTCCCACCAGAACCCAAGCATACTGACACCTTGATTTTAGACTTCTAGCTTCCAGAACTGTGAGCAACAAATTTCTTTTGTTTATAGGCCATGGGTCTGAGGTAGTTTTTTTACAGGAACCCAAAGAGACTAAGATAGTTGCTTGTCCAGCTGGCTCCCTTACCTACTTAAAATTAAAAGGCTAAAAGATTCCATTAGATGCACTCTCTTTTTGACACCTTTATCTCTCTTTCCTTTATCTGTTTCCTCTTGATGCCTTTGATTTTCTTGGTGTTTGCCCTTTCCTTGTTTTAAAAATCTGGTTGATTTTGGTTGACATGAGTTTAAATGTGTCTATATTTTTGCTTATCAAAAAAAATATGCCAACATCAGTTTGGACTGTCCTGGAAATGGAAGATAAATTTTTTACCAGTATCTTTATAGTTCAGTCCTTTAAAGAGAACCACTATTTCCCATTTCCCACCAACTTGGAGGCAGCTCTAGAAGGGAATATCTCCAGGAATGTAGTTTCATATGCATGGAGCATAATTACTATTATATGGTCATATTTTGGTCATTTGCTCATTTATGACATAATAGACAATAAATATTTTTTCTTTTGCTACATGTAGAAATGCAAAGTCAGATCTTACAGACAGAGTTCTTAGCCCAGCAACCAACAGCATCAGTATGAATGATTATCATCTCAGGAAGCACAGTGGAAGAATGTCTGACTGGGTGGCAGGAAGGCTGTCTTGAGTTTGGTTCTGAAGAATGAGTAGCACAGAAACCAGAGAAAGAAGTGGGAAGAGAATTCCCTCCAGGAAAAGGAGGATTAATGGAGGCCCAGAGGCAAGAAAAGTCCCGAAATCTTCAAAGAACACCCAGTAGGCCCACCTAAGCAGGACACAGGAAGCGCTGTAGGGAATGACAAGAAATGGGGTGGAGGGCAGGAAAAGAAGGAGAGCTTGAACATTGCTCTAAAAATCTCTAGAATATTACCTCTAGAGTCTTTTGGTGTCCATGGTTTTATTAAAAACAAAATTGCATTTACCATGTGGGGCCATAGTTTCCAGAAATTGGGAATGTGTTAGAACAAATATAAGTATGTTTACCTCCCCCCCAAAAAAAATAGGGCAAAATATTTGGAAACATAATGGACGTTTATAATCTGGGGGACCTGAATCATAAATATGTATGCTTCCCTTCTTACTTTTTTCAATGGATTTCTGCATCCTCAGGGATTTAAATAGATTAAGATTTCAGGGATATCCACATTGCTTATAACCCTAATAGCATGGGGTTGGCAGAGATATTTAGAAAATTTCAATGAATAGAATTTCCTATTTAATCATGCAACAAATATTGAGAACTACAGTGCTGAACACTCTTCATAGGTGCTAGCAATATAGCAGTGAAGAAGATAAAGTTTGCATGGATGGTGGTGGGAGAAAATGGAAGCCAAGCAAAAAAAAAAAAATTGTGTAAATATTTATGTAAATAAATATATAAATTTCATTTATTCTATTGAAAGGCGATCAGTGCATTGGAAAAAAAATAAAGCAGAGAAGGGATATAGGAAGTGCCAGGCGTTAGGAGGTTGAATTTTAAATCTGAAAATTAAAAAATTTAAGTTTAAATTTTCAAAATCAAAATTCAATGATCAGGGTAGGCTTTTTGAAGGTCTCATTTAAGCAGATCTGAAAGAATATATAGTGTAGAAAGAAGAGTTAGTGCAGAGGCCCTGAGCAGGGAGCTTGCCTGGCAGATGTGAAGATTGAGAAATGACAAGGACATCAGCGTGGCTAGAGTCAGGTTAGCCAGAGTCAGTAGCAGAATACTAGGTTAGCCAGGTGGTTCTTCTGGTATGGACTGCCTCAGCTGAGCTATGACTTGCCTCACAGTTCAGCTGGGGCCAGGTGCTTTAGGAAGGCTTTGTATCCTATGTCTGGTGGTTGACAGGCTGGTTGTTCTAGGCTGTAATGGTTAATTTGAATTGCCAACTTGATTGGATTAAGAGATGCTGATGATTAAAAGGCTTCTGGGTGTGTCAATAAGGGTATGTCTAGGAACAATTGGCATGTTGGATAGCCAACTGAGATAAGACCCTCCCTTATCGTGGGCAACACTGTCCAATACGATGGTGGCTTGGAGGGAATAAAAGTTGGAAAAACAAAGAAGCAGCAGCAGATGCAAGCTCAATTCTTCTTGAAGGAATTCTTGATTGCTGTTTTGATTGTCTGAGGATATCAAACTCTCACTTCATTTTTTCAAAGGGGACTCTGCCAGTGATTCTCCAAGGAGTTTCCAGAAGAAACCTTCGATCTCAGACTAGGGTAGCACCGTTGATCCCTCTTGTTCTGGGACTTCTGCCTCTTGGACTGCGCAGCTACTTGTTCTTCCAGGTCTGCAGCACCATTGCAGTATGTAATATGGAGTAGATTTGTGATGCTGTTGTATCCTCCTGGCACTGTCATTCTTAAAATTCAAACAGGACAGTGTTCTCTCCAGCAGGACAAACTGCCTATGAACTGGGGACCCCACAGCACACTATCCTACCATTAGTTTTATAATAATATACTAATAGTATCTGTTTTCATGGCTGGCCCTCCAACAGACTACAATTTCATCCAGAGTTAGGAAATCTATAAATCACAAATGCCCGACACCAACTTCTAGCATACAATAAAGATGCCTGGAAATATATGAGATATCCAATGGCCTTTTGCTTTGACTGCTTGTTTCTCTTCCCTAAAAAAAGAATTGATCCCAAGTCATGGTGACCACAATAAGGAGGAACAGAACTGTTCTGGGCAGACATAGGCAAGAGTATGGAGAAATATAAACAGTATAGAACAGGGGAACTCCTTGCTCATGGGATTATTGTTTGGCTGTGCCTGTTTGAAGATTACTATGGTATGTGTCAACTTGACTGGACTAAGAGATGCCCAGGTAGCTGATAGACATTATTTCTTGATTTATCTGTAAGGGTGTTCCCCAGAAAGGGATAGCATTTAAACCAGTGGACTAAATAAAGAAAAATCAGTCCTCACCAATATGGATGGGTATCATCCAATTTCTTGAGGACTGAACAAAAAGGCAGAGGAAGTGTGAATTCCATCTTTTTTCTTAAACTGAGATATTCATTTTCTCCTTCTCAAGCATTTGAGCTTCTCATTCTCAGTTCTTCAGCCTTAGTTTGGGAGTTCATCATTGGCTCCCCTGGTTCTCAAGCCTTTGGGCTCAGAAACAAGCATATCTCTTGTTTTCTAGGGTCTCCAGTTCATAGGTGTCAGATAATAATGGGTCTTCTCACTGGCCCATTCCAATAATGAATCTCTCAGATACATTGGCATAGATATCTCTTATTGGCTTTGTTTCTTTGGAGAACACTAATTCAATTGATATTTCTAAAATGTACCCACCAACACTCCTACTCAGACATCAGACATCTCCAGTTCTAAAACCAGGAAGGCTCAGCAAGGACATATGGTACACGTTCTCTGGACCAGGCTCTGTTCTGGCACTGAGACTTATAGCACGAGCAAAGTACACAAAGGTCCTGGCCCTGGTGGAGAAGATATCTACACATAATAGACATCAGAAGTCAATAAATGATGGGGTACGGAGGGAGCTAATAGTGCCTGGGGGCTGAGGAAGGGCAAAGAGAGCTAGGAAGGCACTGGTGACAATAATACATAGGGGTCAGCATAGTCAACAAGATGAAACTTGTCAATACAAAGCTTATTCTAGGCATTTGGAGGATGATTGTATTAGTTTTGATAGAGCAAAGACCTGAAGATGGTGAGAAAGTTAATGACTTGGGTTGCTGGGGGAAGCACATTCAAGGCCAAGGGAAGTATCAGCATGGTCCTAAGGTAGAGTTGTATTTAATGTGTTTGAAAAACAGCAAGGAGGTGTTGGGTCAGTCATAACTTCTGAAAGAGCTGCTTCAGACTAGCCTCACCAGGTAAAATTACCATCACTTCTTGCCTTACTTTGTCTTTTGGGTAGAATTCTTCATTATTATTTTATTATTCCCATTGTTTTAAGTCTGGATAAACAGACTGGACCTCAAATTAAGTGACTGAGTGTTTTAGTCAGCTATTTCACTGCTGTGACTAAAAGATCTGACCAGAACAATTTTAAAGGAGGAAAAGTGTGAGGGTTCACAGTTTTAGAAGTCCTAGTCCATAGAAGGTTGGCTTCATTCCTCAGGGTTCGAGGTGAGGCAGAGCATCATGGTGGAAGAGTGGCAAAGAGAAGCAGCTCATATCATCTTAAAGCAGAGAGGGAGAGACCATTCGCCCAGACATAAACACAAACCCAAAGCCACACCTCAATTCCCATCTCTTCCAACCACACCCTACCACTTTGGTTACTACTCAGTTAATCCCTATTAGGGGATTAAATCACTGATTGGGTTAAGACTCTCACAACCCAATCATTTCTCCTCTGAACCTTCTTGCATTGTCTCACAGGTGAGCTTTTGGGGGACACCTCACATTCAAACCACTGAGTGAATGCGTATGTGGGGGCCCATCATAGGAAGAGGGGTGCTGCCAGGCTGAGAAATGACCTTGATTTCATAATTTTAACATTCTCTCCAAACGGGGGAAAATAGTTATCAGATATCATGTGTATAGATTTAAAAAGGTAATTTATTAAATATCAATTTATGAAATATAAAACAATTTTTATAATTTTGTGTTGGTATTCATTTATTTTAATATAACCAGATCCTCAAGAAATGAAAGTATCCATATTGCTCAAAACTTCAAGAAGCCTTGTTAGTGTAATTGGTTCATTCCAACTCTAAATCTTCCAAAAGTAGTATTGATATGGTCAATAGTAAAGTCTTCAAATTATGTGGACAGCATGCAATATGACTTGATTTGGAAAGGGTTGTCCTTGCAAATGTTCTAGTTAATGGTGGCAAAGTAATTTATTAGATTTTTAAAAGTGCCTAATATTATTTTTCTCTTTTAAAAGCATATCAATTGTTCTAAGATATTATACTCACTTTGCAGAATCGTATAATCTAGTTTGGGCAAAAAATTTATAATGCAAGTCAATGTACACTTTACGTACTAAATGAAGGACACCAAGTAAGAGTCGAGATCGGTTCATTGGAGGCTGGGATAGCAAGGGAAGAAGTCGTGGAACAGATGTCAGTCAGCTTTCCATTATTATAACTAAATACTGGAGATAATCAACTTGAAGAGAAAAGATTTATTTCCTGGTGGTTAGGTAGCTAGCACACCATGGTGGCAATGCATGGCAGAGCAAAACTGCTTGCCTCAAAACCAGGCAGCAAAACAGAAAGAGGAAGTGACCAGATCCCACAATCCCCTTAAAGGGCATGCCGCCAAAGACCTGAAGACCTCCCATTATGTCCCACCTTTTAAAGTTTCCACCAACTCCCAATGGTGCAAGCCTTTATTGCAGGCTTATTGGGAAACACTTAAGATCCAAGCTGTAGCAGAAGGCCTTTGGAAATACTGAGCAGAGAGATTTTCTCAATGCTTTGTTGCCTGTTACAAACTGTGGTGAAAGGTGCTAAGCTGTCTATCCATGGCCATTCTCTTGATATCCCTGTTAATAGAACTCTAGTGTTATTCAGGTATCCAATGGATATCCACTAATGATGAGGGATGGTTCGTCTTACCCCAGCTTCAGGAAGTGAATCATGATTGGTCTAAAAAAGTGAGTGTGCTAGTTCAGACTTGGAGACACCGGAGGAAGCCTGGGTAAGGTTTTCTTCTTGAATCAAGATGCAAGACTACACCACAAAAAGAGAGTTAGTTTTGTGACTACCATGGCTTTTACTCCTTTGAATGCAATTGTGTGACAATGTGACACACGGACTGCAAGAGCCATCTTGTAAACATGAGGAAATAGATTTTCACTCTGGGTTACAGGGATCATTGATCACTTACTTTTCAACATCTGGTCCAGGAATAATATATGTCCCTCTTAGGCAGATTTTCTATCACATACACTGGAATGCATCCTAACTGATATGCCAACAATATTATTTAAAATTTGTCTTCTAACACAGAGACAAACCCACATAAGTACAGTTATCTCATACTAGACAAAGGAGCCAAAAACATACAACTCATACTTGACAAAGGAGCCAAAAACATACAATGGAGAAAAGATAGCCTCCTCAACAAATGGTGCTGGCAAAACTGGAAATCCATATGCAATAAAATGAAATTAACCCCCTATCTCTCACCCTGTACAAAACTCAACTCAAAATGGATCAAGGATCTAGGAATTAAACCTGAGACCCTTCACCAAATAGAAGAAATAGTAGGCCTGAATCATCTTCATGTTGGCTTAGGACCACACTTCCTTAGCATGACCCCCAGAGCTCAAGAAATAAAAGGAAGAATCAATAAATGGGACAGATTCAAACTAAAAAGATTTTTCTCAGCAAAAGAAACAATCAATAAAGTGAAAAGAGAGCCTACAGAGTGGGAAAAAATCTCTTCCACACACACTTCAGACAGAGCACTGATTTCCAAAATTTATAAAGAACTTATAAAACTTTACACCAAAAATGCAAAGAACCCAATCAATAAATGGGCTAGGGAACTGGGCAGACACTTCACAGAAGAGGATATACAGGTGATCAACAAATATATGAAAAAGTGCTCATCACCTCTAGTAATTAGAGAAATGCAAATTCAAACCACCGTAAGATTTCATCTAACTCCAATTAGAATGGCAATTATCAGAAACACAAGCAATAAGAAGTGTTGGCATGAATGTGGGGAAAAAGGCACACTCATACATTGCTGGTGGAGCTGCAAATTGGTGCAGCCACTCTGGAAAGCAGTATGGAGATTCCTCAAAAAACTTGGAATGGACCCACCATTTGACCAGCTATCCCACTCCTCGGTTTATATCCAGAGGTCTTAAAATCAGCAAAGTATAGGGATGCAGCCACATCTCTGTTCATAGCTGCTCAATTCACAATAGCTAGATTGTGGAACCAACCTAGATGCCCTTCCATTGAAGAATGGGTAAGGAAACTGTGGTATATAGACACAATGGAATATTACTCAGCCATAAAGAAGAATAAAACTATGGCATTTGCTGGTAAATGGGTGGAGTTGGAGAATATCAGGCTAAGTGAAATAAGCCAAGCCCCAAACACCAAAGGCCCAATGTTTTCTCTGATCAGTGGATGATGATACATTAAGGGGGTGAGGGGCGGGTCATGGGAGCGGACAAGAAAGGAATGGAGGAAGTATGGATGGCATAGAGGAAAATGGGACGGGAGGGCATGTGGAAAGGAAAGATAGTAGACTGAGACAGACAGTATTACCCTATGTATACATAAGATTATATGAATCATGTGAATCTACATTGTGAAAAAAAGATAAATTCCCTGCAGTATAGTTATATCAAAATGGGCTCTACTGTCATGTATAATTAAAAAGAACCAATAAAAGAACTTGTGAGAACTGAAAAAAAATTTTCTTCTAAATGCCAAGAATACTCCTGTATAAAATGTTCCTATATAGTTGCTTTTTAGAACTCTCTCCCAGAAATCCCACATGATCTTGTATGAATTAATTATTTTTCCTAACTATGTCAGATTTTATGGTTAATTTTTCAAACACTAGGATAAGAGATGCCCTGACTAACAATCCACACTCCCAAGTGATCACATCCTTGCTTTTAGAGGGTACATTTACCAACCAATCAACACATGTTTACAGGTGGTCCCTGACTTTATGATGGTGTGAAAGTCATATGTGTTTGCTGAAAACTCACCTTCAAATTTGAATTTTAATTTTTTCCTCTTGGGGATGCTGTATGGTAGCAATGAGCCACAGTGCCTAGGGGGTCTCTCAATTACGGGGGTGAACAACTGATTCCCTATAGCATGCTGCATTACTAAGCTATGGTGTTCAGTAAGTTAAAGGTACTAAATAGATTTTGACTGACAATATTTTGTTGTTGTTGTTTGTTTGTTTATTTGGTGCTGGGTATCGAATCCAAAGCCTTGAATTTGCTTTGCACATCCTGTACTACTGAGGTACACCCCAGGCTCAGTACTTTGAACTTGCAATAGGTTCATCAGAATGAGGAGCATCAGTCTCTGCCCTTGAAAAGCTTATGATACAGTTACTGGCATTATAGTTATTGCTATCACTGCATTTTATAAGGGTCTTATGTCCCATTGATTCATTCAGATTACATGGTCATGGAAGAAGGTGCTCATACGTCACTCTTAGAACCTCCTAGTTCTGAACCCTTAGAAGAAGTTTCTTTTACTTTTCATCAGTTGCTTGTGGAGAAGAATTATAGAAGTGACACATTCATTATAAAGAAGATTGTGGCAGAACAAAAGATGTCAAAAAAAAAAGATGTCTAGAAAATAAAATACCTGTTGCAATTCTTGGCACCAAATAGGACCTCTTAAATGTCCTTTTTTTTTTTTTTTTTTTTTACTGTCTCCTCTAATACTAAGTGCCACTAGATGGCAGACTTTGGGTCTAAAAACTACTCATTTATACATAAAAATATTTATTGGGTTTTCTCTAACAGTGTTACTTGGTACCTTTTAATGTGTCAAAGTAATATAAATCCATTTGAGTCCCAAATATTTGAAATCATTAACATGTGGGCAGCAAAGAGCTTTTTATGCAGGAAAACTGTCTACTGCTGCACCTTGGTCAGTACTTAAAGGCAGATAAATCTGCCTAAAAGTAATAATTGTGACTGTTATGTTACATTCACACATTAAATGTTACATTTATTTTTCTTTCTTTCATTTTTGTGTGTGTCCTGGAATCAAATCCTGGGCAGCATGCTAGGCTAGTGCTTTACCACTGAGCTATATCCCCAGCCCTATTGATTGATTGACTGATTGATTAATACATTGATTTTGGGTACCAGGGACTTAACCCAGGAGAACTATTTTACCTCTTAGTCACATTCCCAGCCATTTTTTATTTTTTATTTTTAAGACGGTCTCTTCCTAATTTGCTTAGGGCCTTGCTAAATTCCTGAGGCTGACCTCAAACTTGTGATCCTCCTCCATAGCTCCCAAGTAACTGGAATTAGAGGCATGAGCCACCACACTTGGCTAAATGTCAAATTTCACTTACCTTAAAATTTTGTCAGCATTCATTGGTGACAATGCTAATATCATATTTAAGAGCCATGCATATTTTCAGCAATATATTCTTTGAAATAATTGTATTGGACATTTTGCTAACCACAGATCACTCAGATACCTTTCCCCAGGAATTCAGAGAACAAAAATATTTTCTGTAAGCTTTTGCAGTAAAATCAAGTCGAAGTCTTGTTTGTGATAACTGAAAACACTGATTGAGCACATCAGTTATTATATTAAGACTATAGTAACTCTGTGATGATAGTATGATGTTTTTTCCAACTAACCTATGTTTATCCCCAAATTGGAATGTTGGCTCAACATTTGAAAAATGACTGTGATTTCTGTACACAGGGATAAAAGAGAAAATTATATGATTTACTTAATAGGTGCAAAACATTCCTTTGACAAAATTCAATACCCATTCAAAGTAAAAACTCATAGCAAACCTGAAATGAAGGAAACTTCATTAATTTGATAAAGCATGTATTTGCAAAATTCCTACAGCAAATACTACTATGTTTTTCATGATGAAAGGCAATTGTAATAGAAAACTTTTTCTTTTCAAATGTTTCCAACACAAGAAATGATAAATGTAGGAAGTGATAGATAAGCCAATTATATTGATTCTATCATTACACTGTACCCTGTGAATATGTACAATTACTATCAATTAAAAATCTAAAAAAAGCCATTATCCTGGAAAAACGCAAACTTGCCATTTAAGGCTGAATAATAATCCACTATGTGTATGAAACAGAATTTGTTGATTCACTCATTCATCAATGAACGTTTGGTTTGCTTCCACACTTTGGCTATTATAAATAATGCTACTATGAACACAGATGTGTAAATATCTCTTCAAGTCCCTGTTTTTGATTGTTCAGGCTATATACAGAAGAGGAATTGCTGGATCATGTGCTAGTTCTATTTTTAATTTTTTGCAAAGCTGCATACTATTTTCTACAATGGTTGCACCATTTCACCGTCCCACCAACAGATCGGGGGGTTCCAATTCCTCTACACCGTGTCCAGACGATATTTTTAGGTAGTAGCTATCCCAGTGTGTATGAGGTGGAACCTCATAGTGGTTTTAGTTTTGATTCCTCAGTGATTAGTAACATTGAACATTTTTTCATGGGTCTATTGGCATTTGTGTATCTTACTTGGAGAAATGTCTGTTCAAGTCTTTTGACTTGAATAAATTGAGTTCTTCATTGTTGCCAAGTTGTGAGAATTCTTTATATTCTGGATATCAATGATGTATTGGATACATAATTTGCAGATATTCCATGGGTTGCCTTTTCTACTGATAATGTCCTTTGATTCACAGAAATTTTAAATTTTAATGTTGTGAAATTCATCTTTTTTGTTGCCTATAGCTTTGGTATTATGTTTTCTAAATGGCAATGTCCAATGTCATGAAACTTTTCCTAATTTTTTTCTTATAAGAGTTTTATTTATGTCTTTGATTCATTTTGAGTTATTTTGTATTTTGTATAAAGGGAGGGTCCAATTTCATAGTAAGTTTTTAATTCAGGAAGTGTGAGTCCTCCACCCTTGCCCTTGTTTTTTGAGATTGGCTTGGCTATTTGGGGTCCTTTGAGGCTCCATGTTAATTTAGTATGGATTTTTCTATTTCTGAAAAAAAAATGTTATAGGGGTTTTGATGAGGACTGCAATCTATGGACATGAGATATACTGCCTTTTATTGTATCTTGTTTAATTTATTTTAGCAATGTTTTATAGTTTTTAGTGTACAAGTCTTTTATCTCCCTTATTAATGTTTATTACTACATCTTCTATTCTCTTTAATGCTATTGTAAATTGAACTATTTTTCTTAATTTTCTTCTCAGATTATTCACACTCAGCATATGGAAATGCAACTGATTTTTTTTAACTTATAAAGAGAAAAGGTTTATTTTGGCTCACAGTTCTGGAGGCCTAATCCATGATTGATTGACCCTGTTGCTTTTGGCCTGTGGTTAGGCAGCCTATCATGACAAGAATCATGTGGCAGAGCAGAACCACTCAGTTCATGGCTGGAAAACAAAATAGAGGAAGAGAAAGGGGAGGGGGTCCTACTATCTCCTTCAAGGGCACACCCTCAATAACCTGAAAACCTCTGACTAGGCCCCACCTCTTTCTTATGTTCTTTTAAATTATACATGACAGTAGAACCCACTTTGATATAATTATACAGCAGGGAATATATCTTTTTTTCACATAATTCATATAATCTTACATATACATAGGGTAATACTGTCTGTCTCAGTCTACTATCTTTCCTTTCCACCCACCCTCCCGTCCCATTTTCCTCTATGCCATCCATACTTCCTCCATTCCTTTCTTGTCCGCTCCCATGACCCGCCCCTCACCCCCTTAATGTATCATCATCCACTGATCAGAGAAAACATTGGGCCTTTGGTGTTTGGGGCTTGGCTTATTTCACTTAGCCTGATATTCTCCAACTCCACCCATTTACCAGCAAATGCCATAGTTTTATTCTTCTTTATGGCTGAGTAATATTCCATTGTGTCTATATACCACAGTTTCCTTACCCATTCTTCAATGGAAGGGCATCTAGGTTGGTTCCACAATCTAGCTATTGTGAATTGAGCAGCTATGAACAGAGATGTGGCTGCATCCCTATACTTTGCTGATTTTAAAACCTCTGGAAATAAACCGAGGAGTGGGATAGCTGGTCAAATGGTGGGTCCATTCCAAGTTTTTTGAGGAATCTCCATACTGCTTTCCAGAGTGGCTGCACCAATTTGCAGCTCCACCAGCAATGTATGAGTGTGCCTTTTCCCCCCACATTCATGCCAACACTTCTTATTGCTTGTGTTTCTGATAATTGCCATTCTAATTGGAGTTAGATGAAATCTTAGGGTGGTTTGAATTTGCATTTCTCTAATTACTAGAGGTGATGAGCACTTTTTCATATATTTGTTGATCACCTGTATATCCTCTTCTGTGAAGTGTCTGCCCAGTTCCCCATTTATTGATTGGGTTCTTTGCATTTTTGGTGTTAAGTTTTATAAGTTCTTTATAAATTTTGGAAATCAGTGCTCTGTCTGAAGTGTGTGTGGAAGAGATTTTTTCCCACTCTGTAGGCTCTCTTTTCACTTTATTGATTGTTTCTTTTGCTGAGAAAAATCTTTTTAGTTTGAATCTGTCCCATTTATTGATTCTTCCTTTTATTTCTTGAGCTCTGGGGGTCATGCTAAGGAAGTGTGGTCCTAAGCCAACATGAAGATGATTCAGGCCTACTATTTCTTCTATTTGGTGAAGGGTCTCAGGTTTAATTCCTAGATCCTTGATCCATTTTGAGTTGAGTTTTGTACAGGGTGAGAGATAGGGGTTTAATTTCCTTTTATTGCATATGGATTTCCAGTTTTACCAGCACCATTTGTTGAAGAAGCTATCTTTTATCCTTTGTATGTTTTTGGCACCTTTGTCTAGTATGAGATAACTGCACTTATGTGGGTTTGTCTCTGTGTCTTCTACTCTGTACCATTGGTCTACCTGTCTATTTTGGTGCCAAGGGTAGAGAGCCTGCCTCCTGATTTTTTTTTTTTTTTTTTTTTTTGTATCCTGCAACCTTGCTGTATTCATTTATTGACTCTAACAATAACTGTGAAATCTATAGGGCTTTCTATATATAAGACAATGTCATTTGTAAGCAAAAATAATTTTACTTCTACCTCCCAAATTTTGATGCCCTCCCTTCCTTACCTCTTGCTAGGACCTCTAGTAGAAGGTTGAGCAAAAGTGACAAGAGTGGGCATCCTTGTCTTATTCCTGATCTTAGAGGAAAAGCTTTGAGTCTCTCACGGTTGGTAGGTTAACTGTGGACTTCTCACATCGGCCTTCATTATGTTGAGGAAGCTTCCCTGAACTCCCAGTTTGTTCAGTGGTTTGTATCATGAAGGGGGCTGAATTTTGTCAGATGCTTTTAGAGATGCATTGATAGAGATGGTCATGTGTTGTTCTGGTTCATTCTGTTTATATGGCATACTGCTTTTGTATGTTGAAGCATCCTTGCATTCCAGAAATAAATTCCACTTGCTCACAGTGTATAATTCTTTAAATGAACTGTTGAATTGTTTGCAAGCATTTTTTTTTAAGATTTTTGCATTGATATGATCAGGGATATTGGTTTTCTTCTTGTAGTGTTTTTGTCTGGCTTTGGAATCAGGGTATGCTGGTCTTACAAAATGAATCAGAAAGTATTCTCTCCTCTTCAGCATTTTGGGAAGAATTTGAAAAAAAAAATGTTGATAGTTTCAAAGAACCAACTCTTGTTTTCTTCTGTTGTTTTTCTGTCCTCTACTTTGGTTGTCTCTGCTCTAGTCTTTATTATTTTCTTTCTTCTGCTGACTTGGGTTTAGTTCATTCTTCTTCTAGTTCCTTTAGTTGTAAAGTTAAATCATCGATTTGAGATTTCTTCTATTTTGTAGCTACAAATACCCCTTTTCACACTGCTTTTACTGCACCCCATACATGTGGATATGTTGCATATTTATTTTAATTTGTCTCATATGTTTTCTAATTTCTCTTATGAGTTGTTCTTTAGCCCATTGGTTGTTCAAGAATGTGTTGTTTGATTTTCACGTATTTGTGGATTTTCCAGTTTTTCCTCTGCTATTGTTTTTTCCATTTTGATTAGAAAACATGCTTTGTATGATATTAATCTTTTAAATTGATTAAAACTTGTTTTGTGGCTTAAGTGTGATCTGTGCTGAAGAATAACCTACACACATTTGAGGAAAAAAATGTGAATCTATATGTTTGTTAGGTCCAATTGCTCTATTTGTTATATAAATCCTCTGTTTTGTCTTCTGCTTGATTGTCCAATCAAGTTGGTTTTGCTATTTTTAATTTATAGACAAGGAATGAAGAGAGGCAAAGAGACATAAAGTATGCTGCTGAAGGTCAAAGCTGGTAAGTGTGAAGTGTGTGTACACATAACATTCAGAATTTCTTTCCATATATTGATAAATTTGCCTTCCTGCATCTCACCAGCTGGCAGAACTCTTAAGTACATGCCTGCTTGTCTTATTGTTTATGCCCTCTTTTCCACCTGTTCCAAGTGTACAACAAATTACCCCAAATGCAGCAGGTTAGATTATGCACACGATTCTGTGGGTTAGGAATTCAAATAAAGAACCACAAGTTTGTGTGCCTCAGTTTCACAGTATCTGGGGCCTCATCTGGGGGCTGGATCGTGCAAAGGCTTCTTCACTGAAACATGAGGCACCTGGGCTGGGATTACTGAAAGACTTGGGCTGTAAGCTAAAGTAACTGCACATGGTCTCAGTGTGTGGCTTTGGCTTCCATACAGCCTGGAACCTCAGAGTAGCCCAACTTCTTACACGGCAGCTCAGGGCTCCAAGGATGAGCTTGTGTTACCTTTTGTGACCCATCCTTGGAAGTCACATACTGTTGTTCTAAGAAGTCCCAGGTTCCAGGATGGGGGAAAATATACTCAGCTCTTAAGGAGGGAGTGTAATAACATCACATTGCAGAGGACTGTGTGGGATGAAGAAATTTTTATGGTGATCTTCCAGAAACACACTGCCCCACTCCTCCCTTGTCATCCTTAGCTCACTAACCATCAGCATCTGACAGTGACCTGTAACGTCTCCCCAGAATCTGGAAATTCTCATTGACCTGAGCTTTCCATGACTCCACTAATTCTTCCTAGGGCCTTTCTTCTCTTCCCACTTCTTGCCTCTATAAGAACTGGAATTTAGACTGAAGGAGGCAGTGGGGGCTGCAACTGTCTGCAAGCCCAAGAAGGGAGGGTTGACCCCCTTTCAGTAACTAACTCAACATCATTTAGCAGGCTTTATTTCAGGCTCAGCAATCATTCAGCAGTTAAGGCAAAATACATGAACTCTCAAAATACAAAGCTCTTTTTCATCTCTAAAATATACAACTCTCTAAAACCTGAAAATGATAAAATATGTTACTCAAAAAGTCAGCTAATTCAATAGAACCCAGTTACAGGATGTTACGAAAAACAGTTAACTCTTCAAAGTGCATTCATGACATTTTGGTGAAATATTGCCTTCAAATAAGGTTCTTGTACTTTTTTGCACAGGGCACTTATTATTGACAATCAGCTACAGAAAAAATAGCTCTGCCAGAGAAGAACAATGAGGGAAAGGGAAGACAGCCAGGGCTCAGGAATCGGCACTACCTGCTAGGTCCCATTTCCTCATTCTCTGGACAAAATATCATGTAGGTGTCCCAAAATGCCTGGTGGGTGGAAATTTGCTTAATTCTATTTGCCAAAAGTGGGGGTAAAAGGGCTTTGGTTATTCTGAAAGTATATGTCTTGGGATTTGAATACGTATGGTCATTTCACTGGTGTCTGAAACAGGAGATTCTTTTATTTATTTATTTATTTTTTTGCAGTGCTGGGGATTGAACCCAGGGCCTTGTACTTGCAAGGCAGGCACTCTACCCGCTGAGTTATATCCCCAGCCCAGGAGATTCTTTTGATTTGACCTAGCTGACTATTTAATTTAAATTTTGCTATTAGTGGAAATAAGAGTCCCATGGGTACCACGCTTAGGCTGGGCTTTTCAGTTACTTAATAACAAGTCACATTCACCTTTCAGGCATACTCCTGCCACACTAGGAAGTGACACATGGGCTCACTAACCTTTTTTTTTTTTTTTCTGTTTTAACATAATATTCTCACTCTAAGGTTGTTGTACCAGCTCTTTACCAAAGTTTTGACTTTAGTCTTTTGCATGTCATCCTGTGGCCTGTGAGGCAGAACCAAGGACAAAGTATGCCTGTGGGAACTTGAATGGATAAGTTCCTCGTAGCTCACAGGTTCTTGTTCACTGGGTCAGAAATCTTTGTATAGTTAATAGAATTTCTTAAGTGGGAGGGGATCCAAGGTTGAAGGATATATTTTTCCCATGTAGTAAAGAAGAAGGGATGATAAGATATCATTTCAGGAAAGAACTAAATTTACATTTCCCAGTAGAGGAAATGACGTTTTACAATTTGAAACAAGATGTGGAGAACAACTTACTCTTTGTGTGCAGTTGAACTTGATCATTCTTTTATGTGTTTGATCATTAAGTCCCAAGTTTTCAATTCTATGAACATTACAATGAAATTGACATAGGTGCATTAAAATATATTGGATATCATAATCTAGCTATATATTAACATATATTTAGGCATAAATGTATACAATATACATTAGATACATTCTAATATATATTCTAATATATTCTTTATATCTATTTTCATGTATATATATTTTCAAGCATTCTAATCATTTACATATTCTCTTTCTCAAAATACTAGAACTCTGAAAGCACAATGCTTATTTCAAAAGTTACCATAATTAGCATAACCGTGCTTAATTTAAATTTTTATAGGTGTCCCACATCTGGAACAGTGGGACTGATTGGGTTAACATGAAGGTAAATATTTCACATTTGGAAGGTTGACCTTGAAACCAATGATGAATTGGAAAAGGCCTAGGTTCTCCACATTATATTAAAAATTACCAACTATATTGGATGACAGCACCTTTGCTTTGGGGGGTTATTGCCCACATAACATTCACCTCTCTTATTTTGCAGCTCCAGGTCTCACAAGGGTACTTTCCCAACTCCATCCACCAACACACAGCATACAGACACTCTTTGAATCTTTACTATTAAACTGGAAGTGTAGCTCAGTGGTACAGCACCCGCAGCATATGTGAGACCCTGGGTTCAATCCCCAACACCAAAAAATATATAGATATCTTTAATCTTTGAGAATGTAAAATTGGCCCCATCATCATCATTATTATTATATTCTATGGAAGGAAAGTTAAATTTGAAGCTTTGCTTAGACTGTAAGCTTCATTGGGAT
Source organism: Glaucomys volans (assembly GCA_020662805.1). Taxonomy (NCBI): domain Eukaryota; kingdom Metazoa; phylum Chordata; class Mammalia; order Rodentia; family Sciuridae; genus Glaucomys; species Glaucomys volans. The sequence goes on from JAJEJO010003246.1 coordinate 279,135, forward strand.
GGGGAGATGTGGTATGTAGAGTGTTTCTGATAGTGGGCTTTAGAACCGGAGCATTTAGGTTCAAAGATCTATTCTGTCAATAGCTGTATGACTTGTTATTTACACTTTTTTAACTCAACTTCCTTATCTGTAAGATGAAGATAACAGTGTCTACTTCTTAAGGTTCTAGCTTAAATTCACTGATTAACAACATTTATCAAACACTGATTTGTCAGGCACTGAGAATACAATGGACAAATTTTCTCTTTCTCCTTCGCCTGCTTTACTTTTCTTCATCATACTTATCCTCAACATATATTTATTTGTGGTTTGATTAGTTTCTGTCTCTTCCACTGTTAAAGACAGTAAGCCCCAAATAATTCATGCTAAATTCCACCAAACCATAACATAAATCACTTGCTTATAAGATCTGCCCTTTCCAAAAAGTCACTAGAGGTGGTCATTAAGTACCATTAAGTTAACAAGATCTTGCTTACATCCCTAGAAAGGAATTAACCTTGAATTGACCAATCCTCTATTTTTCCCTTGCTCCTGTTTTCTTCCACTTTTTTTTTTTTACCTATAAATCTTACCTACTCTCTTTAGCTCATTGGAGAACCCTCCTATTTGTGGACAGGGTGATTCACTAACAAAATCTTGAATCACTAACAAAATATCAATTTGATTTTTAAAATTAATTTGAAATTTTGTTTTCTACCACCCCAGAAGCTTCCTGAGGTCAGAGACCTTCTCTGTGTTGTCCTCATACCTGGACTAGTGCCTGATGTACAGTAGAAGAATCACACATTACAGTTGATGGATGGATGGATGGATGGATGGATGGATGGATGGATTGCTGAGATGCTTCCCTTCTGAAAGTCCAGGCTTCTGAACATCAACATGCAAGAAACAGGTTAGGTGACACCTCTTTTTTCTCTGGTACTCTTAGAATGGCTAAGCAAGGGGATCATAAAGGCCAAGAATACAGTTCCACAATGCAATTGCCAATGCCCAAGAGAGTGTTGAGTGGGGACAGGCATTCTCTTTTTTATTCCCATTGCATCTATTCTTTTGATCAACATTTTCTCATCTTTAGAGTGAGAAGATCAAAGAGCAAGTCTTAGTTGTAAGGTTCAGACTTCATCTAATCTAGACACAAGGCATCCTTTTCAAGGTTCATTATCTTTCACTGTTTGGATTGAGGTCAAATTTCAATGAGAATATTGCTGTACCCATCATCATCCTCTGGGCATATATTTCCCTCACTGAACTTTTAGGGTCCAGTAGCTTGCTAAGGTTCCCAGATGAATGCTATCCTGATATCATTTCATTCCCACGGTACTGTGCTAGGCTAGTGTTTCTCAAGTTGATGTTCTGCTAAACACTGGTCTTACAATATGCTCTGTGAAAGAAAAATTCCATATTTTAAAATTTTAGGGAATTGGAGAAAATTTAAGAAAGGTTGAATTTTATATAAAAAATTCTTAAATACTCACTTATTAAAGACCCTGAAAAATCCCTTAAGGATGAAGGAGATTTGTTCAAAATTATTTACTCTAGTCTCTAAAAAATTTTTGGTTTTGGAAAATCTGTTCTATGCTTTGGATATCTGTTTTCTGCATGGAGATAATGTTCTGCAGAGTACACTGGGAAATTCTGTGCTTAGCAATAAATACACATTTAAACATAAGAACTAGCCACTAACCTCAAACTCTGAACATATTGGTTATAATATTTTCATCTATGAGAGTTTGCTTGATTATAGACAGGGAGGAATTATTATTGCTTTTTGTGTTTTGGTGGATTCATGTACACTCACACATCTCCATAAAATACTATTGAATATGTATTCTTAACAATTAATAGCTTATAAACTTTTCAATAAAGTTCCAAATTTTATGATTCAGACTACTGAAGCTGGACTATTCCAGAAACAGTGGACAGCTTCTTACAAAGAATTAGTTACATGTGATTAGCTTAGCATTCATTATGGAGCAGGGCCAATTAAACTCCTATTTCATTCAACATTTTATGATAGGAACTCCACTACATGAGACTTGGAGATTTTGTGTGTGTGTGTGTGTGTATCATATGTGAAATTATATATACATATATATAATGTGTGTGTGTATATATATATATATATACACACATATACATACACACGTATATTCTCAGTATTTTTCAGGCTCTAAGGAGCCTCATGAGCTCCAAGATGCTGGTATAGCTTTGAGGTCTGAGCTTAATCATGAAATTTCATTTATCTAGGTGAGTTATTCCTTTGATTATAAATCCCCTTTCTGTTACATTACATTAAACTAGTCATATTTGATGGAATTTGTGACCAGTAATATCTAGTCAACTTTATGTTGCTGTGCCAAAGTACTCAATGAAACCAACTTAGATGTGGAAAAATTTATTTTGGGCTCATAATTTCAGAGGCTCAGTGCATAGTTGACTGGCTCCATTGCTCTAGACTTAAGCTGAGGCAGAGCATCATGGCAGAAGGATGTGGTAGAGGGAAGCAGTGAGGACATAGTTGCCAGAAAGTAGAGGAAAAGGGCCACAGGGAAGATGAATCCTTCCAGGGCACACGTCTAGTATCCCCCTCCAACAGCCATTCCTCACCTGCCTACGGTTCCCACCCACTTAGTCTATTTGAACTGCCTAGGTTACAGCTCTCAAAACCTAATTCTTTCACCTCTGAATATTCTTGTACCAACACAGAAGGTTTTGGAGGACACTCATATCCAAACAATAACACTTGCTCAAGTAGATTTTTTTCAATATTTCTTGAAAGCAAAGGCCCAATTTTATTTTTCTTCCTTAAATAAGGACTTCTTGACTTGAAATGTAAAACAAAGAATGTTACATTTAATTTTTATATTTAAATTTTCTCTTAAATGTCACTTAAACTCTTTAAATATTGCTTCTTCTCAGCCTGAAGAAATAATGTATATATTAAACATATAAAAATAAACTAACATCAGGAGAGTGATAAATAGGGGTGGCACATTCATACAATGGACTATTAGGTAACTACTAAACTTATATTTTCAAAGAATAATTTAATTACTTGACAAAGCTGTTAGTATAAACTTAGAAGGAGAAAACATCCTCAAAATGTTCATGGTATTATCTTCAATGTTTTTACTAGTTTATTTTCTTTGGTGTGTTCAAAGTTCATGAGTCTCTTGTGTTTCTGTACATCTTGTGGGCAAAGGCAGTGACTCTCTTTGTTCCAGACTATCTTTTCAAGGATGTTTGGATAATGAACAGTTGGAAAAGAAAGAGGTATTGTCTCTTGGTGGTGCAAAAGGCAGGTTTGTTTACTGTACACTGTAATCACAGTAATGTCTCCTTCCGGGGCAAAGGTTAGCCAGAAAGGTTTACTTCTGATGATAGAGTTCCCTACCCTCACTCCGGATTCCTCTCCTATAATGCAACCTACTGCCCAGACAGGTGTTATTCTTGCATCACTCTGCAAGAATTTGAGTTTAGGAAACCTGTACAAATGTTGATACTCTGGTTCCTGACACTGCTGTTATTAATTAAGTCCTTTGTCTCTGGTTTAGACAATATGCCTCTGGGACAATAATAATGCAGGATAAGTGTCCTTTACCATCCTCTGGCTTTTGGTCCTTTCTCCAGGTATTTCTTATCCTTATTCCAACTCTAGTCTGCACTGATTCCTCTACAGAGACCTGATTTTTATGTTCCAAATCTATTTTTCTTTCCTCTCTTGTAAACAAACTATCAAATACTCTAGTGTCACAATTCAAACTTTTGTAATTGGTAGTAGTTGATCTGCCATGGACAGAATATATGTGTCACCCCCTGGCACCCCTGCCACTGCCCCAAAATTCATAAGCTAAAATTCTAACCCCTGGGCTAGGAATGTGACCAGCTGGTAGAGCACTTACCCAACATGAGTGAGGCCCTGGGTTCAATCCCTGGAGAAAGAAAAAGCAAGAGAAAGAGAGAGAAAGAAAGAGAGAGAGGAGGTAGGGAGGGACCTTTGGGACTCATTAGAGCATGAGGCAAAGTCTTCATGAATAGGATTAGTGCCCTCATAAGAGATCCCAGAAAGGGATTTCTCTGCCTTATGTGGATACAAGAAGTTGCTAATCTGGAACCTTGGAAGAGAACCTTTGCCATAATTGGGTCATATTGGCACTCCAGTATTGTAATTCCAGCCTCCTGAAATAGGAAATAAATTTCTGTTTTTAAGCCACCCAGTATATGATATTCTGCTTATAGCAACCCAAACTAGTACTTTCCACTTGAGATTATTTACATTTTAACAAAACGTGGCACCTTACTTTAAAAATAAAATAATAATAATTGCAAGCCTGATGTAAGAAGATGGGAAAGAACTGATGGGAGAGGCAGGAAGACCATCAAGGGTAGCATATCCATTGCTGTTGGTAATGGATAACCTGAAACTTTTACATTCTTCAGGCAGAAGATAAGATGCTCTTGGCACCCTTAAAAACATTGCCAATACCCTGTGATGGTCATTTCCTCAGCCTTCTTTGTGGCTGCTGAGTAGTCCTACTCAGGGTACCCTACAAAAGGGTACCTTTGTGTATTATTGGTACGACCACTTTGGAAAGCAGTATGGAGGATCTTCAAAGACAAGGAATAGAAACAGCATATGACACCACTATCCCACTCCTTGCTAATTATTCAAAAGGACTAGAATCAGCATACTGTAGTGATGTATGCATACCAATGTTTACAGCAGTGCAGTTCTGAAGAGGCAGGTTCTTCAGCTGCAGGTTGGTTTACCTGGAGAGGAGATTGAAATCCTGGTGGGGTTAGGCAAAATCCCATCATATTTTAATCTGTACTTAATTCTACTCAAAGTTTAAAATGGGGCCAGGGAGATAAAATGCTTCCTATCTACAGAAATTCCCTAAGCCTGCCACAACGATGTTGAACTTATTGTAGGAATGCATAGGCCATGCATTAAGATGCTTTAAAACATCACTGAGTGTGACACACACCCCCACCCCCTCCCCAAACCAGCAGCATCAACATCACCTGGGAACATAATAGAAATGCAAATTCTCAGGTTCCACCTCAGACCTACTCAGTGATCTGTATTTAACAGGCCCTCCAGAGATTCTGATGTCTGGGAAGGTTTGAGAACTTTGGCTCTGGATTTAGAATGTAGTTGAATTGTATTTGAGAAGATGGGTCAAGGCTATGGTTGGTGCTGCCTCCACTTCCCCAGATGACTTACTCTGCACAGTCCCTTCTCCTGTGTTGAGGCCAACCCCAGGCTTGAGCTTTCAGAGCAGTGAGATTCCTGGAAAATGAGATATGGATGGTGGGATTCTACTAGCAAAAAGGGGAGAAATAGAGCTAAGAGTTACCATTTTGCCCCAAACCTACCTACATGAAAAGGATCTGCAAAGATACATTGAGTTACCTGCTCACCAAGATCCAGTATAGACGAAAAGCCAGGTGCCACCTGTGAAAAATAGATGAACCAATTTCCTTTCCTCATGAGAATGTGGGGAAGATGTTAATGCTCTTTTAGTTTTTGGACTGATTTTAAGAGCTAAATGTTCCTTTAAAAATGTGACATCAGTGGTAAATACTCTTTTAAAAAGCAGCTGTCCTCTATTTCTGTTTTGGTAAATCAAAAACAGATTTTATCTTCTTATCCAACAGAAATGTAAGACTCTTGAAACAGCTGCTCTGTGTTGGCCTTAGAAAGTGCTAGCAGCTGTGGGGTTTGATGGGCTGGTTTTAAAACCCACTCCTGTCCTGTATGCGTGTTCCACTAGTTGTGCTGTGAGAGGCTTAGGTGCTGTAGACATCAGGAAAACATGAAGGAAAGGAGGCGCAAGGAGAAAGCAGCAAAGCAATGATTAGGGCGAGCTTGGCAACTAAAAAGAAATGCCAAGCCATCTTTAACAAAAGAGTAGAAGAGACCTGTGTGCCCTGGGCAGGGCTTCTCAAAGATTCAGGTGCATGCCAGCCACTGGGGAGCTTGCTAAAACGCAGATTCTGAGTCTGTATGCCTCAGGGGAACCCCAGAGCCTGCATTTTTTAATAAGCACCCTGATGGTGGTGCTGCTCCTGGTTCAAGGGTTTCACATTCAGTGGTGACTCTGGAGATATCAAGTGGGTATGATTAGGTTGCCCTCTAGTGATAATCCCATGCAAATCCAAGGTGTTTCTACCTTAACAGAGAACCGGATCAATTAAAACATTTTAAACTGTTAAGATTATTAATACCAAATTAATCAGAAATTTAAACAAATCGACACAAAACAATCAATATCAAGCTCTTTACCACTTGTGTCACTTTATGTTCTCCTTTATCATAAACAAAAAGATAATCTTTTGTCCTTAATCTGCCAATTTTTGAGACTAAGAGTACTGGGAGTCATCTTTATCCTACATGAAGCTTTATCCACATAATTGCAACTAATTGCTATAGACACTATTTTTGTCTTGTTGCTTCTCGTCTTGAAAAACATTTTGCAGCTCTCCTTAGCCACAGTGTTAAGATTCAGCTTCACAGCCTAGAACCCTAGAACCTTCATAATGTGGCTCTCCTTATACAGCCTCATTGGAATTGGATCATTATATATGCATAATAATTCTATAATACTATATTATGCTATACAAATTGATTCTGTCTTCACGCTTTTAATGAGCACCAAATCTCCAATGTGCTGGGTGCTTCAGGAACTGGAATAACCAATCCTGCCATCAAATAGTTTATATTTTTTCATTCTACTCTTTTGCATTTATAGAAACACTTTGAGGTATTGACAGAGTCCATTGTGTAACCATATACAGTGTTTGAAATTAATTTGTTGGTGTTATTAATGTACACAGACCTACTTTTGAAGGAGAAAGGGGGAGAATCTATCTTCCTGGGCTATATACCTTAAAGTAGAACTGGTGAATTAAAATTACAGTAGGTTCCATAATTCATTATGTACTAACAGATTTCATAAGACTGAAAATATTTACAGGTTACCCATTATATATTTACACTAGTTTTCATGCAGTACTTACTTTATTGGGTTTTGTAATTTTGTTATGGGATGCAACTTAAGAACAGACCGATCACCACTGAGAAGTCCAAATTTGAGAGTCTTTATCAGCCGGCCAGCTGACTGTCTCACACAATGCCCCAGAAATGGCTACTGGGAGAACAGCCCCGACCATCCGATTGCAGGGGTTTTTATACCATAAATCAGTATATCAATCATAAGTGTCTGTTGCTATGATTCAAAATTACAAACTAACATGAAGATCTGAAATCATTAGCAGAGGGGGAAGTAGGTCAAAATGACCGTAGTTAGGTACAAACTAAAGAACGGTTACTAACATTTAAACAATCACTGTTGACATCACCGTTAACATGTTACATTGTTTAAGAAAATAGGAATCAAAAAGAGAATAATTTTTCATTATACAAAATTTGCCATTTTGTCATTTTGTATTGCCAAACATGCTGAGTAACTGATGATGGTACAGAGGTGTGACGTTCCCATGGGAGAAGCATTTCCTACATAATATGGAGTCTCAGAGCAAAATGGAGTCTGTTTACTCATTGCCCATGTAGCCTGGCCTATAACATTTCCATGGAGCCAAATCTGTGAGCCCATCACAATTTCAAAGTATTTTTATTACTTTGACAGATGCATTTGTGGGTCACCAGTAACCTATTAGGGCCTTTGTGCAAATTAGAAGAAAGCACCTGTTCAGGCTATGTGCACAGGGCATTTTTGTTTGCAGATGAATGTGCCCTTCTCCTAGATGGACACAACCTCATCGCAGGGCAGATGACTTTGTGGTGGAGCATGGGCTAGATCCACATGAGGAGCATCAGCCCCCTACCCATATCTTTACTGTGCACACCCTGGACCTTCATCTATGTGGGTCTGTGTTTATTTAACAAACATTTTGAATATCTGCTAAAATAGGTAAAATCATAACTTTAATGCCAATATATAAATAAATCATGTCAAAGATCTTATGCAACTCATTAATGAACAAAGTAGCCAGTAAGATGTTAATACTGGCTCAAGGAATGTTTGTGGTACTGGACATTTTTAAGCAATTTAATAAAGTATTGTTAGGATAAGATTGATAGGTTAGATTTTAAAAACTAATATCTTACAAGAAAAAAAAAAAAAAACCCAAACCAAACTTTGGGATTTATCTTTTCCACCAGAAAGAAATTATCTCTATCTCTCCCAGTCCTCTTTAAGTTAACCTTTAAACAGTTGTAAAATAGCCCAGTTGATAAGCGAATAAATCAGAGGCAACGTAGCATTGAACCCAAAGAACAATCAGAAATCTCTTTTGCTTGCTTCCAGGTTTGCATAATTATTCTAACAGTCTCCCTCACTTCCAGTCAGAAATAATCTTGATCATAAAAAGGCAGGTCTTATAATATGAAGTTGGCTTGATCATTTACAGAATTGTAACAAAATAGTGATTAACTATTAGGCTGACTTGAGTTTGCTCTGTGCACTCAGAGCCACACAATATTGAGCAGCTACCAGGTCCAAGAACTACCAGATGTCACTTGCAGTACCTATTTAGACTTACAAAAAGAGAATCATTCTCAAATATAGCATTCCAGATGTCGTCTTGATCCCACAGTTGATTTTTCCATGAATTTCTGGTAAAAAGGAGGACAAATATTATTGAACCTATACAAATAACTATATTGTTGTGAAAAGTAATTTTTCCCAAATCTGAGGGGTCAATGAGAACCAGATACCATTAAACATGTTTCATTTCAGTTTACAAAAGCACCGGCTACCAAATGGAGAGTTAACTATAGTTTGGAAAGAGAAAGGGCTTCCTCATATTTCCATGAAATCTAAGCGATTAAAAATAATGCCAACAATACTCCAAACAAAACGCCACAATGATACTACTGTCAGTTGAATGCTATGTAATTGATTCTTGTGTAGCTGGATCTTGAAGTGGCAATCTGCTTTCATGAAGTCTATCTATATATTTGCAACTGGACTAAGAGTCCTGGAAATCCTCAATCAGCTCATTGTTATAGTCGACGTCAGTTCAAAAGTTGTGTTTGAGAGTCTCTTTTTTTTTTTTCTTTATCTTTTTCTTCTTTTTTTGGTTGTGTGGTTGTGCTGGGTATTGAACTCAGGGACTTGTACTTGCTAAGCACATGCTCTACCACTGAGTTATACCCGCAACCTGAGAATCTATTCTTTGAAGTATCAATAATTTAAAGTACCTGCTATACTCCTTCCTGTGTGGTTCTGCAAGGGTCCTTTCTTGAAAAACAAATCTATCTTATAGCAGAGCCTTTAGCGAAGCATCTGAGGGAAGCAGACTCCTCCAGAGAAGTCAGATAATGAGCCTGCATAGTTCTGGTTAACTAGTAGTAGCGTCATAATGGAGGAAAATGAAATTCTCTGTTGGGGTCAGTAAATAACTATGTCATAAGAGTTTAATCAACATTTCCCTGAAAGTCAGTATATATGGTATAGACAGCAAGAACATAAATTTCTGAGTCTTCCTATAAAATATTCAAGTTCTGGAATATTTATGTTAATAACATTAATAAGATGAGCATCTTTTGGATTTGATAGTTTTTTCCATGCATCTTATATTACTATTGAGCTAATATAGAAATAGAGTATTATATGCCAAACAAACAAAATTATTTTTAACATCCTCTTTTTTTATAATTTAAAAGAATAAATCTTGGTAGTTTCCAAGGCCATCTGAGAAACTTCAAAGATAGTTTAGGTATAAAAGGTGGCTCCCCTCCTCTTCTAAAAAAATGTTAAGGTCTGATATTTCAGAAGACTATTAAAAGAATAATCAGAGGACATCTGTGTGGGTGATTAAGATAGGATCATAGGGAATTTGCCAATCAATGCTTGGTGGCTTATTCAATCAATGTGAAAATATAAAATAAGCACAGAAGAAAGCAGCATGATTTTAAAGAAACAGATCTTTCACAAGTGAGGAATACTTCACATTTTGTTTTGAATAACCCAGGACATTATTTTGTGAAGTATGGAATCTCTGTTACCTGGGCAGATTACCCAGAAGGTAAAGAATAACCTTAAACTACGCTTGGTAAAATCCCCAGGGTCAACCAGTCATTTAGCAGAGAGAGAGCCAAGTTCTAGTTTTGCATTAATACAGTACCAGGAAGTAAATGTTTCACAATGCCTGTCCCTTTAAACAATTGTCTAATGAATAAGCCAATTAAAACAAGGCAAACTTTAACATTTGTCATGGTTTCTCTTTAGACTTTGGTAGTATTAACCAGGACAAATAAAAGCTACTGCTCTTGCTCCTTCAACAACTTGCTATTCTTTTGACTTTCATATTTTGCATTTGCTTATATATTCTGAACATATTTTATCTTAGGATAAAACTCTTTTTTTTTTTTTCCTTGAAAACAGAACCTCATTCCATGTCTGCAAACACAGTTGTATTTTACTGTCCTAGGGCTGAATGTACAGTCTTGGTTAACCCTGCATATTAATCATGACTTTCAACGCAAGTAATTATTTTTCAAATAGAAAACTGGGCCACTGGTAACTGTTTATATATACATATATAATCATTTCTACAGACTAACAAAGCTCACAGGTATATATAGCACAACTCTAAAGCCACACGCAAACATCCCTTATATGTCTTTTTAAAGTGGCAAAAATAAATGAATTCCTTAGCATGGCCCAAAGCTATAATAGCTCTGTCACATATAAAAACAAAAGACAAAAGGTATATGAACTTAAAATCATAATGAGTTAATGAGTGTTTCAGTACTCAGTTGTACTTAAAAATTAGGTATCAAAAGATTATTCATTAATTAAATTGACTTAATGTTAATCCAAGTTGTTAAGTTACCTAAGAATCTTGGAACTGTCCTTAAGCTGATATACTATAAACAACAACTACTATTTTAAAAACATTTGTTGAAATTATGATTCTATCAAACTGAACATCAATGCACATTTTTAATAATCTTAAACATTTTGTGGGTGTAATTATTAGCTTACTTGATAAATCAATCAATATAAAATGTAGAAAGTTCATGTTAAATAAAATGCTGTTGGAACAAATGTCCCTCCTGCTGTGCTAGTTCTGGTTTATAATTTATTTAAAATCATAATTATTATTGAAGTTGATTTCTAGAGAGACTTAGTTAATTTTTATCATGGTTTTAAAGTAATTTTCTCTTTGTAGCATTCATTTCAATTAAAATTCCAAAGGAATATTTTCAAGAACATTATAAATTTATAGAAGGTTTATCCAGAAAACAAAAGAATATAAAATGTTTCTACATATTTTAATGATGGACTCAGCAAAAGTTGTCCCCACTTCAATTTTCTCGTTTTCATTGATTAGCTCTCTTGTGTCCTAAATTAAATTAATGTCCAAGTGGTTGAAGGTTTGTTTTGTTTTGTTTTGTTTTTGGTGGCTGTAAGGTCATCACTGTAAATGAAATATCACTTTTTTAAATTATGTTTTCTAAATATATTTTGTGGATAGAAGGAATGTAGTGGATTTTCTGGCTTTTCTTGCAGGAGACTCCGTGTAAGGTATAATCCCATGATATAACTCCAGGCCCTGAGGTCCTCTTCTCCACTTAAAGACAGGAGAGTGATGCACTTAGGATTCCCAAGATCTGAACCCTTCCTTGCTCTGCCGCTTCCCGTTTGACTTAAGATATGTTAATAAACCCCACTGTGCCTTTGTCTCCTCAGCTAAAAAAAATGGGAGCACTACTTTTTAGGAGGATGGTTTTAGCCCAGGAGTTCAAGGTTGGCCTGGTCAACCTAATGAAACCCCATCTCCAGAAAGAAAAAAATGGGAGTAATGATGGTATTCACCACGTAGGATTGCCAACAGGGTTAACTGATATATCATGTGTGCAGTTCTTAGAGCCATAACTGGCTGGGAGTGAGCATTCAATAAACATCATTATCAAGCTTTACCTTACCCTTAAGTGAAGGCAAAGAAATGGAGAAGCACTGAAGAGCTTGAAAAAACTGTGTATCTTTAGTGATGGGCCCTGCACATTCCAGGTTCATCTTGAGTATTGGACAGAGAGGATCTGCATACACTTGCAAGGCACCAAGTTATCAAAATCACCTTCTGGCAACCAGGGAACACTGTAATTCTGATCCTTTTTTGATCATTATTGCTGTGTCTGTAACCAGTGAAATTTTACTTTATAGTGTCCATTTAGTAAACATTCATTATTTTATTTTTCATTGAGAGAGAGAGAGAGAGAGAGATTGATTGGCTGTATGTTCCAAGATCAAAACCCTGTTTTTCTACTCCATATGCAAAGCTGCTGGTTTTGCCAGTGTTTATTATGCATTATGTTTTGCTTCAATTGGCATAATTTCATGCTACATTAGCCATATGAGGAAGATTTATGGCAAATGATATCAAACAATTTCAATTAGCAAAGATACCAGGTGTGTGGTGTTGGAAAATTGTAATGGGAAGATTCTAACCTTGTTCATAGAGCACCCTAGTTACCCAAAACATTCTTTTAACATCTGTTCAAGTCACATTCATTAGCAGGCATTTGCAGTATTGTGAATGGAATACTGATTTCCAAAGACAAGGCAATCAACAGTTGCTTGATTTGGAAACCAAATGGTTCCTGTGGATTTGCATGACACTGTCAGAGTGTGGCTCTAAAGAATACTGTTCTGGTTTTGACTAAAAGAAAGAGGAATTAACTGCAGGATCTTTTAGAAATCTGGTTCATTTGGGGGAAGAGCTG